>JACYFF010031957.1:43009671-43063631 GCA_017589665.1 Selenicereus undatus
ACCCTAAATTATGCTTATTAATTTCATTTCATTAATCCATGGGATTAATATCATTTCATTTACGTTATTTCTTTTATGATTCCAATGGACATTTTAGATAGGCTTTCACTTTGCAATTCGGGGTTTTGTTTTAGTCGAAGTTGAAAATTGAGTTAGGTCTTGATAATTATCAATTTAATGTTTAGAATTCTTTTTCAAGGCACCACAACCATTTATCTCAAACTTTGAAAAAAAAAATAAAAAATTTCGCAAACGCACTCAGTTTCAGTTTTTCGCTAAACCTGAGCCCGTTTAGGGCCGTTTGCGATGCAACAAGACTTGATCTTTATTTGTTTAGCTAAGCTCTTTTAATTAAGCCTTAATCAAGCTTGACAATTTTGACTTTTCTACTTTTATTTGCAGCCAACTAAATGTGGTGTAAATTGAAAAAAATTTCATTTTATCTTCATTTTACACCAAGCTTTCAAGAGACTTTCTCTCTCTTCCCTCTCCTCCTCTCTCTACTCGGCACACAGCAGTAGCCCACCCCCTCCCAGCCACCTTTCAACCAGCAAAAACCCTTAAAACATCCCCCACTCACCACCCCCAAGCACCTCTTTTACTTCCATAAGCATCAAGAATCATATCTGCCACTTTTTCAAGCTCAAAGTGAGTGTTATTTTCACCCCTATGCTGATTTTTGTTTTTGATTCTTGATCTTGTCGGTTTTTGTTTCTTATTTTGGTATTTTCAGTGATAGATTATGTTGTTTTTATGGTATTAAGAATCATTTTGTTGATGGATTATGGTGGAGTTGAAATTGGTTGAGGCTAGGGTTAGGATTTCATCCTGGTCATGCAAAGCTTCTTGTTTAAGTGATGTTTATTGCATGTTTTATCCTTGTCTTTTCTTATCTCTTGATATATTGAAGTTGTTATGTTGTTTATGGTGTTTTGGAAAAGTTGGGAATGAGTTCAAAGTGACCCGAAGCTAGGGTTTGTCCAAAATGCAAGATTTGGACCAACTAATGTTAAATTTGAGGTGTGTGGGTTTATGTGACTAGAAAAGGAGTTTTATTTGATATGAATATGAAAAGGAGTTATGTATGGTGTTGTTGTATGAGGTTGGGATGTACCAAAGTGTTTTTATACACTCTTAAGAAAGAGTTTGAGTTGAGGTTTGGTGAAAAAAAATGAAGGAAAAAACTAAATTAGTGCTGCTGGAATTTTCAGAAAAAAAGGACGAACTTTGGAACAAAACTAGTAATAATCGGCCAGGCCAAAAATTCTGATTTTTTCTGTGTAGATATGTCTGGATGTTAGCTTTAAAATGACTCTTGAATTGCCTTAATCCGAGTCCTGTGGAGGACGTTATGGCCATTTTTTTGAACCTAGGCAGAATAGATTTTTCAGCACTGAAATCTGACATGTTGGTGTTATAACCCCATTTTATTAAACCTGTCATGGGAATCATGTTTCGTGTCCTAAATGAACGTTTTAGGGGACTTCCTAAGCTATTTATATTGGGGTCTTACGTCTCATTTTGAAGTCGGGAGTATAAGTTGTGGATTACTCATTCCATACCCTCGTCATAAGCCCTTACCTCCCCCCCTTAAACTCGCTACCGTGCCTTAACTCAGCATTTCTATACTTTATCTAACTTTATAAGTTTAATCTATTAACTGGTTCGCATAAATTCTTTATAAGCCTTTTCTTTTATTTAAACGTATCCATTGCGCTAATTTTATGTAAATGTATTCATTATGAAAATAAGTTCATTTCTAACCTCATATGCCTATAATGATTTTTGAACAGAATCAAGGCCTAAACACTCATTCTATTCTCTCCGTTTTAGTGCACCTATTTACTCTGTGATCTAGCTTTTAAAAACCCCAGGTACGTTCATTGACTGTATCTTTAGAAATCAGCAAATATTTATCGAAATTATAATGTTTTGGTAAGTACATCAATGAACCAATTGAATCAGTGATTTATCATATAATTAATGACCCCATCAGTTATCAGTTACAGGGCATTGCCCTCCAGTTACCAGCGCGGCTTCAGGTCAGGTCTTCCGGTCGGCTTGGTAGGTGTACACCTATACATAGATCGTAACAGTTACTAAGGGGTGCACTAACAGATAATAAATGGCAACTTAGTTTTATATACATCTCATTCCCTGTTTTAAAATCAAAATGAATTGCAAAGTGGGCCCTCGTAATTTCTTTGTCAGTGAATCTTTATCAGTACAGGGATGCATGTACTGAGCTTTGGCTCACAGATCGAAATGTTTTTATGTTTTGTTTTAGGAAAGTGTTCAGTAAATCGGTCTCCGGCGGGCAGGGAAGCTGAAGGTGAGAAATAAGTCAGGATCGTCCATGTAATTGGCGGATAGAAGGGCTAAGATGCTTTCATGCCTTATTGTGGTGCATTTTGGTGTCCCAGTTGTATATCTGAACTGCAATATGTATTTTGGTGTTACAACTGTATTATTAAACGGAGTTATGTATGTTGGTGTAACCCTGGGAAGTTGGCATCATTTCTGTACGTACTTAAATGGTTTGAATAGACGTGATTGCCCATTTGAGGATAAACTTTGATTTTATGGCTAAAATTTCATATTCAAGCGAAGCCTTGTCCTTGCGGATGGCGGTAACGCCCGTTCATTGATTTCTTGTTGTTCAGCTTAGGTAGGTAAATACAGCTATGATTTATGTGTTATTGGGGCGTTACAGATTGGGTATCAGAGCCAGGTTGAGATTTTCCTGAGGAAGGTAGAGCTAGAAACTATAGGGTGAGAGTGGTTGTTAGGAGGGGCTATCATATATTGCTAGGGTAATATTAGGAGAATACAAGTTGCTTTTATTTGCATGTTCCTTATTTATGGATGGCTATGGTTATGTCTGCCTCTCACATATGTGTTTTCTTTGTTAGATGGATCCCGATGGTGTTAACATGTTGTCGGGCGGATCAATGATAGCTCACATTGTGTTGCTCCATATTAGTGTGGAGGCACACGCACAGGACCCCTACTCCGAGTTCCAGAGTATTACGGTCCGTGCGCAGAGACTGTTGGGGTCCTTACCCCCGGTTGGGCCATGGGTGGAGTTCAGGCATCGTTATTATGACTTTATGATGACAGGGAACCCAGGCTTAGACGGGCCTATGTTTCAGGCCCAAGGGGCTTGGATGACTCTCACTATGGAGTAGTTGTTAAGAGAGGAGTTTGAATTAAGGGGAATTACTATGAAAACTCTTCAACACATCTTTCCCCTCCATCAATTCCATCCCCCTCCTGTAGCCCCAGCACCAGCACAGGAGCCACCCATCTCACCCGCACCAGGCACCCCACTGATGCCTGAGAGCCCTGGGGAGGCCTACCTGGTGATAGACATCCCTAACACCCCAGACTTAGTGGTGATTAGTTCTAGTTTTGGGGAGGAGGACCACCAGGGGGAGGAGGACCATCCAAAGGAGGATGATCCAGAGGAGGATGATCTCGAGGGGGATCAAGATAGTAATGAGATGGGAATAGAGTAGCAAGGGGAACAAGAGGCGGACGAGTTGATGGGGGATTTAGAGGAGGAACATGAGCCACAAGTTCAACAGGAGGTTGATAATCCCGAGTCAGAGGCATCCATGAGCAGTTTCGACTTAGGTGATGAACCTGATGATGAATCTAACCCAGATTACGATCCATCTAGGGATCGTTAGGTGGTTCTAAGGGTTGGTGTAGCGATTTCCATTTTAAGCCCTGTTTGTAGATATGGTATGGTTGGATTGGATGGTTATATTTTGTGTAGCATTTGACATTGTATATAGTTAGTCCAATCATCTCCGACCATGACGACATGATCCGTAACTCTTTTTGATCATGTGACGGATCTAGTGCCTATGGGCTATTTAGTGCTTAGTGTTTAGGAGTCAGAACTAGGTTTGCTTATTCAGCTAGGTGTTGTATGCCTTTGTTGTTCATGTATATAAATCAGCAACTATGTATGTAAGTAAGCCGTTATGAAATGAAATGATGGCGCCTTGAGTTATGAAATGTTTTTTGAGCCATCTCCTATGTATTTATTGGGCATGTTTATCTTATATGTTTGGGGTCCCAATGTCTGAATTGTTTTATTTAATGTCTGATCAGAATGTCTCAGTCAGTGCAAAACGACAATGAGGTGTATGTGGAGGACAATTCGGAGCAAGGCCAGGGATCGGGGGATCAAGCCTCGTGTCAGGGGCCACCACATGGTGACATGCCACCGTCGCTCTCTGAGTTAGCTAGCAACTTAGGCAACCCGAGTTACTGGCCAACCTTAGTTGCTGAATTGATGAAGCGGATTCCGTAGGTGCCTACTGAAACCCCTCCCAAGGAGGATAAATTGGCAGATAGGGTAGCACGGCGCAACCCTAAAGTTTACAATGGATCTTATGATCCCGTGGTATCAGAGGAATGGATAAGGGAAATGGAGAAAATTTTTATAGTAGTTGAGGTACTAGAGGAAAAGAAAATGAACATTGGGACATATTATTTGTCAGGTGAAGCTGACATTTGGCGGAATATAGTGAAGGATAAGCTCGAAGGGCCTGAATTCACCTGAAATAAATTCTTAGCAAAGCTGAGGGCGAAATTTTACCCAGCTGTGGTGCAAAGGCAAAAGGAGAAAGAATTTATGGAATTAAAAATGAGCGGTAGCATGTCGGTGATGCAGTATGCTAGTAAGTTCACCGAACTATCTAGGTTTGTCCCTGAATTTGTGTCATCTGAAAGGTTAAAGATGAGAAGATTTGAGGAAGGTTTGGCCTTCTATATTCGAAATCAGTTAGCTGGACAACCAATGCTGACTTATCAAGAACTATATGAGCGACCAGCCAAAGTGGAAAGAGTGAAGACGAAGTTGAGGACACTAAATCCAATTAACCACAAGAGAAAGGGGTTTGAGCGGGAGACTCCAAGTGAGAGTATGAACCAGAACCAGTAGAACCAGAAGAAACCTACTCCTGTTCCCTCCAAGAGCCGTCCTGCAGGCTCAACAGCACCTTGTGCGAAATGTGGAAGAACAAATCATACCACTCCTTAATGCCGCGTTGGCACCAACAAATGCATGTGGTGTGGAAGTCCTAAACATCTTATCGCTGCATGCCCCCAATGACTAAAAGCTGTAGAGAAGAGCGCAATGAAACCCTTGGCCCCGCTCCGCCAGGGACATCCACCTTGAAGGCCTGCAGTTGCAGGAAGGGCATTTGTCATGAACAAAAAGGAAGCTGCTACCTCTGGTACGGTAGTCACTGGAACTCTCTTTTTAAATTCAAAGCCATTTTGCGTATTATTTGATTCGGGTGCACTTATTCGTTTATATCTACCCGATCTACTAAACAATTGAGCCTTGAGAACAGGAGCATGGCAACCAATTATAGAATCAAGCTACCCAATAATTATGTGATTGACTACCCCCTCTCTTATGAACTTGTCCCCATCACCATTGGTGAAACCACCTTCCCTGTGGATCAATTTGATTTATCCGATTTTGATATCATTTTGGGGATGAATTGGTTGCATTCTTATGGAGCCCAAATCGACTGTAAAGATCTTAAGGTTGTCTTGAAAGATGAAAAAGGGAGAAAAGTGTGTTTTTATGGGCAGAGAGAGGCAAACTCTTGTCCCTTGATTTCTGCTACGAAAGCAAGCTGTTATATCAGGGGTGTATTGGATATTGGTGTTATGCTATCAGCACCCAAATAAAAGAAGAGAAAGTAGAGAATATTCCTTTGGTTTGTGAATTTGAAGATGTTTTCCCTGAGGAGTTACCAGAACTACCCCCGCATAGGAAAATTGATTTTGCGGTCGAGTTAATTCCTGAAGCCCAACCTATTTCGAAAGCCCCATATCGTATGGCCCCAACGGAGCTTAAGGAACTAAAGATTCAGCTAGATGAGCTGTTGCAGAAAGGCTTTATTAGGCCTAGTGTGTCACCATGGGTGCTCCAGTGCTATTTGTGAAGAAGAAGGATGGAACCTTAAGGCTATGTACTGATTATAGGGAGTTGAACAAGATTACCATCAAGAACAAATATCCTCTGCCACGAATAGATAATTTATTTGATCAATTACAAGGAACAGGAGTGTTCTCTAAGATTGATTTGAGGTCAGGGTACCATCAACTTAGGATTAAACCTGATGACATTCCTAAGACAACATTTCGAACCAGGTATGGTCACTACGAATTCACAGTGATGCCTTTTGGTCTCACTAATGCCCCTGCAGCCTTCATGGACCTTATGAACAGGGTTTTCAGACCCTATTTAGATAAGTTTGTAGTGGTATTTATAGATGACATCCTTATCTATTCTAAGGACAAGGAGGGACATGCTGACCAATTACGAACAGTACTGCAAACCTTGAGGGAGCATCAACTCTATGGCAAATTAAGAAATGTGAATTTTGGCTGGAGAAAGTGGTATTTTTGGGGCATGTGATTACCAAAGAAGGAATTAAAGTTGACCCCCAAAAGACGAAAGCAATCATAGAATGGCCAAGGCCTACCAATGTCACTGAAATTAGAAGTTTTCTGGGTTTAGCAGGTTATTATCGAAGGTTCGTCCAGGACTTTTTGAAAATCGCTTCACCGCTAACCAATCTATTGAAGAAGGTGAATAAGTTCGAGTGGACTGAAAGATGTGAGAAAGCTTTCCAAGAGCTAAGGCAGCGACTAACTACCGCCCCAATTCTCACGTTACCAATGGAAGGGAAGGAGTATACAGTTTATAGTAACGCATCGAAGAACGGTCTAGGGTGCGTACTGATGTAAGAGGACAAAGTAGTGGCTTATGCTTCTCGACAACTCAATCCATACGAGAAAAACTACCCTACCCATGACCTGGAATTAGCAGTCGTGGTCTTTGCACTGAAAATTTGGAGACATTATTTTTATGGGGTATCGTGCAAGATCTATACTGATCATCAAAGTCTAAAGAATATCTTCACCCAGAAGGAGCTCAACTTGAGGCAACAACGTTGGCTTGAGTTACTTAAAGATTATGAGTTGCAGATTCAATACCACCCTGGTAAAGCAAATGTGGTGGCAAATGCCTTGAGTAGGAAGGCGCGACATAGCTCAAACACTATGGTGATTACTCAAACTTTGGAATTGAACTAGTATTTCACGGGCGAACGAATGCTCAATTATCAGTAGTTACTGTTTAGTCTTCCCTGGTGGAAGAAATTCGACTGATTCAGGAAAGTGATCCCGAACTCCAAAGCATAAAGCAAAATTTAGAAAAAGGGAAGTCTTCGGGTTTTGTAGTACACAAGGATGGGACTTTGCGGTTCCAGAATTGCCTATGTGTGCCCAAAAATGGGGAAGTAAGAAAGCAAATCTTGGAATAGGCTCACAATACTCGTTATTCAGTGCATCCAGGAGGCACAAAGATGTACAGAGATCTGAGACAATATTTTTGGTGGAACAATATGAAGAAAGATGCTGCAGAATATGTGAATAAGTGTTTAATCTGCCAGAAAGTTAAAGCAGAGCATCAGTGCCCTGTGGGTGAACTATGACCCTTAGAAATTCCCACTTGGAAGTGGGATTCAATCTCAATGGACTTTGTTATGGGTTTACCCTTTTCTGCCTCGAAGAAGAATGCTATCTGGATCATAGTTGATCGACTCATGAAGTCGGCTCATTTCCTGCCAATTAAGGATACTTGGGGAATAGAAAGACTAGCGCAACTGTATGTTAAGGAGATAGTTCGTCTACATGGGCTCCCTCTAGATATATTCTCAGATAGGGATCAATGATTCCAAGCGCGCTTTTGGCAAGGACCAAACTAAACTTTAGTAGCTCCTTTCACCTAGAGACAAATGGACAAACTGAAAGGGTAAATCAAATTTTGGAGGACATGTTGAGAGCTTGTGTATTGGAGTTCCAAGGGAAATGGGAAGATGATTTACCTTTGGTGGAATTTTCTTATAACAACAGTTATCAATCCACCATCAAAATGGCCCCATTTGAGGCTCTGTACGGGAGAAAATGTAGAACCCCGTTGTGCTTGAGCGATTTGGATGAGGCATTGATTATAGGTCCTGAAATGATTCAAGAGACCACTGAGACAATAAGAAAGATTCAGGAGCATATCAGGGTTGCCCAAGTTCAACAAAAAAGTTATGCAGACAAAAGAAGAAGGCCTCTAGAGTTTCAAGTCGATGATAAAGTTTTTCTAAAAGTTTCACCAACTAAAGGTGTGAAGAGGTTCGGAGTACGGGGCAAATTGAGTCCAAGGTACATTGGACCTTATGAAATCGTTGAAAGGTTGAATCCTGTCGCTTATCGCCTAGAGTTGCCTGTCGAACTTGAGCATGTGCATAACGTGTTTCATATCTCTCAACTTTGAAAATATATTCCAGATCCAAACCATACCATTGTATCTGAACCTATCGATATCGCTGAAGATCTAGTATATGAAGAGCGTCCTGTTCAAATACTAGATCGCATGATCAAACAGTTGCGCAACAAGAAGATACCATTGGTTAAAGTACTCTGGACGAATCATACCTCCCAAGAAGCTACTTGGGAGACCGAGGAGGCAATGAAAGCCAAATACCCACACTTATTCGAGGTAACCCTGTTTGTTATGGTTAAGTTCATCAGTTTCGAGGACGAAACTTCTTAAGGGGGGAAGACTGTAATAGTCCGACCCTAAATTATGCTTATTAATTTCATTTAATTAATCCATGGGATTAATATCACTTCATTTACATCCTTTCTTTTATGATTCCAATGGACATTTTAGATAGGCCCTCACTTTGCAATTCGGGGTTTTGTTTTAGTCGAATTTGAAAATCGAGTTAGGCCTTGATAATTATGAATTTAATGTTTAGAATTCTTTTTCAAGGCAGCACAACCATTTATCTCAAACTTTGGAAAAAAAATAAAAAAAATTTTGCAAACACACTCAGATTCAGTTTTTCGCTAAACCCGAGCCCGTTTAGGGCCGTTTGCGATGCAACAAGACTTGATCTTTATTTGTTTAGCTAAGCTCTTTTAATTAAGCCTTAATCAAGCTTGACAATTTTGACTTTTCTACTTTTATTTGCAGCCAACTAAATGTGGTATAAATTGTAAAAAATTTCATTTTATCTTCATTTTACACCAAGCTTTCAAGAGACTTTCTCTCTCTTCCCTCTCCTCCTTCTCTCTCTACTCGGCACATAGCAGCAGCCCACCCCCTCCCATCCACCTTTCAACCACCGAAAACCCTCAAAACATCCCCCACTCAACACCCCCAAACACCTCTTTCACTTCCATAAGGATCAAGAATCATATCGACCACTTTTTCAAGGTCAAAGTGAGTGTTATTTTCACCCCTATGCTGATTTTTGTTTTTGATTCTTGATCTTGTCGGTTTTTGTTTCTTATTTTGGTTGTTTTAGTGATGGATTATGTTGTTTTTATTGTATTAAGAATCATTTTGTTGATGGATTATGGTGAAGTTGAAATTGGATGAGGCTAGGGTTAGGGTTTCATCTTGGTCATGCAAAGCTTCTTGTTTAAGTGATGTTTATTGCATGTTTTATCCTTGTCTTTGCTTATCTCTTGATATATTGAAGTTGTTATGTTTTTTATGGTGTTTTGGAAAAGTTGGGAGTGAGTTCAAAGTGACCCAAAGCTAGGGTTTGTCCAAACTGCAAGAGTTGGACCAACTAATGTTAAATTTGAGGTGTGTGGGTTTATGTGACTAGAAAAGGAGTTTTATTTGATATGAATATGAAGAGGAATTATGAATGGTGTTGTTGTATGATGTTGGGATGTATCAAAGTGTGTTTATACACTCTTAAGAAAGAGTTTGAGTTGAGGTTTGGTGAAAAAAATGAATGAATAAACTAAAGAGGTGTTGCTGGAATTTTCAGAAAAATAGGACGAACTTTGGAACCAAACTGGTAATAATCGGCTAGGCCAAAAATTCTTATTTTTGTGGGTAGATAGGTCTGGACGTTAGCTTTAAAATGACTATTGAATCGTCTTAATCCGAGGTCTGTGGAGGAAGTTATGGCCATTTTACTGAACCTAGGCAGAATCGATTTTCTAGCACTGAAACCTAACATGTTGGTGTTCTAACCCCATTTTTTGGAACCTGTCATGGGAATCATATTTCATGTCCTAAATGAAAGTTTTAGGGGACTTCCTAACATGTCTATATTGGGGTCTGATTGGCCAGTTTGATTAGTCTTTAATTTTTTCTCGTTTGTTAAATAAATTGGTTAGATGAGGGTCATTTTATTTCAAATGTTTAAAAATTAATTATAATTGTAAGTTTCAATTGACATACATTTAATTATAGTTTTTGTATGCTTTAGAAAAAAAAAGAAGAAAAATTTGTCTTCTTTTACATGTTTAGAGTGCAAGCTAATCTATTCTTTAAATTCTGTCATAACAATGAACGGATACATAAAAAACTTTTATATGCATATTGGGTAACTGAAGACAGAAGGTAAGTAGTTGGTACCTTGGAAATGAGTGATCGAGATTTGCGAGTAATATGATGAACTTTAGATCTACAATAGCACCGCATGTTATTATCAATTGTGATGGAAGCATAGTAATGTTAATTCTCACATATAATATAGTACACTTAATTGCAATGTTGCACAGTATGAAGTTGTAACCTTTGAATGATAATAATTAGGCTGCCGATAAAATTTGTTGTAGAATGACAGGGAGAATAAGTATGTGAGGTTGCAGATTAATTGTGTCGGACATCACCCATGATGGCTTAAAATTGATTCCTTCATATTTACAGCCGAGAGGAATGGGATGCTGACCTGTGTAGGGAAAGACTCCCAGCCGTTCAAGAGTGGGTGGATGAAGCCTGCGATTAAGGGATGTGTGTGAGACTGGGAAGTTGTGTTAATTTTTTAATTTTTTGAATAAGATTGGGTGATTTAATCTCTTGTGTTTTTTTTTTGTAAAAGATAATGACGTGGGTCTGCAATTTCTTCAAAGCTGTTACACTACTGGTGGGATCCCTGTAATCATGGGATTTTATTTTTTTTTTCCACATGTTTAAGCTGGAGTGGTGCAGTCTGAATGTAATTGCTGAGGTTGGGGTAAGTTGGGCAATTGCAGATGTGGGTAGCTGTGAGCGGCAGACAAGGAGTTTAAAATTGAAAATACTTAAAGGTGTGCATTTTTGGCGGGATTGCACCAAGTTCAAGAGTTTCCTATTCCCTCAACTATGAACGTTCTACCCATTTTTCCACTTATAAAATAAAGATATATACACACACATACATGTACCTATACCAACAATGTACTGTATATGTATATTTATTTCCCATTGTACTTTCTTCTTTTATATGGGCTCCATATTTTATGGCATATTTTTGGCTCAATGTATAATTTACACGCACGCACACACACACACACACACAAAGTGACTAATAATACATATCTAAGTGACTTATATTCAAGATGCGACATAGTTACATAGAGATGACTTTAAGATTTTGATCTTTTTTTAAGGGATTACATATTTAAAGTGAAATTAAAAGGCATTTTAAGTATAAAGATCAATTATCAATAAAAAAAACTCTAATTAAAAAAATCATGATTCATCTCTTTGGTTTTATTCAAATAAATATGGTAGTTATCTAAAATAATCATGATTCATTTTGGGTGCCTTTTAAATAACTTAAGGGTAACTTTGGTGATTTTAGATGACACTATTTGTCTATGTTTAGAATGATTGATATGTTATTATAATATACATTAAGATGTAATATTATAAAGATTGTATTATGGTTAAGTTATCTTAAATGACTTACTAATCTTCCTGCTTTAAAGCTCATTGTCAAATATGATTATTTTAATAACTAATAATTCAATTAAGTTGTCAATCGTAACCCTACAAGACCAACTAATGCACTCAAAATTTCAAAGTCACACTAAACCAGAATAAAAATTGGGATACTCTGCTTCTAACCTAAGGTACAAATTAATTCATACTAAACTCCACTCAATTATAAAAATCTCCAAATGACCGACATAACCTAATGGGCCACTTTAAATAGCCAATAAAGTTATATATTAGCGTATATATAATGTTCAAATTATTTTCATTGAAAGGCAAATTTCATTTTTTCTCACATGTAAAACTTAAACTGAAACGACTACATATTAGTTTGTACCTAACATCAACAGATAATTGACGACTACAACAACTTTTGATCACCAAAAAGAAAAATCCAAGATTGCATAAGTAATTGACATAAAATTCGAACAATGTAAAATATAGAACCCGAAAAAAGCACCTTAAAAGTCAAATTCACACTAAACCGAAACAGAAAATGGACTACTCTGAGTTTAACCTAAAATACGAATTAATCCAAACTGAACTCCACTTAATTATAAAAATCAATAACCTTTTATGTTAGCACAAATATAATCTTTAGATTATTTTCATTGAAAATTTTTACTTCTCTAGATAGTCAATGCATGCAACAACATATACTTAAAATATACACATTCCATTACCTAAATGTTTGCATGATTTTATGTAAAAAGAATGGAACTACCATCATTATTTAGTACAAGGCGAAGACAATTGCAACAAAAAAGGTCAGATTGAATACAAGGCGAGGACTATTGCTTAAGCATCAACATATTCAAGGAAATGATGTGGTGGCGACCAGTTGTCAGTTGCTTGCAAAAGAGGCACGTTAAGCCAGATCATCATTAATGTGTTTGCAACGAATGCAATTGACGTATCTTGAAAATCGACCTGAGCAATAGAATCCCATCTCAGCACTTCACATCGACAATATCGGTAATGTTAACTATGTACTACATAATACCATATGCTTTCTTGCATAATAATATTTACCATAAAATTAATACTTGTTTTTAAATAACAAAATTTATTACCTGAATCATATCAATGGGTTGCTCAAGGTGTAAATGCCCAATTCAATAGAGCTCCTTATACAAGACCAATGCCCACAAAACGTATAACACTTCTATCCACCCTAACAGGTAATCACCTAAAATATTCCTATGTTATAGAACTCAAGCAACCAAAAGTTACATACTCACTTACCCTGTTAACCCCATTAGAGGAGGGACACATCCACGTCTAAGACACACATTCTCAAACCGATGGGACTTTGGGTAACATACGACTACATGTCCACATTGCATAGCTATTATGTGGATAGAAGAAAGGGTTAGAAATAGTAGTATCACAAACTCGAGAGTCAATCTATGTTGTCAAAGTGGACAAGTTGGTCTGCCCTTACTTCCACCATGACCCCCATTTCTTGAATCGTTATTGTTAAACCAACAATTCCTTGACAATGTTAGAATCTACAACTCCATGTTCTCATTCACTTCCATGAGGGGAAGAATTGGCAACCATGTAAACGATGGTATGGGCCTGTATGTTTTGCAGATAAATGGTAGCAATCCCCATAAAATTAGAATCGTGTTCCCATGATCCGGATTACTCCCAAAGTTTGCATGGTTGTACATCTATGACACTATCAATGAACTATCAAACCGAATGAGTGCACTTGGGGCACCTGGTCATTTTTGGTATTAGAGCTGACATTGTGCAAGGATTGCAACAAACGTTGGATTTAGTTAATCCGTATGTTGTTGCATTTAGAAAAGCTTGCTACATGTTACATGACCATGGCCAGGTTTTTGATTTGCGCATTCAAATCACCCAAGCGAGAAAGGGTAGACAATATATTGGACCTACTGCAAATGAGGTTACTGGACTGTTGGCAGGAGATGGAACTAAGCACTTTGGATCCAGGGACGTCATTATCCAGAAAGTGGACAGAACCTTGCAGAAGACAGATGAGATTCACCCATCATACGTGCCTTTGCACTATCCTCTGTTGTTTCCATACGGCACTAATGGATGGAGTCTAGACATACCAAGAATAGCTAACTCCAGCACCTGAAGATCAATGATTGCAATTAGGGAATTTTATGTGTTTTAAATCCAACATTGACTAGGTGAATCTGCAGTTATTAAGAAGAGTAATCAGTTAGGCAAACAATTATGTGTACATGCATAGGGTGCCATTGAGTAATATATGCTTGCATGGTATTAAAACCAACAAGGTCGCCTGTGAACAAAATTGTACAGTGGCATTCCAAATGCAATTCACACGGCTGACGTTAATGCAGAATCGATAGGCGGAGATGTATTCTGCCATCTTCTTTCCCTGGAGGGCCATGTTATATGATTCAACACTATAAGAATGCAATTACAATTTGTCATGTAATGGGGCATCCTGATTTCTTTGACACATTTACATGTAATCCAAACTGCCATGAAATCACTAATGAGCTATTGTTTGGTCAATGATCAAAGGACAAACTAGATCTATTAACTCTAGTTCTCAGGATTAAGTTATGACAATTACTCGATGATTTTAAATGAAAAAAAATTCTCTAGAATAGTCATTGCTGGTGAGTTCCTGACATTTTAATATACACATTATTTTCCCTCAATATACAATCAATTCACTAATTGCACCAACTGTATCTTTTGCAGAAGTATATGCTGTTGAATTCCAAAATCATGGCCTTCCCCATGCTTATATTCTCTTACCAATAGCGATAGAAGATAAGCTTGCATGCCCTAAAGATGTTGATGGGCTAGTAAGTGCTGAAATACCTGACCAGACTATAGACCCTTTAGCATATGATACCGTTATAAGACTCACGGTACAAGGGCCATGTTTATCATGCTTGATTGACGGAACATGCTCAAAATGTTATCCGAAAAGATTCTGCAATCAAACAGCATTTGATGATCATGCCTTTACTTAATACTGAAGGCGGCACACTCCCCAACAAGTGGTCGTGAATGGTTCAGAGATTGATCATCAATGGGTTGTCCCATGCAATAGAGATCCAGGCATAAAATATAACGCTCACATCAATATCGAGCACGCAGCTGTTCGTAGGATGGCGACAAACCTATATAAGTATGTACATAAGGGTCAATATTTAGATGCTGCTATGTATCTGTAGTTGAGTCATGTTGGCGCATTTTTGAGTTTAGCTTTCAAATTAATTCCTTCTGTACAAAATCTTTAATACTGCTTACCTAGAGAACAATTAGTCGTGTTTAATAATAGAGAGGACCTCTTTAGTATTGCAATGAATCAGAAGCATAGAAAACAATATTGACAATGTGGTTTGAAGAAAATAAGGAGTACCCAGAAGGTCGACAGGCCGCATATCTTAACTTACCCATGCAATGGGTATGAAATCATTCATCTAAAATGTAGGTTGGGCCTAATAGAATTAGGCCCGACGGCCACGTATGTTGCCTAGGACAACAACCCTGGCTATTCCCCAAAACTATATAAGGGGAGTTTAAGGGATAGCCAAGAGATGGACAATAGAAATCTCTCATACTCTCCTATATTCTCTCTCACAGCTGAATCACCATCTATTGAGTTCTCTGGTTTTAGGACATGATATCTCTAAAGCGACTCTAGTGGCCGCTTGGTATTCTTATTGATGTGGACTATTACCGACAGTATATTTCCGCATCCAGGTTAGTTCTATTTCTTCCTACAGTGGTATCAAAGCCTAAACTGTTCAGATTAGTCCCGATTGAAAGATTAATAAGTCTGCTAAAACGAATTCATTGAAAGCATGCTCCTTTACTCGATTAAATTGCTTGATATGTGTAATTATGCAAACCTAATTTTATAGCAGCATGTTTTCATGTTTAAGTTGCCCAGAACTGGTTTTAAAGATTACGTCTTTTGTTAAATTTCTGGACTGAATGTTTGCACGCATGTTACTCAAAATTGAACGCATACACCAGAATATGTCAAGATTCAATCTCTACAAAGACTGAATTTTTCACCAAAGCATGTTTACTGGCCAAAGATTGAATTTTTCCTTTCAGTACAGTTATGGAATTACATGCAAGCTTGTTTCTTCAGTATACATTATTTACCAAGCATGCTTCAACAAACTAAAGACTGAATTTTCTGTCAGTTTGGTCTTGCGATTATATTCAGAGCATGTTTTCAGTATAAAATTCAACTGACAGATTAAATTGTTCAAGCTGTTGCTATTAACTGGAGGCATAAATTGAAAAATTAAACTCATAAACAGCGTGTTTCATGCCTCTGTGAATATATTCGTGTGCAAAATTTGATAGTGGGCATAATTTTGTTTCGATTATGAATATTGGAAGAAACAGAAGGAGTTTTCTTTTGTTAATGATGTTCATAATTATATTTTGATAACCCTAATCGCCTCTGTGAAGAACAATTTCATGGCTGAACCCCAAACCCTAACCCCCCACAGCTCCTCTGCCCTAGGACCAAACCCTAACCCTAACATTCTCTCCACGTCACCCCCCAACTCCAAAATCTCAATACCCCGAGGTGGTGACGGCGGCAAGGACCTCAACTGTCTACCGCCAAAAGGCCCCCACCACCTACGCCTTTGTGGCGGCGGCGACAGCGGAGCTCGATGATCAAAACCGGGAATCACACAAAAACGGGGGGGAAGAAAGGGGGGAGAGGCATACCCATCAGGAACTGCAAGGGGAAGGGTGGCGCATATAGACACGCGCTGCCAACAAGGACCTTTTTCGGGCCTCTTCTTCCTAAATTAGCCACCCATATACGCCGATCTACACAACCACCAAGAAAGAACTGCTAAAATGCCACCCTTGGAGGCGCGTATACCCATGCGCCGCCTTAGTGGCGCGTTGGACGCATGGGCGGCTTCACCAAACTCGACTTCGGCCAATCTACACGATGACGGTGTCAGTTCTCATCGGGTTGGTGTGGATCGAAGGGAGCATACACTTTTGTGGCGGCGGTTCTGCATCACTTGGGTGGTTTTTGGCATGGTGGTCATAAGAAAACTACCGTTAGCGAACGGCCAAGGAGCAAGAGTGCTGGGTGGAGCTTGGTGCTCCACGGCCATGGCACCTGAGATGTCGAGGAACAGAGACAGGGGTGAAAGAGAGGCTTGGGCAAAGAGAGACGGGGGAGAAAGAGAGACTTGGGCGAACAGAGAGAGAAAGTGAGCCTCAGTCGAACACATAAAGAGGAGAGAGAGTGTTTAGGATTAGTAAGTGAGGGGGAGAAAGGGAGTGTTACTCACTTATATGAAGGCCCCGGTAGGGTTCCATTTAATGGGTCGGTTTGCTTCTTACCGTATTTCAATGATAAGGGTCAGGCTATTTTTGACTGTTTTAAGCTTAATTATTTTTCAGCCATTGTTGTTTAATAATTACCATTAGTCACAGCATGATTTTTAATTGAATTATGATGATATTCAAGTTGATAAAGTTTCGTGCATTTAATTCATTCGTTGAATTAAGGTTTCGAATTAGTTTTAATCCTGAATGTGTGAATTCGTTACAAAACATTAATATGTTTAATGTCGTATATAAATTCATTGTATATATGTGTCGACTTGAAATTTTCATGCTGAGTAAGTTGCTATCGATCAATGGGTTGAAATTATCTGAATTCGTTTCATATATACGATTAGTGTGTATGACCTAAATTTGTTTTAGTCGAACTCCATAAATATCTATGTGATATAAAGATCCCCTTGGTTGGTAAATGAATATGTTTCATAAGTTACATTATATAGATATGTTTTATATAATATCCCGTCACATGAATATGTTTCATGAT
The DNA here is from genome assembly GCA_017589665.1 of Selenicereus undatus. Classification (NCBI taxonomy): domain Eukaryota; kingdom Viridiplantae; phylum Streptophyta; class Magnoliopsida; order Caryophyllales; family Cactaceae; genus Selenicereus; species Selenicereus undatus. The sequence goes on from JACYFF010031957.1 coordinate 43,027,341, forward strand.
TTACTAATTTTATGCAAAAATATGAGCAATTATAAATCAATTAATTGTTCTGTCATTGTTGTAGTGAACAAAAATGATTTATTAAGTTTTACATGAACACGTTTCATACTCTTATTTGGATATATAGGATATTTGATTATTTTATGAACCTGTTTCATGAAAATCAAATTTGCAATATTATACGAATACGTTTTATATAATTTGCGCGTCTTACTATGAATTTGTTTCATTCAAACTTTACTATTATATAGACCTATTCTTTCTATAGTTAATTGCGATTAATATTTGGATATATTTCATGTTACAAATTATGTTGCATTTGATTACATGGATATGTTTCATGTCAATCACCAATTCGTAGTATTGTATAAATGTATTTTATATATACGAACTACGTGAGTTGTAGTGAATTTGCTAATTTTAGCACTTTTTCCCTGCCCAAAATGATGAATGTGGATTCGTTTCATGTTACCTGCTAATTGTGTAATATAGCGGTATTTTATGAATTGGTTTTATGAAATTTAAATTCGTAATATTATAAATGTGTTTTATAATTTGCGAGTAACATTTGAATAAGTTTTATATTATATATAATTATATAAATGTGTTTTATGTAATGCTATTTGGGCATTTTATGAAATTCTTTTGTAACATGTTATTATTCAAATATGTTTCGCAATATGGATTCATTTTATTATATAAATGAGTTTTATATAATAATTTGAATTTTATGTTTGGTATGTCATTGATAGAGTCCTAAATGACATATTAGTAGTTATAAATAATGAGATAACTTCATGTAAATTTGGTTTATATTAAGTTGAAAATCTTTGTGATATATCTGAAATGTTAATTTGTTTAACCATAATGTTCTCCATAAATTTTGTTTTATGAAAAATTGTGATAAATAAGTTATAAAAACTTCTAATGCATGCTTGTATGAGATGATTATGAGCTTAGCAAAATTTTTGATCATACGACATGGATAATGGAGTTTTTGATAATTTATTTATTTGAAAATATGCCTAATGTCCACTGTACATAATATATACCTTTAGATATGGCAATTAAAATAAGGTTTGTAATGTGTTTATCAATAAAAGAACTTGATAGCGCTGACTGTGATACATAATGTTAGAGGATTCAGTTTCTTCTGAATGAACGTAAAATGTTAGGACACTCATTAGGTTCTAGGTCTCATAGGATGGCAAAGATGGTACTGTTAGTGAACAGTATCGAGAAAACTTAAAAGCATACCCAAAATGGTTCGAGAATAGATTGATCAACATGCTATACTTTGTAGTACCGCATGAACGACAATCTAGTGCGGGATTAAAAGTTACCCCACTGTTAAGTATGTGTGGGATCAGGTTCGTCCGACCCATTTCCTCATAAAGTTCCAGACCTAAGATTGGTATTGCAAAAGGGAAAAAGACATAGCACGTGCGAGTGCTATGACTGTGGAAATTAGGGATCTTATACTTGGGATTATCCTAAACCGATTGAGCTACCTTGTTTCACAACCTGGATAATATGTGTGCTCCCAAGCATTTGTTGCAAACTGTGATCCTTAGTGGATTGCAGATACGGGAGGAACCAAGCACATAGTTCGGAAACGAGTTGATTTTTGCAAACTTTCACCACTACATGGTGGATTCACAAATTGTCGTTTTAGGTAACAACAATGGAAAAGATGTCCTTGAATTAAGGACAAATCATTCTAGGCTCCTTGAAGGGACTACGTTGTCTCTTCCCGATGCTTTCTATGCACTTGGGGTGCAATGTTTCCTTGTGTCTTTTGTTCCTAAGATTATTTTTCTTTAATTTTCGTCTAGATGTCTTAGACATCATATGGCACGGTGATCTGTTTGGCCATGTCACATTGAAAGGTGTTTTCAGTGGACGAAATAGAACATCTTCCATCCTTGTCCCATTTTCGACTCTGTTTTAGGCATGCTCGACTTGACCATGAGGGTCAAGATAGAGTTAATAGACTAGCTAAAGATGGCCTTCTAAGACCAACTCACTATGCTTCAGGTGCAAAATGTGAGTTATGCCTAGCTAGTAAAGCAATAGGAAGTCTTTTTGTAAGATTTCGAGTACATCAAATCCCTTAGCGTTCATTCACTTTATACATCTACGGGTCCATGAATATGAAAGCATGTCATGGAGCTACATATATTCATGATATAGGTATATGTACCTACTATCTCACTGTTATTAAGTACTTGATGTGTTCATATACTTTATAGCGGTAGTAGGACTCAATTGGGACGAAATATTAAAACTCCTCAAACCAATCGAGATCATGAATATTTTCTTCGTGAAACAAAATCCCACAGTGTCGATTTTCTTAAGGATGAGTTCCTTAGCATTTGGTGAAATTTAAAAGGACCTCAATTTGTATGCGTTGCAACAACACCTTCAACCACCTCTCGGTGAGGGGGAGGATTTGAATTCTCACTAAGTCATCAAGGATGGTACAAATTCCTTACTTGGTAAGAATGGTGAAGGTTTGTCTGTCAAGGAGAATGAGATTCGTCCTCAATCTCCAATTGTTGATGAGAGTTATTCCTGAACATGCAGTTAGTCCTCATGTTCAAGATCCCACCTCCAATGGATAGTGAGAGTAATCTTCTCTTCATAATCAGAGTTCCATACCTCTTAGAGAAAGGGGGAGAAACTCCTGGTCCCATACCTCTTAGAGAAAGGGGGAGGGATTTCTCGCCTAGGCAGACAAATACTGAAGGTCCCAAGATCCCAAGACTAAGCGTGGAAGAATTCCTCGACGATTTTTTCAAATCGAAAAAGAAATATTCTTATGCACTCCATCGGGAGATTAGGGATCTACCTCTTATCAAGAGGCGGTTGGCTCACTAAATCACAAAAAGTGACTAGATGTCATAAGGGATGAGATGGACTCACTAACAAGGTTTGAGAACTCGTTGAAACTCCACTCCGATGTAAGTCTTCAAGATAAAACATCAGATGGATAGTTCAATAGATAAGTTCAGGCCCGGACACTTCTAGCCCTGGTTTCCCATTCAGACTTTGAGTTGTTCGAAATGGAGTAAAGATTCTTTTTCTCAATGGTGATCTTAAGAAAGAGATTTATATGGACTAACCCATTGATTTTGTATCAAAGGGATAAGAGGACAATGTGTGTCATCTTAAAAGGTCCATATGTGATCTTAAGCAATCTTCCAGTTCTGGGTACTCTAGATTCCATAAAGCCATTTTTGGCTTATGTGTGGTTTCAAAAGACCATTGTGTATGTCGAAAGATCAACACAGGGATTATGTTCCTCACGTTGATGACATATTGTTTACTAGGAACAACTTGGAACTGATTAAAGCACTAAAATGTAGTCATTCCATGTCTTTGAGATAAAGGACACGGATGAAACCAGGTATGTCCTGGGAGTGAAATAATCCAAAGTCCTCCCAAGAAGAATGCATCAAAATGTCTTGGAATGATTTTAAGTTTATAATTCCTAACCCGTAGATACTCCAGTTGAGAGGGGTCCAACCTTGAGTCTTGCTCAATGTCCTAAAACAGATGACAAAATAAAGATAATGAACAAATGCCCCTAACCTTAGTATCATAGTAAACTTAATGTAATCTATGTTATGTACATGGCCTGACATTACTTTGTGGTTAGTTTGATAAGTCATTATCAAAGTAACTCAAGACTTCCTGATTGACAAGTCATCAGGAGAATCAAGCGCTACCTTCATGGTATTGATAACTCAACGTTTTGCTATCAAGGAGCAGGCCTCAAGTTGAGATCATACTCAAATATTGATTGGGGTGGTAACTCGGATGAGTCTAAGTTAACCTCAGGACATGCCTTCACCTTGAGTGGAAGAGCCATGTCATGGTGCAGCAAAGAAGCACAGTTACACAACAATGTCAGCTATGGAGGTAGATCGTGTGTCTTGTACCATAGAGACAAAAAAGCATTTCCATTATGTATATATATACACTAACAAGGTGATATGTTCCCATAACTAAACCCATTCCTAGTAATGTGTTCAAAACTCATTGGATGAGTCTTGAAGTTCATAAGGTTTTGTATCTGGACATGTTCTGTTACGTGATGAACATGTTTCTTTTATGGGCAAGATGATCATTGTTGTATGTTAGGCATATTGAAATGTCACATGCTTCTTATTGGCCTAGTCACACAGGCAATCATCCTGACGCCTGAGTAGCGGGTAGGATGAGACTGAATCATATTGGCAATAGGTGTGCAATATTGATTACTCACATTGGAAGTGTATGAGTGGAATTAATATAGTCGCCTTAGTAAGACTAAGATGAGACTCAAGGGAGTCGAGTATGAAATAAGTTTTCATATTGAAGCCTTAAAAGCCGAATCTTAAGTGTCAAGATTAACATTCAGTATGTTGATCTAGTGACTCAGGTTAGATTTTTTTGGGTGAAAATCTAGACTGGCGATTCGCATGGCATAAAGAGTGACGTACCTAGCTGAGTGGGAGCTATGTCATGACACACATCTCATACTGTGCGTGCTTATAAGACGACCCATGCATGGAATGAGAATTGATTTCCCTATCACTTGTCATTGTGTGACCCTATGGACGATGACCCTTGGACTTAAAACTATGATGTTAAGTCGAAGCTTGATGTTACTACTTTACTGTGATTCTTAAGAACCACGATGTATACGGTTCAGCGAGAACATGTTAGCAAATCAGTTAAGCTAAGATGAAATTTCATGAGTGTAAAAGGAAAAACCGATCCACCATCACCATATCAGCCCGGGCGGTTATGTTGATAACATAATCATATGATATATCAAGCATAAGGGATTAGAGATGCCACTGGTGATGTTTTGGGATGGTTTTGGAGTATCTTATTTCGTGAAAGTGTTATATTAGTTGGATGGTAACTTAATATAACACTACTGGTTATTTATGGTCGCACGTCCTATTCCTGGTATGAAGCATGAAAGAGTAACGATATGTGGAGAGCATTTATTTTTACGGCCTATGTGGCCAAGTGGGAGCTGTAGGCCGGGCCTACTAGAATTAGGCCCGACGGCCACGTAGGTTGCCTAGGGCAACAACCCTTGCTATTCCCCAAAACTATATAAGGGAAGTTTAGGGGATAGCCAAGAGATGGACAACAGAAATCTCTCATACTCGCCTATATTCTCTCTCATGGCTGAATCACCATCTATCGAGTTCTCAGGTTTTAGGACGTGATATCTCTAAAGCGACTCTAGCAGCCGCTTGGTATTCTTATTGACGTGGATTGGTATTCTTATTAACGTGGACTATTACCGATAGTATATTTTCGCATCCAGGTTAGTCCTATTTTTCCTGCATAAAAGATGGACGGTTTGTCCAAAAGGTTCATCAATTGGTTGACTTTCCTTCGCACATCCAAATTGTTGGGAACAATATTATTTGAGATTCTTCTTATAAAGGTCTGTGGACTAATACGCTTTGAAGATATTCATATAATACATGGTGTCTTACATCGTACATTTAAGTTAGCATACATGGCATTGGGGTTGCTCGATGATGATGACAAATGGCATGCGACCTTGAATAAAGCATTAACTTAGGCTTCAGGTGTTCAACTGTGAAATATGTTTTGCTCCATGCTGATGTTCTCTGCGATTGCTGACCTAGTTATGTTGTGCGATTCAAATTGGATCCATATAACAGACGACCTTCTCTTTGCCGTACAACAGTAAATAGGAAACCCATATATGGATTTATCGTCCACCGAGTTGCAGAATCTTGGACTACTTGAGATAGAATGTATCTTGAATAGAAATGGAAGATCACAAGAAAACTTCCCTCCCATGTTGCTCCCTTCTATCCAAGTTGTAGTTCCCTTCTATCCAAGCTGTAGTTCATGCAACAAATCAACTTATTATAGATGAACTTGATTATGATACAAATTTGGAAACATCAAGATTTGAAAGCATAGTTAGAAGGTTGAACTCTAATGAATATCATGTATTCAGATCAGTACTTGATACTCATAATAGAGCTGGAGGGGGCTTGTTTTGCGTACATAGTAGTGGTGGTGGGGGAAAGACATACCTATGGAATACCTTTATCTCTAAGTTCCGATCAGAAAAGCATATTGTCCTAGCCGTAGCATCGGCAAGAATTGCTTCTTTAGTGTTGCCTAGAGGGAAAATAGCACACTCAGTGTTCAAGATACCCTTACAACCTGATGAGACTTTAGTTTGTTACTTTGATAAGAGGTTTGAATGTACGGAGCTCATCCATAAAACAATGTTGATTGTCTAGGATGAAACACCAATGATGAATTATTTAGCATTTGAAAGAGTCGATTGTTACCTCAAGGACATATGTGACAAAGCACCACCGATGAATCGAGCAATATTCTAAGATGAATATAGTATTATGCTCTTGTGTATAAATGTGAGGTTCCAATGAACATATGAATCCAACGAGACTAGTTGGAAAGTAGAGGAATTTGCTTGATGCATATTACAAGTTAGGGAAGGTCAAGTGTAAGGAATTTTTATTTCAGATGAGGGAGAACCAAATTGGATTAAGATACCTGACGATTTTCTCATATGGGCTAACAAGGATGGTCTGCACAATTTAGTTGGATCAATTTATCCTTATTTTGACACTAAATATGAAGATTGGCCATATCTTCATCAACAAGGGATTCTTGCACCAACAAATGATGATGTTGATGAAATAAATACATTTATGTTATCTATGCTCCCTGAAGATGTCAAAACCTATATGAGTTGTGATACCCTTTCTAACTCTCACGATTGTAGTCCTTTCAGTGACATGGAACCTCCTGAATCATTGCATTCATTAAAGATTTCAGGGTTGCCAAATCATTATCTAGATCTTAAAGTTGGTCCGCCTGTTGTATTATTAAGAAATTTGAATGAGTCAATAGGGTTGTGCAATGGTACTCGATTAATTGTTAGTAAAATGGGGATAGAGTGGTTGAGGCTGGAGTAATATTCAGGAACTGTCTTAATACCTATAATCGAGTTAACCTCATCTAATCTTCCAGATCTACAACTTAGAAGAAGATAGTTCCTTTTAAAACTGGTGCATGCAATAACACTCAACAAACTTCAGGAGCAAATATTGAATAAAGTTGGTGTACACCTACTAAGGCCCGTGTTCAGTCATACGCAACTTTATGTTGCACTGTCACGTGTTTCATTTCCTCCTGGATTAAAAGTACTACTTTGTAATAAGAGAGGTGTTCTAGTACATGTTACAAAAAAAATATGGTGTATAGGGATGTATTGAACTGCTTGTAGATTTTTGTATTATGCAATTTATTTGTTTTACCCATTACATTCTGGATGCTTGGTTAGTTCATTCCCAACAATATAATAATGGTGTTATTTACATTAATATTCTTTCCTTCACAAGTATGATGTGTTTTCACTATATTATGATCATACTATTCTATTTTCTTTTATTTATTTATGATTACAGACATGTCAAGTTTGGTACATACTTCTATGCTTATATGCGCCATCAACCTTTACAATAGATCTGTGACACTAATTGTTCGGCTCATGCAATCAATGGCTGTTCGAGTGTATAAGCAAAGCACATTGTGGAAAGTTACATTTGGGGACTATCAGGTATTGGATTATTGTGCTAAAAAAATTTCGTAACATGTGCATGTATATTGCTTATCAATATACTTGATTGTCTTATAGTGTGTTGAGATATTCGGCAACATAGAAGTTGATATTGATATTACTCGATAGAGATCAATACTCAATGCTAGAAAAGTTTACCACATCTTCGGTCTCTCATCGACAGATGCCAAAGTGAATGTGATCACTAACAATTTTAAATTGGTTTTTACGCTAAGAACAAGACTTCTTAGTGTCATTCATGATTGTCTTGATATTTCCAACCAGCACCTACCACCTTATGTGTCGTTCATTGATGTCCCACGACATCTACGAACACATGATAATGTATAGGTACATATAACGTACACAGTAAACTTTGCTAACTACATTTCTACATATATTTCTTCTCAAGTATCTACAATATTTTCATTTCTTTTTGTTGTATAGACGTCATCCGTATGGTAGTTGCTATATCCCCTTTAGAAAGGACAAGAAATAGGGGCACTACAAGGCATGAATTGTTACTTCGTGATATGCCGTATGTATTTTCACTACATAAATATTTTTTTCTTATTTATTAATGCATTGTAATTATATAAAGATTAGTACATATAATTCATATGTGTAGGATATTCCCATTGAGACTGACTCTGTGGAGAGATTTTACGAAAGCTGACGGTGCCCATCTTCAGTAGCGTTTGACTGCTTAAAATATTCGTCTTGCTTCTAGAGTGCACCTTAGAGATTATTTGGATACCCTTACATCCAATTGATATACTTTCATTCATAAAGTTGATTAATTTTCACCATTATAATGGTATATTTCAGTAATATGTTTTCTCCCCTACAATATACTTTTAGGAATATTGGTTTCTATTTTGTCCGTTAGTAGATTATTGATTAACCCAGATATTCAAGAAACAGAAGACTTTGAAGGACGATATATACCACATATAACATTAGTGTCAATTTTCATTTTCTATACAAGTTATATACACTTGAACTGACATATTTTACTTTCCCTACAGTGTATTAGTTACTCTCACATTAAAGATGTGATGAACCATTTTGATTTCATGCGTAAGAGATCAATACGTATTTATAATATACAGAAGTTGTTCGTTGCGCAAAGGATTAGATTGGATGAATATGCAGCTACGCCAAACGCAAGCTAGAAATTTATTATACAAATGTAACTTCATGCTTACATATATTCATTCAACAACACATAATCTTCAAAATTTACTATATCTAGGTGAGATACTTTCGGCTTTTAGTATTTGTTGTTGAAATTCACTCGTTGCTTTATGACGCTTGCACTAAGTGCCAAAAATGTGTCTACACAAATGTGTCTTTTATTCAAAATTATAGGTACTTTGTTATACTTTTCCAATTGCATGTTTGGATTAGTATAACCATCCTCTTTTATTCAAAATTATAGGTACATCTTTAGAGTTCTTTTTTAAGATCATAAAGGTTGTAGAGAGCTCATTGTTCTTTAAAAGGATACTCGAACTCTTTTACATATGTCGACTACACAGTTGGATATGTACGCAGCACAAGTATTGCAATTTTCAATACTTATCACGTTTATATAATTTATTATTTTATTATTGACTATCCCATTTTAATATTGTCCACATTCATATGGTCATCTATCACTTTATGTGATTACAGATGATTACATAGGCAAACCATGGGTATTTATTATGGAGACTCTACTCCACCATGAAGATGAATTTCCTGTCACTCTTATTACGCCAGTCAATTAGGAGGAGGAGGTTTATTACTTACAAAATACTAATATTAGGTACACTAGGCAGACAATTGGTATATATAAACTTCAATTGTATCATTTTTATTCAAATTATTGCTAAAACTTATTTTCTTTGCACGTAAAAGAAAAGGAGATGGATCGTTCTTCATTGGCATCATAGATTGGCTTATCATCATGCCATGTAGCATGATTTTTATTATCTTCACTATCTACTATCTCAATCATACTTATATAGACCCTTTTTACAGTCATATGGTTTTTCATTGTTAATCACAATGGTTATGCACGAAGTTGTTGTTTACTTAGATTTATCATTGAGTTACTCCATCATCATTTCTAAACTATAATCTTAATTATGTCTATAATGGCTATCTATTTATTATTTCCATAATATCTACAAAATATCTATTTGAACATACACCGTGTAAAGCACAAGTCCAGACTAGTAATATTTAACATAAAATTAACACTTCCTTTTAAATAACAAAATTTATTACTAGAATCAGATCTGTGCACTACTCATAGTGAAAATGTGCAATTCAGTAGAGCTCCTTATACAAGATCACTACCCACAGAAGATATAACACTCCCATCCACCCTAATGGGTAATCAACTAAAACGTTCCTATGCTTATTTAACTCAACCAACCATAAGCTACGTACTCACTTACCCTGGTAACCCTATTATTGGAGGGACACATCCACGTTTAAGGCACACATTCTCAGACCGATGCGACTTTGGGCAATGCATGACTACATGTCCACCTTCCATAACTATTATGTGGATAGAGAAAAAGGGTTAGAAATAGTAGCATCATAAACCTAGGATTCAATTTGTTTGTCAAAGTGCACAAGTTAATATGCCCGTATTTCCACCATCATCTCCATTTCTTGAATCATTATTGTCAAACTAACATTTGCTTGACAATAGTAGAGTCTACAACTCTATGTTCTCATTCACTTCCATGGGGGGAAAGATTGATAATAGTGTGAACGATGGTAGAGGCTCGTATGTTTTCCGGATAAGTGGCAGCAATGCCACAAAAGTGGAACCATGCCCCCACTATCTAGATTACTCCTAAAGTTTGCACAGTTGTACATCTATGACACTAGCAATGAAATATCTATATAAGTTTGTGTAATTTTACATCTATAACATTGTGCGAGGGCTATAACAATTGTTGGATTTAGTTAATCCATATGTTATTGTATTTAGAAGAGCCCACGACATGTTATGTGACCATGGCGGGGTTTTTGATTGGAGGATTCAAATCATCCAAGCAAGAGAGGGTAAACATTATATTAGACCCACTTCAAATGAGGTCACTGGACTATTAGTAGGAGATGGAACTTAGCACTTTGGATCAAGGGATCTCATTATTTAGAAAATGGATGGAACCTTGCAGAGGATAAATGAAATTCATCCATCATACATGCATTTACACTATCCACTGTTGTTTCTGTACGACACTGATGGATGGAGTCTAGACATACCAAGAATGATTAACTCCAGCACCTCAAGATCAACTGTTGCAATGAGGGAATTTTATGCGTTTTGAATTCAAGATCGAGTAGGTGAATCTACAATTATTAAGAAGAGTAGTCAGTTGGGCAAACAATTCTACTTAGATGCATGGGCTGTGATTGAACAATATAGGCTTACATGGTATTAAAACCATCAATGGCGCATATGGACAGAAGTGTACAATGGCATTGAAGATGCAATTAACGCAGGTGACGTTAACATATAATCAATTGGATGAAGATATATTCTGTCGTCTTCTTTCACTAAAGGGCCGTGTTATATCATGCAACACTATCAGGACGCAATTGTAATTCGTTGTGCAATGGGACCTTCTGATTTGTTTGTCACATTCATATCTAATCCAAATTGGCCTAAAATCACTAATGAGCTATTGTCTGGTCAATAATCAAAGGACATACCAGATCTAATAACTCAAGTTTTTAGGATTAAGTTACAATAATTACTCGATGATTTTAAGATGAAAAAATCTTTGGAACAATCATTGCTGGTGAATTCCTAACATTGTTATATACATTATTTTCCCTCAACATATAATCAATTCACTAATCATACCACTATATCTTTACAAAAGTATATGTTGTTGAATTCCAAAAGCATGGCCTTCCCCATGCTCATCTTCTCTCAACAATAGTGATAGAAGATAAGCTTGCATGCCCAAAAAGAGGTTCATAGGCTAATAAGTGTCAAAATTCCTAAACAGACTATGGATCATCTAGCATATGATATTGTCACAAGATTAATGATACATGGCCACGTCTATCATGCTTGATTGACAAAAAATGCTTAAAATGTCATCCAAAAACATTCTGCGATCAAACAACATTTGTGGAGTATGGCTTCGCTCAATACCGAAGGTGGTGCACTCCCTAACAAGTGGTCGCGAATGTTCGAGAGATTTATAATCAATGGGTGGTCCTCTATAACAAAGATCTATGCATAAAATATGGTGTTGATGTCAATGTCAAGCGCTTAGCTATCCATAGCATGGTGAAATACCTATATAAGTATGGTAATAAGGGTCATGATTGTGCTACTATTGTCATTGAAGGCAATACATCACATCATGATAGTGAGCAACCTCGCAAGATAAAGAAAGGAATGAAATCCAGGAATATTTGGATTGCCACTATGTATCTGCAGTTGAGTCATGTTGACAGATTTTTGAGTTTACCTTATAACATCAATATCCTTCTATACAAAAACTTCAATACCTCTTGCCTGGAGAACAATTAGTCAGGTCTAATAACACAGAGGACATCTTTAGTATTGTAAATGAGCTAGAAGTGCAGAAAACAATGTTCACAATGTGGTTTAAAGCAAATAAGGAGTGCCCAGAAGCTTGAAAGACGACATATCTTAACTTTCCCACTCAATGGGTATGGAATCATTCATCTACAAGACGGACGGTTCGTCAAAAAGGTTCTTCAATTGGTTGACTTTCCTTTGCACCCAAATTGTGGAGAACGATATTATTTGAGATTGCTTCTTAGAAGGGTTCATTGAACAACTTGCTTTGAAGATATTTGTACAATACATGGTGTCTTATGCCCAACATTTAAGTCGGCATGCATGGTATAGGGGTTGCTCGATGATGATAGTAAATGGCATACTTCCTTGAGTGGAGAATCAACCTAGGCTTCAGGTGTTCAACTGTAAAATATGTTTTGTTCCATGTTGGTGTTCTCTAATATTGCTAACCCATTTAAGTTATGGGATGTAAATTGAATCCATCTAATAGACAACCTTCTCTATGCCATACGACGTCAAATAGGAAACTCAGATACGGATTTATCATCTACCGAGTTTCAGAATCTCGGACTACTTGAGATAGAACATATCTTGAACAGAAATGAAAGATCGCTACAAAATTTCCCTCCAATTCCATTACCTTCTATCCAAGCTGCAATTCATGCAACAAATCTACTTATTATACATGAACTTGATTATGATACAAATGTGAAGAAATTAAGAGTTGAAAGCTTAGTGAGAGGGTTGACCTCATATCAGTATCATACATTCAGATCAGTACTCGATACTCATAATAGAGGTGGAGGGGGTAATCATGGGCAACTTTATGATGCACTGTTAGGTGTTTGATCTCCTTCTAGATTAAAAGTACTGCTTTATAATAAGAGAGGTGTTCAAGTAGATGTTACAAAAAATTTGGTGTATAGGGATGTGTTGAACCATTTGTGGATTATTTTATTATACTATTTATTTGTTTTGCCCATTACATTCCGGATGCTTGGTTATTCCCTTTCCAATCATATAATGATAGTGTAATTTACATTAATATTCTTTCCATCACAAGTATGATGTGTTCACTACATTACGATCATACTATTCTATTTTCTTTTATTTATGTATAACTACAGATATTTCAAGTTTAGTACATACTTCTATGCCTATATGCGCCATCTGTGACACTAATTGTTTGACTCATGCGATCAACCGATTGTTCGAGTATATGAGCAACGCACATTGTGGAAAGTTATATTCGTGGACTATCAGGTATTGGATTATTGTGTTAAGAATTTTTCCTAACATGTACATGTATATTGCTTATCAATACACTTGATTGTTTTATAGTGTGATAAGATGTTCAGCAACATAGAAGGCGATACTGATATTACTCGATAGAGATCAATTCTCAATGCTGGCAAAGTTTACAACATCTTCAGGCTCTTTGTTGATGCTGCGACAGATGGCGAAGGAAATGTGGTCACCAACAATTTTAAATGGGTTTTTACGCCAAGAACGAGACTTCTTGACGTCATTGATGATTGTCTCACGACGTCTACAAACGATAATGTTATAGGTACATATACTTTACAAAGTAAAGTTTGCTGACTACATTTCTACATATATATTTCTTCTTAAGTATCTATAATATTTTCATTTCCTTTTGTTGTATAGACATCATCGGCATGGTAGTTGCTATATACCCTTTAGAAAGGACAAGAAATAGGGGAACTCCAAGGCAGGAATTATTACTTTGTGATATATAGTATGTATTTTCATTATATAAAGATGTTTTCTTATTTATTAGCACATTTTAATTATATAAAGATTAGTAAATATAATTCATATGTGCAGGATGCACCAGTTGAGACTGACTTTAAGGGAAGATTTTACGGAAGTTGACAGCGGCCATCTTTAGCAATGTTTGACTGCTGAAAATATACTTCTTACTTCGAGAGTGCACATTAGAGATTATCAAGGTACCCTTACATCCAATCGATATACTTTCATTCATAAAATTGATTAATTTTCATCATTATAATGGTATATTTCAGTAATATGTTTTCTCCCCTACAATATACTTTTAGGAATATCGGTTTCCACTTTAGCTGTTAGTAGATTTTTTTTTAACCTAGATATTCAAGCAACAAAAGACTTTGAGGGATGGTGTAGACAACATATAACATTAGTTTCAATTTTCATTTTCCATGCAAGTTATGTACACTTGAACTCACACATGACACTTTCCAAACATATATTAGGTACTCTCACAGTAAAGGTGTGATGGTGCAAACAACATATAACATTAGTTTCAATTTTTATTTTCCATGCAAGTTATATACACTTGAACTCACACATGTTACTTTCCATACATGTATTAGGTACTCTCACACTAAAGGTGTGATGGACCATTTTGGTTTCACGCGTAAGAGAACATTACATATTTACACTCTAGAGAAGTTATTTGCTGCTTAAAGGATTCGATTAGATGAATAACCAGCTATGCCAAATGTAAGCTAGAAATTTACTTTACAAATGTAACTTCATGCTTACATATATTTATTCAACAACAAATAATCTTCAAAACTTACTATATCCAGGTGGGACATTTCTCCCCTACAATATACATTTAGGAATATCGGTTTCCACTTTAGCCGTTAGTAGATGTTGATTTACCCAGATATTCAAGCAATAAAAGACTTTGAGGGATGGTGTAGACAACATATAACATTAGTTTCAATTTTCCTTTTTCATGCAAGTTATATACACTTGAACTCACACATGTTACTTTCCAAACATGTATTAGGTACTCTCACACTAAAGGTGCACCTGCAAGTTATATACACTTGAACTCACACAAGCTACTTTCCAAACATGTATTAGGTACTCTCACATTAAAGGTGTGATGGTGCAGACAACATACAACATTAGTTTCAATTTTCATTTTCCATGCAGGTTATATACACTTGAACTCACAAATGTTACTTTCCATACATGTATTAGGTACTCTCACACTAAAGGTGTGATGTACCATTTTCATTTCATGCGTAAGAGAACATTACATGTTTACAATCTAGAGAAGTTATTTGCTGCTTAAAGCATTCGATTAGATGAATATACAGCGATGCCAAATGTAAGCTAGAAATTTATTTTACAAATGTAACTTCATGCTTACATATATTTATTCAACAACACATAATCTACAAAATTTACTATACCTAGGTGGGATATTTCTGACGTTTTTTATATGTTGTTGAAATCTGCCCGTTGTTTTATGACACTCACACTAATTGTAAAAATGGTGTTCACACTTACGTATTCGCCCTGAATGTACCATATTACACATGCCGACCTCCATATTTGATCCACAAAAGGTACCGTACTTTGTTATCCTTTTCTAATTGCATGTTGTATTAGTGTAACCATCCTCTTTTATTCAAAATTATAGGTATATCTTTAGAGTTCTCTTACAGGATAATACAGGTTGTATAGAGTTTACTGTTCTTCATAAGGATTCTTGAATTCTTTTACATACGAAAACTACACTATTGGATGTGTATGCCACGAAGGTATTACAATTTTCAGTACTTATCATGTATACAATTTATTGTTTTATTATTGACTATCCCATGTTAATATAGTCCACATCCATACGGTCATCTATCGCTTTATGCGATTATAGATGATTACATAGGTAAGCTATGGGTATTTGTTATGGAGCCTCCACACACCATGAAGTAGAAGTTCCTATCACTCTTATTGCGTCAGTCAATTGGGAGGAAGACGTTTATTACTTATGAAATACTAATGTTAGGTACACCAGGTGGACAATGGGTATATATAAACTTCATTTCTATCATTGTTAATCAAATTATTACTAAAACTTTATTTTCTTTGTAGGTGATAGAACAGGAGGTGGATTCTTCGTCAATTATAAATTTACTTATCATGATGGCATCTAGCATGATGTTTATCATATTCACTCTCTATTGTCTCAATCATACTTATATAGACCCTATTTATAGTCATATTGTTTTTAATTGTTATGTTATGCACGAAGTTGCTATTTACTTAGATTTATCATTGAGTTACTCCATCGTGTTTTCTAAATTATAATATTAATTATGTTTACAATGGCTATTCATTTATAATTTTGATAATATCTACAAAATGTCTATTTGAACAAGCACCATATAAAGTACTGGTCGAGACTGGTAATATAATAATCGTAAAACCATAATGATGACGAGTCAAAAAAGGCATTCACATGAATTCACAACTGAACCCAAGAGCATTCCCCTATGGCACTCTAACTTGTTGTGGAGAGCAAGGAGGCTTCCTCACTCATTTTGGAAGATGGGGGAAGAAAAGGAATTAGGAAAGGTGTGCTCACGAAGTTGAAAGAATCTTTATGGTTGGATGTGTTTGGAACATGGGTTTTCTTATGGCTAGACAAACCTAGAATTAGGAAATGAACCAAAAAATAAGAAAGAGATGAAAGAGGAGCTAAAATTGTACAACAAACACACCCAAGAATCCAATTGTAGCTCTAATACCAAACATGATGCATATCCTTGTAAGAAAAGTCTAATGTCCTTAACTAACTTGGTTTGATTTTAACATAATGTAAATGAACAAAGTAAAGAGATATACCTTGGATAAGTTGCCACCACCAAGCCTAATAGGACACCACCAAAGTGATAAAGATGACTACCACCCCTTACGGATAAAGGACCCTATTTAAACTCATCGGTAAACCGAAATCCAGATAAAGAACCTCAAGATTTTGAGTGAGGTCTTTTGAGCTTGCAGAGTTGTGAATTTCATTCATCAAATTCTAAGTGTTAGTTTTTAAGTATTAGTTCTAGATTAGGGCTACATATATCTCTTCTCACAAGAGTGTTTGACAGCTAGTACAAGTTGCAAAGTCAAAGAAAATTCACACAAGCTAGCTAGAGTCCAATATGAATCGGACAACCCTTAAGCTAATTTTGGCACCTCAATTGAGTGTGTAAACACCCATATGAAGTGTCACGATTACACACAAAGCTTAATAAACCAGCTAATACTAACTTAGGCAAAAGGAGAAACTTGCTGCAACCTTGGATTAGCTTAGAATGTAAAGAATGCAAGTGGGTAGCTGTAATCACATTAATCAAACAAAAGGAAGTTTCTCCTTTCCCAAGTCGAATAAAAGGAGCCATGGTTGGATTTCTTAGCCAACTTTTGTGATCAATTTTTAAAAATACTTAAGCATATTTAAAGTATAGCAAAAGTCACCTAAAGTAGATTAAGAATTAGATTCGAGTCTAACTTCACGCACTAAAACTATGAGGTTAATCCTTGAATTACTTGCAATCTTTAGGATGTAAATCTTAGCCAAATTATTATGACTTTATTCATACAAAAGCTAACTCCTTAGTCTTCAAGATATATTAGGCTTCGACCCAAATTGGACCCTAATTGATATGGAAAATTCATCTTAAAAATTGTGCATAAGCTAAACTAATTTAAACCTTGATTGTAAGCTATTTTTGCATGATCAAGGTCCTTGGAAGATACCTTGGACTTGAAAGATGATCACTGTTGTGCTTAATGACACTTAAGATGCCCATGTATTAGTATTTGAAGCATAAATTCAATCTGAAATTGAATCCACCTACTTATAAAATATATCATAGTTACTTGGCTCATTAATATGCTTTTCCTCATGGGGGTTCCGATGATAGATTTCATTGTTCAATAGATCTCAAATAACACATTGAGCATATGATGAAGCAACATATCGTTACAAGTCAGATTACCCTTCTCATAACATCTAGTAGGATCTTGAACAAAGTTATCCTTCTCATTATCATTTCTAGCAGTGTCTTTAGCAACATCAGTAGATTCAAATTCAAAAAATTTGGCAAACTTACCAAACTTAGGTTTCATGAGTAACACATATATGAGCTTAATTTGCATAAAGCAAAATAGCATGTGTTCAAACCATCTTTTATAATTGTTACCATCCAAATGTTCCATCTTAGACATATCAAGCACATAAAGACTATGAGTCGTGCTCAATTTTCAAGCAATTTTTATTGATCTTTGAATTGTTACAAATGATTAGTGGAATATGATTGGTAATCAAATGCAAAGTCACAACAATGGCACTATATAGAGTGAGAACAATCTTATTTGGAATAGTTGTAAGGCCGAACTTTTATAATGTTACGGAAATAAATATTGGCTCCAAGATTAGTAATACCTAGTCACCAGAGCATATCAGTAGTTGCTCTCCAGGCTATAAGGCCCCAAATATCCACATCCACTTAGAGAAGATTAGGGGGAGACAAAAGCAAAAGGATGCCCAAGATTTAGAGTAGTGCTAGAGGAAATCACTTTTTCATGTGTGCTAAAACTGTACCTCAAAATTTAAAAGTGAGACAAACTGAGCTCAAAAATGCTTGAAATCTTGCTACAGAATAAGGAAAGAATCAAGGTTGAAGAAATCTCTTACACTAAAATATTTCAATGTCATACGTGGTTTTGAGTTCAAAGCATCATTGATTTTGTATCACTTGAAGTCAACTTTAGTTTTGTAATTGCATGATGATTACATCAGTATATGATGTTATATATCAAGTTAGATTGGTTTTATGTGCTTAATTGAACATTGCGTGAAAACTCAGCGTACCATGGACATGACCTATAAATCAGTGCTAACCAACATACATTTTTTTCTTTTCATATTTGATCATATAATACTTAGTTGATTTATGTATAAACATTAGATATATTGAGCATATGTCAAAAATGACTATGAGTATTTATATATGTTAAAAGATCTTATTGAAGATACCTTCCTAATTTGGCACTAAGTTATATGGAATAATTGTCTTGATTGCTTAATTGAATAATTCTACATATTTAACATAAGATTATTGCTAGATCTTGCTATAGGTGCCATTTGATTGATATTCCTAATTGAATTACATGTGTTATTTATGATAAGTATGTGATAGAAATTTATTAAGTTTAATTAAATACGTGGCAAAACAAGGTTCAAGAATGCTTTTCAAAGTTGTTGCATAATTGTCAGATTCAAAAGTCGTCATACATGAATACGAATTACCAAATAAACAATGGCTATTTGAAGTCGAAGCTTCATTGGCCCGTGTAGTCACCAAACCACTCCCCCCCCCCCCAGGTTGGACCTTGTGGGGGCACACAATTCTACTTTGTCCAAGAATTGTGAGGGTAAGCTTGTGTTCCTGGGCTTCTAATCAGGCTTTGACATCTTCTCCCTAGCCCATTACAGCCTGCTAGATACCCCTGAGATAGGGGCCTAGTGGGTTAGGCAGCCCGCTTACCCGCAAAAAAAAAGGCTATTTAAACTAATCTATTTAGAAGAATCAAGCAAGATATATTTCTACAAGGCAAGAACTTCAAGTTTGGTAAGTTATTCAAATAAGAAATCTTCTTTGGACATAAGTTATAGCATCAATGTACATTGAAATGGAAATTAGAAGTAAGATTGGTGCGATGGCTAGAAGATACTTCAATGGTCACATTGGATTATCAAGCTATATATACAAGACCATTGTGGAGTGCAACAACAATCAATGTAGAAGCAATCATTGAAGATCTAATTATACTCTTGCATTATGCATGCATTGTAGAGTTCAAATTTGTAATCAAAAGAGGTAGGTATAACTCTCTTGTCTGAGTGAACTGCTGAATTCTAAATGTCATAAAAGGTGAGTGCACTTTGAATGGCATGGTCAAGGACTAAGTGAACAATCTTTGTGAAGTATGTAATACTCGTGAAGCAATGCATGGAGTTTAATTCTACAAGAACAAGAACCCTTAAATAGAGACTACTACAAATTCGAATTTGGTGAACACATCTATTATTTTATCTCTATTTAGATTCCGTACATAAATTACTTTGAACTTGATACTTACAAAAGTTAGCGTGACACTAAAACATTGAAAACCAAAAAAGTTCATTGCTCTATTCACCGCCTTCTAGCGTCAACCTACCAATTTTGGTACCTCCAAAGACTAAGCGCCAAAAAATAATTTCGTTAACACAAGAAAATATCAAGAAAATTTGTTTACATATTCCAAAGAAATTAAATATAAACTTTAAAAAAATAATGAAGCCACCATACTGTGCCACAATCCCTTGCTTAAGCTAGCCAGGCCACCACACTAATATGTGCTCCCTAGCTTGTCCATAGCTTAGGCCCAAACCCTCTTTTTTTTGGATAGGAAAAGAATGTTTTTAATACGAAATTGTACGACATCTATGTTGATAGTTTTCTGACAAGAATAAATCTAAAATATCAAAACAAATCTCTATTTCAACAAAATTAATGGTAATTATACTTCTAACCGGTTCTATACTTGCACCATCATTCTAGCCACGAGTGGCATCTTTCGAACAATTTGTGTATCTCCAATGTTGGAGCGATATGGTATAACTTTGTAGAACAAATATTTATGTGATATAATATATCCGACGTGAGAAAAACATCATCTCGACCGAGCGATCTGAACTTCCACTGTTGAATTATTCTTCATCGAACCCGATGAAACAAACTGATGAACTAGAAAAATACTCTCTAGTTGAAGCAAAAAACCATGATAAAGCTTGCACAAATAAGCAAGAGAAAGAACTCATATAAAAAGTGAGAAACAAACGTAAATTGTTTCTTAGAAAGGAGAGAAACCCTAACTCTCACAAGAAGGAGAGAAACTTTATTAGAAAAACCAACAGTACTACTACATATTAAAATTGATCGTATAAATCCAAGTGAACGAGGCTTATCATTGGCTATAATTAGGACAATACTAAACCAAACAAATTAGAACAGAGGAGGAAGAAGTAGATACAAAATGGGGACTTTAATAGGAAGAGAAGGAGGATAAGGAGGAAGCCTCAGGCCCAAACTCATTTCAAAAGGTGTTGGAGTACCAAACTACAAAAAGTAGCTTATCCCTCCCTCGTATTTTCATGCTGGATAAGGTTACTTTCCTTTCTCTCGCTTGCGACCAACATTTAAGAATGGATATAAAAATTTTGAACTTCGAATACAATAGTAGCCTCTTGGATCTATCATTAGTGATCTTACATTTGCTTTTGGCTAGCCAATTTAGCAATAGGTGTGACGCATATAGTTAAGTTTACTGCTCATGTTGGAAATAGTCAATTATATTTCCTGTGCACGAAAGTTTTTGGTTGAAGCTTGGGAAATAAATCCTATTTAGGGGCATTGACACAATTTTTTCTTTAAGAGATTGTGAAAGACACATGGCTGATACAACCCTTAGAGGTTGTTAACAGAAGGAAGAAGAGAGGACGAAATCGAGAGAAAAAAAGAGAGTAGAGGTAATTATGATTGAATCCCCTGCACCTGGAATCAGCTCATAGGAAATTTTGTACAAGCATTTGTGTGGGATAGGTTATTACAACAATCCTTTAACAGACTAAAACAGAATTATAGCTGGCAATACTTATTAGCAAGGCACGAGCTTAGCACATGACAGGATAACAACCCTTCCCGCTTAAAAATAAGCTTGACCTCAAGCTTGTAGATTGAATTGAGGAAATTTCTTCTCAATGTCTGAGTAGAGCTCCCAAGTGGCTTCTTTCTTTGTTGCATTTGACCACAGTGTTAAGACATACACCACAGCACAGTTTCCTGATTTGCCCAACCTCCTATCCAAGATTGCTATCAGTTCTACCCTGATAAACCCTTCTTCATCTATTTCAGGCATATAACTCTGGATAGGTGCAGAACTAACATGCTTTTTGTTCTGTGAAACATGGAAGAGTGAATGCACTTTAGGGTAGGAGGAAGTTGTAGCTTGTAAGATACCCTACCAACCCTTGCCATAATGGGAAAAGGGCTAAAATACTTTGTAGCTAGCTTATGACATGTCCTTAAAGCCACCAAACTTTGTCTATATGGACACAATCTGACATACCCTAAGTCCCCCACCCAAAATGCAACACTAGTTATGTGCTTATCAGCCTGAGACTTAATCCTGTTCTGAGCTTTAGTCAAATAAAATTACAACATTTTTATACATTCCCCTCTGGCCTTTAGACTTCAATCCACAGCCTCTACTTTGCTATCCCCAGTGATATAGGGCATATGAAGAGAGGGTGGTTGTCCATATATAGCTTCATAAGGTGTGGTTTCAATGGTTGAGTGCCAATTAGAATTATACCACCACTCAACTAGTGGTAGCCACAACACCCATTCCTTAGGCCTCTCCCTAGCCATACACCTCAAAAAGGTCTTCAAACATCTATTCACCACCTCTTTTTTCCCATTTGTCTGGGGGGTGGTATGGTGTAGACATGTGTAGTGCTACCTACTATAGTGAACAATTATGTCCAAAACTTCCTCAAGAATACCTTATCTCTATTGCTAACTACGGTCTTTGGAAGGCCATGCAATTTGTATATGTGCTCAAAATAAAGTTAGGCAACACCAGCAGCACTTAAAGGGTGAGACAAGGGTAGGAAATGAGCATATTTACATAACCTATCCACTACCACAAATATGGTATCCTTACCACTAGACGAAGGTAATCCCTCAATGAAGTCTATAGAGATATCAACTCAGATAACCCCAAGAATTGGTAATGTCTGTAGGGAGCTAGTTGGTGATTATCACCCAGTTCCTCAATATTTTTTTCATCTCCTTCTAATAAACCCAACTGGACAACTTTTTGTACATGACTTTAGCACCTGAATGTCCCCCAAAAGGAGAAGTGTGGATTAGTTTAATTAAATTGTCCCTCAATTCCATATCTTTCCCTACTACCAACCTTCCCTTTCTTTTAAGCAACCCCTGAATCCAAGTGAACTAAAAAGGTGGATGTTGAGGTGCAGATAATTGAACCATTAATTGTTGCAATTCTTGATCTTATTTCTAGCTTCTCTTGATTTTGTCAAGTGACTCAGTGTCAATAGAGCTTAAGGTAAGCTCTACAAGTTGTGCACTGGTAGCTCTTAAAAAGGAGTCAGTTGTAGTGTTTTCCTTTCCCTTCTTATAACTATCTCATAGTCCAAACCTAACAGTTTGGGTAGTAGCTTACTTTGAATAGGAGTGGAGATCTTTTGTTGTATGATGTATTTAAGACTGAAATGATCAGTCTTAATAATAAGGTGTGTTCCTACCACATAAGCCTTCCATTTCTCCTTAGCATACACAACAGCCAAATGTTCCTTTTCATAGGTTGACAGCCTCTAGTGCTTGGGTGCCAAGGCCTTGCTTATGAATGTAATAGGTGTCCTTGCTGTATCAAGACAACCTCAATGCCTAATCCAGAGGCATCAATGTCAATGACAAACTACTCCTGAAAGTTTGGAAGAGCGAGTACAACGGTTATTATCATAGCTGATTTCATAGTGAGAAATGCCTCCTCAACTCGAGGATTCCAATGGAAGGCATTTTTCCTTAATAAATCTGTGAGGGCTTGCTGATGATACTGCAGGCCTTGATGAATTTTCTATAATACCCTATTAGCTCTAAAAATCCTCCTAACTGGTTGATATTGGTAGGTATAGGCCTAGTTCTGCATAGCCTCTATCTTCTTTGGGTTAATAGGCATCCCATTAGCTGATATGATATGCCCCAAGTAATCCACTTGATTGTCTCCAAAAGAACACTTACTTCTTTTGGCATACAATGTATTGGATCTTAAGATCTCAAAGGTGGTCCTTAAGTGACTCAAGTGAAGATCAAAAGTATGACTATATGTAAGAATGTCATCAAAAAAATACTAAAATAAACTTCCTTAGATAAGGTGTGAATACATGGTTTATAAGGGCTTGGAAAGTGGATAGGGCATTAGTCAACCCAAGGGCATCACGACAAATTCATAGTGTCCTTTATGTCTTCTAAAGGCTATTTTAGCAATGCCCAATCATGCATCCTCACTTGCCAATACCCTGACCTGAGGTCAATCTTAGAAACCTACCTTGAGCCATACATCTCATCCAACAATTCCTCAATGATAGGTATAGGGAATTTATCTGTGATGGTATGCTTATTTAATTTCCTATAGTCTACACATATCCTCCAGGTATCATCCTAATAATTAGGGATGAATAGGGGGCTCTGACTGGGTCTCACAACCCCGGCCTCAAACATTTCTTGTATTATTTTCCAACAACATCTTTTTACAATACAGGGTATATATAGGGTCTGACATTGACAGGAGGTGTTCCTTCCTTAAGTATAATGTGATGATCATGACTCCTATGGGGTGGGAGGCTTTTGGTTTTACAAATATGTCCATAAATTCATCTAACAGCTAAGCTATAGAGGAATCAGCTACCTGATTTGCTACAGGATTGACCTTAGTAGAGACAAAATGCACTTGAATGGCAAAAATTTGTGGAGCTATAGAAGAGACTAGGACATGCTGCATAGTTTTTCGCTCAACCCATTGTATTACCCCTTACTGAGTTCCATGTTTCACTACCTGTCTTCCTTTATGGCTAAACTCCATTTTTAGCTTGTCAAAATCCCATAAGATTGGTCCTAGTTGATAACCATTGGACCCCCAAAATCATCTCACAACTATCTAAAGGTACTAGCATCACATCAGTATGGAACTCCTCACCCTCCTTAGTCTAAGTAAATTTCTTACACACAGTTAAGCTGATCAACTGATTTGCATTGGTCACAGACATTTGTAAAGGAAGTGTGCTCCTTACATCACAACTAAGCTTCTTGGTAGCAGCTACATCCAAGAAATTATGACTACTCCCTAAGTCAATAAGAATACACAGAGAGTTCCTTCGAACCTTTCCCTTAACCTTCATGGTTTGGTAGGTGTTGACCCCATATATAGCATTCATGGATATCTGAGGGGTTTCTTCTGGAAAAACTAGAAAGTCCTCTAGCTCCTCCATCCGTAATTCCTTATTGTCAGCACCCTGTTCCTCCTCCACTTGGCCACTAATCTCAATCTCATGCATTTAAGATTTGCATTTGCATCTTGGTACATATCTTTCATCACAATAGAAACACAAACTGTTGGCCCTTCTTTCATCCAGCTCCTATGCAGTCAAGGACCTTCCAAGCTTCTTAAACCTAGAATCGTAACTACCTTGTGAAGTAGGTTGGGAATGGTATAAGGAGGGTGCAGGATTGGTAAATGGTCTGTGGCTTAGATTATTTTAGGATGTTGTTGTGAATGTGAGTGTAATTGAATGTATCAGGGTTTGTGTACGAAAGGGCTTTTCTAGTATTGATTTTTTTTTCAAGCTGTTAAGGCAAGAGTGGCTTCTTGTAACTTGGCCAAGCAATAAGTGTTGAGGGTTTTTTATTAGGGAATGTAAACTGAACTGAATTTAAACCTCAAGTATACGATATCATTGTAATACTTAAAGGGTCGGTCCTCAGGGAAGACGTGAGATTTTTGGTCACTAACTGATTAACTAAACTAAATGGAATTACTTGAAGCAATCTAATAACCTAAACAATCTAAACCTAAACTAAACCTTGTATTGATTATCCAAGTTAAACCAAACTAAAATTGAACTAAGCATGATTTAGCTACTAACCACATGATTTCAACTAACACAGTGAACAGAACCCAATCTTGCAAACCAGCAATCAAAACAATGGCATAAACCAAAAGGACCCAAATGAAGCAAATTAGCAAGAAACCTGAACCAACATAACCAAAACAGAACCTAAACCAACCAACATAACCAAAACAGAACCTAAACCAACATCCTTACTACTCAATCATCCAACATTCATTTTCAGGCCAAACATAACCTAAGCAGACAAAACAAAATAGCAGCAGCAAAAACAGGGGAGGGGGAAACTAAACCGAAGCAGAAGAACAGAACATCAGCAGGGAAAAGCAGAACAGCAGCAAGAAAACAGGGGAAAGGGAAAATGGGATTAAGCAGCAGCGGGAAAGAGATTACCCAGAAGATCGATTAACATCAAGACGTGGCTCCTCACTTGCAACCATCAGAACTCAAAGAAGAGGGCAGAGTCGAAATAGGTGAACTTCACCAGCAAAACCGAAGCAAAGGTACAGAGGAAGGGGAAGGGGATTACGCTAATGCTAGTCTAGGCCTTAACACTTTGTAGCTCAGCCTCAACTAGCAACAATGGCTGAGTCGCCATTAACAAACATTCAAGTTCACGGTTATGAACTGAACGAAATAGGGAAGGAAGAGTAGATAATGAATGCGAAAATTCTTCAACACATTGAACAAAATTTCTCATTAACTTGATTCAAAGGTTCGAATTACAACAGAAATTCACGAAAATCAATACTAAATACATCAATTTGTGACTGACTAACGGAAACCCTAATCGCGAAAAAAACTGAAATTCTAGCCCTAAATCACGAAATTAAAACCTAAGCTCTGTTAACCTAGAATTTCTTAACCTAAAAATTACCTAATAATTCTTCAATGGCGTCTATGAGTGCCCTTTATACCCGAACCCATGCTTCTTTAGCCCTTCAAATCTCGCCTCTTGTATGACCGTCGATCTGGCGGCTGATTTGGACGGTGGCGATGTGGCCAGCGAAGGAGGTAGACGTGTCCTGGTGGTGGGATGGTGCGAAGTGGTTTCGGGGATTACTGGGTTTGGGAATTCTGTGGGTTGGGGAGTGGTTTCTGGGTTTGGGAAGGGGATGTGCTAGAAGAGAGAGAGAGAGAGATGACGAGGTAGAGAGAGAGTGGAGCGAGATCGAGATGGAACGGCATGGAGGATTTCTGGGTCGAGGGATGAAGGGTCGAGGTTCTGGGTATGGGGAGGAAGAAGGAAGAAGAACGTAGACAAGAAGAAAACGGGGGGTATTTAAGCTGAACCGGTCCGGTTCACGCGTGGACCAGTCTGGTTTTTTTAACTGGGCCAGTTCACCTAGATTTCGGATCGGTTTTTTTACAAATTTGTCCGGTTCTTCACTTTCCGACTTTTTCTCAATTTTTCTCGCATTTTCCACCCTTTTTCCACTTTTATTAAAAATCTGCAAAATAAAATAAAATCAATTAAAAACCTAAAAAAATATTATTAAAGCAAGCATAAAACCGGTGTAAAAGTACCTTAAAAATAGTACATTTTTAGCTCAAACAATAAGCTTTATGTAGGGTCTTAGCCTTAAATATTCTGACAGTGTTTTGGATTTTAGAATTTAAGCTACTTAGGAAACAACTAATAGCATGACTCACAGGTAGAGACTCGATTCTAATGACTAAGGCATCAAATGCATCTTGGTATTGTTCTACTGACCCCGTTTGCCTTAACTTCATCAACTCAGACAATGGATCATCAAAAGATTGCTTCCTAAACCATCCCAAGATAGCCTCCCGATACCCACCCATATTGGCCATTGCCCAGGGGAAAATGAATTCATAAAAGATTGATGCCATAACAATGCCTTTCCTTCCAAATGAATGGAAGTGATCTTAACCTTGACATTTTCAGGAGTTCCATCTACCCTAAAGAATGACTCACATTTATACACCCACCCTTGCACATCATGACCATCAAATTTTTGAAAATCCACCCTGGAAACCCTAGAAAATTTTGAGTAAGAATTGTTATTACAAGGAGAGTTTTGATTACCTCCCTCGCTAAATTGTGTTAACATTTACAATACTTATTGACTTAGATCCGTAATCAATTCATTCAGAGTACCACTGATCTTCTATTATGGTGCTTGTTGTTTGAACAGCTGGTTCCTGATCTCATTCTGGAAGGCAGTCCAGGATTGTTGTAGATTGAGGAGAATTTCTACCATTTTTGCTATTCAAGTGTTTTTGGAGATCGCCATAGTTGATTGATCCTGATTCTGTTGGAGTAAGCTAGATTGATTAAAGAATGCAAGCCAATCAATCGAATACAATGAGAATTTATGGTTGATTGTTGTTGGTTGGGTTAGTTGAAGATTCAAGCCAATTAATCGATAGAATGAAGAAGTTGGAACCCTAATTAGTATCAAACTGCTCTGATACACTTAATACAACCCTTGGACGTTGTTAACAGAAGGAAGAAGAGAGGAAGAAAAAGAGTGAAAAAGAGAAAGAGTGCAAGTAATTTTGATTGAATTCCTTACCCGTGGAATTAGCTCCTGGGCTATTTTGTGCAAGCATTTGCACGGGAAAGGTTGTTACCACAACCTTTTAACATACTAGAACAGAATTACAGTTGGCAAAAGCAACAATTATTAACAAGGCACGAGCTTAGCGGATAATAGGAGAAAGGTTTGTAACAATGGCATAATTAATCTTCAATTTCTCACAACTATCAAAAAGGTGGTAAGACAAAATTTAAATCATAGATAACAATTACTCGTGCATAGTTTCCATGGAGTTTGTAAATCTGAATAGAGAAAATATCCATGAGGATGATTTTATCTCTATTGAGAAAAATAGAAGAGTAGAAATTAGAAAAGATGGAGAGTTATATAAGAAAATCAAAATTCTTAAGAAGTTCACATCTAGAGACTTAATATTTATATTTATAGACTTCTATCTCTATATGAAATGTAGAAATACAATTTAGCTTTCTCATGCTAATAAGACTAGGATTCTATTCTCGTTTAGATTCCTCTTAAAGCACATATCTAAATTAACATCTTTTATAAAATATAAAGGCAAATTTTAATTAAATTAGGAGCCTCTTTCATACATATGAATAGGGGTCAAATTCATAGGTCTCACAACTTACAAGAGAGGTTAATATCACAACTTACAAGGGAGGTCGATAACTTACTAGCATGTGGACAACACCGACTTTATCCAAAGAGGATTCATGACTGCATTTGTCCTTTGGATCATCGCACAATTTAGAGTCGGCAATGACAATTTAGCTACTTTAGTCATGTAACTTGGTGTTCTTTTATTGTTTTCCTTAATTACATAAAAGCTCAATCGGAGAAGAGGAGGTTCATTGAATTCTAAGGCAACTCACAGTTTATAATTCGATACGGATACTTAGTTTTAAAGAGGTTTCTGTATATGTTAGATAAATTAAGTTAGAGCACACAAGACTTTCATGCCATCATTTACGTTTTTTATGCAGTATATAGATGAGATAAAAAAAAATATTACCCAATTGGAGAAGAAATTGAGGGTGAGAGAGGAAGGTCCATGTAGTAGGGTTGAAGCAATGTTGACCATGGGTTCACTCTCTCCATTAGAAGATTGAGAATAACTTCAAATCAGGATTTATTCATAAATATACCTTCTATGGTAGTGGTTGACATATGATTCCTTATTAAATTTTGAAATTGAAACGACTGTCAACATGTAAATATAACTAACACCATATGACAAATGACCTCTTGTACGATGAGTAGTGGCATTCTGCATCTCCTTGATGATCATGCTCAAAGTCCCACCAAATGATCTTCAAATTAAAAGCCCAAAAAAAAGGATTAATCTTACTTTTGACAAATGAATATAGACAAGTGTTTTCTTCCTTATGTTTTTTTTTCTTTTTTCCCCTTTTTTTCATTGAAGCAGATAGAACCGAAGCTCACTCTGAGGATTTTTTTCTATACTTCTTTAAAGAAATAACAAAGCTAAATTGGAGGGCCAGAAAGAGATCAGTCACTGCTGTAAGTTATCCAATTACAAATTACGCCCGCGTTGTACCTTGTCTTTTTACCCGCTCTGCATAAAAGAATATTCCTCTTCCTCCTTTCTTTTCCTCAAAGAAGACCGACATTTTCCTCTACAATCGCAAATTTCTACCTCTCTTCTTCTTTCTGCTGCTAAGCCTCATGTATAAACAGTAACCCTTCTTGAAAAGCAAAAACGCAAAACCCTGAAAGAGGAGCGTTTAATCTTCTACGAGAAGCAGCACAGTCTTCAGAAACAACTATTTGGTATCAGTTTCTGATTTCCCATCATCACCCCTTTTTCTGTTTCTTGACAGCTTTTGTTTGATTATAAAGCCCTTCTTAGTCTTCTGCGTCTCTTGTTGATTTTTTTGATGTTTGTGATTGATTTTATTTTTCCTAGAAATTCGTTGCTTCATGCAGGTAAATGGCATCAAAGGTGGGCGCTTGATGAAATCCCCTGTTTTTGGCTTTTTTCATTTGGTTGTTTATTTGTTTGGGTTTCAATCTTTTAGTTTCTCTCTCTGTATTTAGGGAATCGGAGGAAACCCTTAGACTCTAAAACAACAACAACAACAACAAACTCTCAGTGTGGGTCCCGCTTTCGCGGGGTCTGGGGAGATCTAGCTGTAGGCAACCTTACTTCTACCGGTATTCCAACCTATAGAGATGTCGATTTCATACGACCCACAAAATAGTTTTGTGAAAAAGGTTTACAGAGAAAACGATTACAAAACCATTTACCGAGTAAGAGAAAGAGGAAGAGAAAATGTTCCGGATAGCGAATAAAGAGGGAGCGGAGACATACCTCAACAAACTAGGAGGCGCTTGGAACCGTCACAACCCAGAAAAGCACGACCTGCAGACAAGCACACCAAAACCCTACCCGCCCCACACCGCCTAAGCTACTGCCATCTACGGAGCCGGTCCCCTGCAATCAGAGACCTTAATCCTATCCCGCCACAGCCTCCTATCCTGAGCCATGTCCTCCGTCAGACCGACAACTCTCAGGTCCTCTCTAAGCACTTCTTCTAGGCTCTTCTTCGGTCTACCCCTCCCTCTCTTACCACCGGGGGGGTCGATCATCTCACACCTTCACACTGGGGCGGCCACACTTCTCCTCTTCACGTGGCCGAACCATCTGAGTCTCGATTCCCTCATCTTCTCCTTTATGGGGGCCACTTCAGCTAAGCCTCTGATTACTCCATTCCTAATTATGTCCAATCTCGTAAAATCACACATCCACCTGACCATTCTCATCTCAGCTACCATCAACCTTTGGGCCTGCGTCTTTTTTAGAGGCCAACACTCCGATCCATAGAGAACAGCCGGTCTAACTACCATCCAATAGACTTTTCCTTTCAATCTCATAGGTACTCTATTGTCACACAGCACCCCTGACGCTGACTTCCACTTTTGCCAGCCCACTCTAATCCGCTGGCTAATATCCTCGTCAATGTCCCCATTTTGTTGAATGATCGATCCAAGATACTTAAATTTAGCGACCTTCGGTATTACTCTCCCATCCAGTACGATTTCCCCCCCCCCCTTCTATCCTTCCGTTGAAACCACAATGGAGGTATTTCGTTTTCGATCTACTCAACCGAAAGCCCCTAGCTTGCAGCGTATACCTCCAACTCTCCAACCTGTCATTCACCCCCTGCCTGGTCACATCGATAAGAACGATGTCATCTGCAAATAACATGCACCAAGGCACCTCGTCCTGGATTCCTCAAGTGAGTTCATCCAAAACTAATGTGAAAAGAAACGGGCTTAAGGCAGAGCCCTGATACAGGCCCAAACTAACAGCAAAGTCATTGGAGACCCCACCTGGAGTCCTAACATTCGTCCGCCCTCCCTCGTACATATCCTTGATTACACGAATGTACGCGGGCGACACCATTTTCTCTTCCAAACACCTCCACAAAACCTCCCTTGGGACTCTATCATACACTTTCTCCAGATCAATGAACACCATATGGAGATCCACCTTTCTGTCCTTGAACAAGCCTATGAGCCCTCTAAGGAGATAGATCGCCTCAATAGTCGACCTGCCTGGCATGAAACCAAATTGGTTCTCTGAAATCTCTACTTCCTCTCGCAGCCTTCTCTCAATCACCCTCTCCCACAGCTTCATAGTGTGGCTGAGCAGCTTGATGCCCCTAAAGTTATTACAATCTTGGATATCCCCTTTGTTTTTGTACAGTGGGATGACTGTGCTGGCCCTCCACTCTCTGGGCATCTTAGCGGTCCTGAAAATAACATTGAAAAGCTCCGTGAGCCACTTTAGACCCACTTCCCCCATAAACTTCCAAACTTCCACTGCTATCTGGTCCGGACCCACTGTCTTTCCATTCGCCATCTTCTTCAAGGCCTCCCTAATCTCCACCTTTGTTATCATGTCACCCGCACGCTGATCGCTACACCCTCCGCCCCTACTACATAGGTCTCCCCCTCCCCCTTCCCCATTGAAGAGTTTAGCAAAGAACCTTTGCCATCTCTCTTTAATTTCAGCATCCCCAGTCAACACCTTGCCCTCTTCGTCCTTGATACACCTTTGAGTAAATTTGAAAACCCTCTCCCCTAGTCTTTCTTTCCCTCACCTTAGCCAATTTGAAAACCCTTAGACTCTAAACTTGAAGTAAATACCTTTGAGTAAAAGAAAATGTTTTGTTTCTTTATAATTATTGGTGATATGGCATCTAAAAAAGTGAAGTGGCTTAATTGAACAATTTGTACCATGCTAATGTGTATAAAAAAATTAAAATAACATAAAAATTTATGTAAAAATGATAGATTATTTACAGGATAGAACAAAACCACAAAAAAAAAATGCACTTGCCATTAGAATAGAATAACCCAAAATCAAATCCAAAATAATATATCCAATTTTTGTTCCAACTCAAAAGTTGATATGTTCCATATTGAACTAACACAAAACTTATCAAGTCATATTGATAATTGTATTTTACTTCTAACACAATTGAACATATTTGTTATGACAAACTCAAATATAACAATCTACAATTTAAAATCTTATTTACGCTCCTTTTAACCAAAAATTAATATAACATGGGTTTTTTTTTAAAATGACGACAACTTGTTAATTTGCTTGCATATAGGAAAAATAATTTCAGTTAACCTCGAATAGCTAAATATTTTAGCATAGGTCAAGTTCAAAGAAAATTATTTTATGCTCAAATTATATTCAAATATGCAATTGTTTTTTTTAAACTTAAACTTGTCAAAGTAAAAAAAAAAGATAAATTATAATTCATACTTCAAAGTATTTTAATTTGGTTTAACTAGAACGTGGTTAACAAGAATTTTATTCGATATAAGGTCCACGGTATAAGCCTGGATTATACTATATTTTGAGTTTGAGTTTAATAATTAAGAGTTGGTTAATCTTAATTTACTTTTTTAGAATTTTAATTTCTATGGATAAAACTAATAAGTATCACTGTATGTTAAATCACTCCTTTTTTTTCATATATATATTTTTTCTATTATTAAAAGTCATGTCATTCTTATGACATGACATATCACAAATAAAATAATAAAAAATTAAAATAACTTAATTGAGTCAAGGGATACTCTTTTCAATTTTTAAGTTTAGGGATATTTTGCTTCCTTCAGAAAAAGTTTGAGGGCATAATGTTTTAAGAGCTCAGGCTCATGACAGAAATTCTAGCTCCTCAATGTGTCTGAATTTTCTTTCTCAACTGTTGTTAGGTCCTCTTGTTGAATTTTGAGACATGGATGTTTGAAAATGAGAAAAATTATCAGAAAACATAAAATTTTTAACATTTAAAGTGTCATCGACTTCTTGGTTGATGACTTGCCCAAAGGTAATTGTTTTCAAAGTCTTTGACTAGTCTCCCTGAACTCTTTCTGAGATGGTTTTGCATGCTTGTAGAGGGATCCAGACAAGAGGAGAAATGGGCTACATTGATTGTCATTTTTTGTTAGCTTAGAGTACTCATCCGGTATGGGTTTCGTTCAGGTTACATTTCATGGTATATTGCTCTTAGAATATGAATATACATGATTGCAGTTTAGTTGAAATTATTATCTTTTGGGATTATGAATTTAAACAATTTTAATAGTGTTGGGTATTGCGGCCCAAAATCCAAGAATCGGCACGGTGGGACCGTGCTAGACGACAAGGAAGTGTCAGGGCGAAGAAGCGGAGTGTCGAGGGAAGACAGAAAAACGGCACTAGCGTGCTGTGCCAAGTGGCAACGTCGTGTCGTGCTCAATTTTGAGCGCGGGTTCTGGTGGCGACTAGGGTTACTACGACGTGCATTTCTCTCCTGACGGCTAGGGTTCTTTTATGAGGGTAAAACCCTGGACTTCTAGACCCTATATAAAGGGGTCATACCTAGGATCTAAAATAACTCAATAACTCCTGAATACCTGAATTGCTAAACACATTGAGAGGTAGAGAGACTTTGAGAGAGATTACAAGAGAGGTTGTAATTCTGCTATTAGATCAAATCACTTGTTGTGATTGTGATCGTTTTGTGCTCTCCCTACTCATATAGTGGATTGATTGTGCTCATCGCCGTCCGTGGTTTTTTCCCGCATTGGGTTTCCACGTAAATCTTGTGTGTCGTTGTTTTTGTTCTTCTTATCGTTCTTTAAATTTCTGAATATTTGTTTCATCCTATTGCTTCCGCTATTAGTTTGCTCTAATTTCTAACCAACAGGCTTAGGGGTGCTTAACCTCTTGCCATTGATTTTGGCGATTTCAACCCTTTCAGTGGTAAACTGTTGGATAATGTGCATCTGTCCTATTAACTGTTAGGTGTCCTAATTTCCTTAGATTGAGAATGAAGATGGTTAGTTTGATCTAGTGTAGCGTGTAGGACCTCTCTTTAGTTCTGGATATGTTGCATTATTCCTATTCAAATTGTCAGTCACTTACTAGAAGTAATTATTTTTGAATCTGTAGTGTACATTTCGTTGTTGACTGTGTGTAATCCCCTAAGCAGTTGAATAATGAGTATGGTACAGCATAATAGTGGTCTCTTGTGGATTTTTATTGAGATTTTCTTGGGTGAGACCATCTCTCTCAAGCTAGTGAATGGAAAAATGCCATCAGACTATGCAAATCCAGCAGTAGAAGGCATGCTCTGAGGAATGACCCATGTTGGAGAATCAGCAATTTGCCTTTCTTTGTTTACATACAAAGGACATTGCCTTTTGTGTTTCCTTGTTTCCCTTTTCTCCTTTGAGGAGCATTTCGGGGACGACATTTCTTAACAACCTATATACAGTAATGTTGCATTCATACTGACCTCAAGTCCTTGCTTTAAGTGAATTCCAAATTGAGATGTTTTTGATATTGGAGAACTGCATGATGTGAGATAGGGCCTGGATGTGATCTGTGTCTGTTTCATATTGAGTGTTTCATGTCTAATTTGTTGCTTGAAATGTCCTCGAAACCTTTTATTAAAATTTGTGTCAAAGTTGTTCATCAAACCAGCCACCGAAGTAATAAGGTGATCTCACACTGGATTTTATTAAACATTGTCCTTCGAATGATATAATGAGGGGACCCAGAACGCATAGTGGATAACAGTGTTTAGCCTCCACTCAGCAGGGATATTTGTCTGTAAAGCCTGTCGAGCGCTATAAATTTAACCACTACTTCGGTTATTAAATAATTTTTTATAGCATAGGGAAGTAGGGATCGATCCACGAGGAAAGATTGTTGTAAATTGCTAGCTTAATCCTAAATGATTTTATTAATCCAATTTATTAAATCTAATCTTAATAATTCTAAAATAATTATAATCTAATGAATAAAAATCTAGAAAAGTACCCAATGATGTTCCTAAATATTCTGAATCATATTCTGGAAATAAAACAGTAAAAAGCTCTCCTAAATAACTCAGAAAAATAAAATCAGAATATTAACTGAAATTCTAATTAAAAATCAAAACAGAAAATAATAATCAGAAAATAAATATTAAAAATAACAAACAGTAACCTAAACTAATACTCTTCAACTTTATAAGCATATATCTCCAGAATAATTTCTGATTGATTTCAGGAAAATTAAATCAGTCAATTACTGCAGAATAATTAAACAGAATATTTAAATCTGAAATTGGAAATAAAATATTCTACATAAATATAAATACGAAAATAATAAATAAAATTACCCTAATCCGAGGACACAATTTTCTGGAATTAAAAACACCTAATAATCGTAAATTAAAATTGAAAATTGAAATTTTCAGAATTAATTACCTGAAAACCTGCACATACCAATTTCACAAAATAAATCTGAAAAATTATCAAATAATTTCCAAAACTTACGAAACTTAATAGGGGCATACTAGGACACTATATAAACCCTAGAAATTAATTAAAATCAAAAAATAACAAAAATAACTATTTTTAGTCTAAGTTCGAATAAACCGGTAATTAAATACTAAAACTAAATATAAATCAATCTAAAATT
>JACYFF010031957.1:43063641-43091566 GCA_017589665.1 Selenicereus undatus
TAATAATAATAATAATAATAATAATAATAATAATACCAGTAAAACGAAATAAAGAACCCTACTTTAATAGGGGGTTGGGCGTGATGATGAAGACGATGATCGTGACGATGATCGACGATGCCGGTGATGATGGTTATGATGTTGAACGATGATGATGATGTTGTTGATGATCGGTGATGACGATGAAGATGGTCGTGAGGAGAAGAAGGAGAGGGTCGTGATGGTGAGGCGTGATTATTGATAACGATGATGATGATGCGTGGTGAGGGGGTTGAGGAAGAATAAGATGATGAGTATGGTGAAGATGGATGATGAGGAGGCGGGTAGTGAGGTTGAAGATGATGATGATGGGGGAAGGGAGATGATGTGAGAAGAGGGCGCTGCGTGGGGGTTTAAGGTTGAGAGATATGGTTGGCGTGAAGAAGATGGTGGAGAAGATGAGGAACCCGTGGGCTGTGAGGAAGAGAGGGTTGTGTTTTGAGGTAGAATATGATATAGATGATTATGGTGAAGGAGGTAGGATGAGAAGGTTGAGGCGTGGTTAATGGTTGAAGAAGGAGGGTTAGGCGTGGAGGTGTATTAATAGGGTGAGGGTTGGCTTCTAAGGTTTTCTTCTCTTTCTACCTTAGGTTTCTTCTTCCTCAGGACTTCTACCTTTTCACCAACTCTTGAAACCCTAGCCCAATATAATAATTATGAAAATAATATTTTTCATAATTATTATTTTTGGACCGTCTTGTAGCCAAGTGTGTAAAACTCGAGTTTCTACGTCCTCTCTTCTCCTCTTTATTAAATTAATACTAACCCTGAAAAATATATAAAACAGATCAAATTAAACAAAATAATATATATAATATACTCAAAATAATTATAAAAATAATGCATGATTTTTGACTTAACACTGTCACCAGAGACCAAGAGGGATAACCCTTAGTCCTTACGAAGAACACTACCCAAAATGACTCCACCATTCTAGTTGAAGTGATCTGTCTTAGGTGCTTACTTGGAGTTTGTGATGCTTTAAAGAGGCAATAAGATTTGAGTAGTTTTGTTATTAAGTTTTGAATCATTTTAAAACTTGGTCTATGACAAAATTAATTGTTGTTTCAGGTTTGTGTGCTATATGCTATTAGTGAGCAATAAGCCCATAGGTTTTCTACCCTTTTCACATGATTGTTAGTGCTCACTCACCTCATCTTGTCAAAAATATGGGTTCATCTTGTTTTTTATTTCTTTGCTGGATGGAATTTTTCTCGCAATATGGTAGTGACTTGGAAGCAGTGTTGATTATGGTAGTTGCTTCTGTATCATATATGAAGTTGTGCGTTGCTGGCATGTCAGGCGGGCTTGGGTCCAGAATTAATCATGAAGTAATATGTGTTTGAGGAAAACTAAACTTTAAGTTGTAATTAGTTCCATTTCATGTGTTATTTCTTCATGATGGCCCATTACTACTAGAATACATTTACTCTGACATCACATCTTATTCTCAGGCCAACCGAGGACTACTTCTTCCAATGGATCATTACTTTCGACAGCCTTCAACACGGAGGGAATCTAGCCAAGAAGACCTTGATCGAAGGAAATCTATTTCAGGGGAAGCAGCTGGGCCCCAAAATAACTCTGCTGGTGGCTTTGATTGCAACATCTGCCTGGAATCTGTTGAAGACCCTGTGGTAACATTTTGCGGTCACCTCTACGGTTGGCCTTGCCTTTATAGGTGGGTCCACTCCCAAAAGGCTTCCTCTGAAGATCCTGAGCGGCAACCTCAGTGCCCTGTATGCAAAGCTGAAATCTCGGAGGAAAGCTTGACGCCAATCTATGGGCGTGAGCAATCTGGGACAAGGTCCAATATCAAGCGTACCCAGCATGGACCAATTGTGCCACATAGACCTAATGGTCCCAGGTATGGGGTTCACACCGTAGTAGCTGCCACAACCGCTTCATCAAGTTCACACCCAAGTTAACAGCATCATCATGATTACCAGCACGACCATGGACATCCATATTCTTTTCGTGACTACCCTGTGCCATCATTTGGCTTTGTGGGGACCGTCACGTGTCATCCGATGATTGGCTTGTTCAGTAAGATGATCGCTGCCATGATTTTTAGGAACTCACAGTCCACCCTTTATGCATATCCTAACACATACAGTGCTGCTATCATTGATAGTGCAAGAGCCAGGCGGCATGTAATGCAAGTCGATAGGTCACTTAGAAGAGTCAGTTGCTTCCTTCGCTGTTGTAGCATTTTGTGCCTCCTGTGGTTCTGACTTTAACTCTGTCCTGTTAATGTGCCTTATAAATCGTATCTATGACGAAGCCACTAGTTTATGACTTACACATGGCCAGAATTAGCAGTTAAATCTCAAGCTGGGATACATATATACAAAGCTGCAAATCACTTTAAATTATGAATACCCAGCGCTGGCACTGTCGACAACTATGTGCTTATGAGATACATGAAGGAAAATGTGGAGCATGGTAGTCCGTTCTACGTGAAACATGTCATTCATGTCCATTGTTGCTTTGGCCTTGTTTGTGTAATGATCGCATTATGGCAGTATGCAAAAAGCCAAATTTGGGCAGCAGCCGGTTGAATCCCGAATTTATGTATGTACTTCTATTTAAGAAATGTAGATTCTTATATAAAATTCTAATTGATTAAATGTTTCTATGAGACCAACTTTTCTTTTGTTGGGAATTTTTTCTGACTCTGTTACCTTCTCCTTATAGCGGTGACTTTTTAGTGGTGAGATTATTTCATATAAGATGAACTCAACCGGAAGGAAGGGGAGGAGAATGGGCGTGCAAACATTGGAGAGCTGCGAGTGGAACACACCTTTAACCGAGTTGGTTCATCAATTCAAAAAGGGCAATGAGCAGTTTTGAGTCAGAAATGGGTAACTCTGATCTCTGATGATGAATGAATTAGGGTTTAGGACGTACCTAAACTGGCGGAAACGAACGGATCCTTTTGATGCCCTTTTGCTCCACGATCTGAATCCGGCGGCTACTAGAGTCCCGGCAGTGTGACCACGACCCAAACCCGAGACACGATTGAATTAGGAGAAATGGAAGTTTAGGAAGATGCAGAAAAGGACTGAATCAGTGTTGTGTATATTTTCTGTCAACAAGCTGGCTTTTTATATGGCATATTTACTAAAAATAGTCATGGCGATTTACTGAAAATAGCAGTAGGAAAAACTCAACTTTCCTAATTTTCTGCTTTAGTGGACGTTGCCACTAACATCTCCCACTCGGCCACTCAAGCCGTAACAATGTTTCTACAACATTGTTTTCTCTTCTAAACGTGTCATACCAAGAATGAGACGTGCGACCATAAATAAGTAGTGATTTCTGTTAAGACACCATCAGTCTAACAAAACACTTTCAAGGCAGACAATTCCCTAAACCATTCAAGACATCACCTGAGGCACACGCTGTCCCTTTATGCCTGCTGATATATCATGGTTATATTCCGAAATATAACCGCCCGGGCTGATATGGTGAATATGTAATGGTTTTCCTCTAGCGACTCATAACCTTACATCTCAATAAGATTGTTTTCCTAATACGTTCCGTTGAGCTATATAAATCCATAACTCTTGGGGTACGTATTAAAGTAGCAACATCTCATTGGGGATTCATGTCATAGCCCTAAGTCCAAGGGATTTGTTATATGAAACACCGATGTTTCAGGGATCACACAGTGACAAGGAAGGGAATCAGTTGTCACTCCACTAGGTCGACTTAAGCACACACAGTCATGGTATAACTCCCACTGAGGTGAGACTGTCACTATTTATACCATACGAATTACAAGTCCAGTTCCTTCTCAGAACTGACTCAAGTTCCTCGGTTAACGTACTTAACATAACCTGGACACTCAAAATTCGGCTTTAGGCTTTGATATAAGGTTGTGTTATATCCGATTCACTCAGAATCTCATCTTAGACTTACTAAGGCGACTAATTCTCCACATCACTCGTACCACCTAAGGTACGATGATAATCAATATTGCACACCTAGTGCCAATATGATCAAGTCTTACCCTACCAGCTACTTAAGCGTTAGGATTGATTATCCGTGTGACAAGATAATCAAAAAGGCCTAGTGACATTTAGATATGCCTAATCAAACAACCAGAGTAAAATAATGACCATTTTATACAAAATAAATGTTCATTACATACTTGTCCAAACCAAAAACAGGATATTCTAATTAACTAAACTCTATGGAGACCAAGACTCATCATATGAGTTTTGAACACATCTCTTGGAGTAGGTTTAGTTAATGGATCCGCTATCATCTTAACTGTAGATAAGTATTTTACAATAACTTCTTTCGACTTTATGGCATCTCTTACAAAATGATAACGCCTTTTAATATGCTTGGCCTTCCTATGGAAGTTAGGATCCTTAGCATATTGGATAGCAGCAGTATTGTCGCACCAAATTTCTACAGGATCATTAACTCGTGGAGTAAGACCAAGATCCTGGAGAAAACTCCTCAGCCAAACTGCCTCCTGAGTGGCGAGGCAACAAGCGACATATTCTGCTTCCATAGTCGATAGGGCTATGCAATC
This sequence comes from Selenicereus undatus, assembly GCA_017589665.1. NCBI lineage: Eukaryota > Viridiplantae > Streptophyta > Magnoliopsida > Caryophyllales > Cactaceae > Selenicereus > Selenicereus undatus. The sequence goes on from JACYFF010031957.1 coordinate 43,068,230, forward strand.
TTGCTTCTTGCTGCACCAAGATATGGCTCCCCCACCCAGGGTGAAGACATATCCAGAGGTGGACTTAGACTCATCTAAGTCTCCACCCCAGTCAGCATCAGTGTACCCCCTCAATTTTAGGTCTCCTCCTTGGTAGCAAAGTACCAAGTCAGCAGTTCCTCGAAGATAACGCATTATCCTCTTGACGGCTTGCCAATGAGCGTTCCCAGGGTTGCTTTGGTAACGACTTACCAAACCAACCGTGAAGCAAATGTCAGGTCGTGTACATAACATGGCATACATTAGGCTTTCGACTGCACTAGCATAAGGGACATTACTCATTTTCTGCTTTTCCTCATCTGTTGTTGGACACTGTTCTAGACTTAAGGTTAAGCCCTTGTCGATCGGAGTATCAACAGGTTTGGAATAATGCATCCGAAACCGTTCTAAGACTTTCTCAATATATGCCTTTTGACATAAACCGAGAAGTTTCCGAGAACGATCTCTGATTATTTCCACCCCTAGGACATACCTAGCTTCACCCATGTCCTTTATCTCAAAGACAGAGGACAGCCACCGCTTGGTGGCATTGATCATCTCCAAGTCACTCCTAGCTAGTAGAATGTCATCGACATACAAAGTAAGAAACATAATTCCTACTTTTGTCTTTTTGACATATACACAGTGGTCTTCTGAGACCATGGTTAAGCCAAACGCAGTAATGGCTTCATGGAATCTCAAGTACCATGCTCTTGAAGACTGTTTGAGGCCATATATGGATTTTCTAAGACGACACACTTTGTCTTCTCGCCCTTTTGATACGAAACCAAAAGGTTGTACCATATATATCTCTTCCTCAAGGGATCCATTTAGGAAAGCAGTTTTCACATCCATCTGGAACAGTTCTAAGTCCAGATGGGCAACTAATGCTAGAAGTAGGCGAATAGAGGCTAATCTCACCACAGGAGAAAAGGTTTCCTCATAGTCTACTCCCTCAACTTGGGTGTAGCCTTTCGCCACTAATCGGGCTTTGAACTTATCAATTGACCCATCCGCCCGACGTTTTACCTTGAAAACCCACTTGTTTCCAATGGCTTTACGTCCAGGCGGAAGGTTGACTAGATCCCATACTTCATTCCTAGCCATTGAGTCCAACTCATCTCTCATGGCATCCATCCATTCTTCCTTATTTGGTGAGTCAACAGCCTCTACATAAGAGGTGGGCTCTTCTATTTCCAAAGGCATGCAGAAGAAATCGTTCTCTTCGATTTGAAAAAACCGGCGAGGAACTCTTCCGCGCTTACTCCTTCGGGTTATGCTAGGACCTGGTTGCGTTGTCTGTTCAGATTCCAACTCTTCTCTCCCCCTTTTTCTTCGAGGTACCAAACCTTGAGTAGGAGTCGTCCTTGTTCTCGGGTTGGGCATCCTGAGCAGACAAGCTCCCTTCAGTAGGAATGGGTACACTCCCACTATCAGTAGGAATGGGTATACTCCCACTATTTCCAGCATCAGGAAAAAATTCCCTATCCTCGGTGATATGGTTAGTATACATATCCTCCCCTTCACCGAGAGGTAGGTTTAGTTGTAACTCATACAACTGCAAGTCCTGTTTGACTTCACCAATGGTTGGGAACTCATCCTCAAGAAAGTCGACATTTCGGGAATCAATTTCGTTCATGCCGCCACTAGGATGTTCCCCGTACATCACATAACATTTTGAATGTTCAGGGTATCTAATAAAGACCATCTTAGTGGCTCTTGGACCAAGTTTGCCATATCTATAAGTCGGGTTATGCACATAGCCTGCCGACCCCCATGGTCGTAAATGGTCCAAAAGAGGTTTCCGACTGTTCCATAACTCATATGGGGTAGTTGAAACGCTCTTACTGGGTACTCTGTTTAAGATGTAAGTTGTTGAAAGCAACGCATCACCCCATAAGCTAATTGGGAGATTAGCTTGAGCCATCATTGACATGACCATGTCAAGTAATGTACGATTCCTACGCTCGGCAACACCATTTTGTTGTGGAGTGTAAGGAATCGTAAGATGTCTAACTATACCCTTTTCCTCACAAAAACTCTTGAACATATCAGAGAGGTACTCTCGACCACGGTCGGTCCGAAGAGTCTTAACTCTTCGATCCAATTTAGTCTCTACCTCTAATATGAAGCGTTTGAACACATCTAAAGCTTCATGACGATGTGATAACAGATAAACATATCGGTATCTAGAGTAATCGTCAATTAGAGTGAGGAAATAAATGGCACCATTACGTGCCTTTACATTCATAGGTCCGCAAATATCAGAGTGAATGAGATCTTAGGCACCAAGCGCCCTAGAAGCCTTACCAAAAGGTTTCTTGGTTGCTTTTCCAGCTAAACAAGGTTCACATTTAGGTAGCCTAACTTTAGTAAGCGATCCTAATAAACCTTCTTTAGCTAGTCTAGTCATTCTTTCTTGACCAATATGGCCTAGTCTAGCATACCAAACAACAGAATCATGGTCTGAATCAACAGATGACACAAAAACAGAAGACGTATTATTACTATAATACTCATTATCCAAGTCCAAAACAAGGAAATCATCTACCAAAGATGCGTGGCCAAACAAATTGCCACTATAAAAAATATCTAAACCGTCAATACAAGAAACAAACTGAAAACCTAATTTCATTAAAGAGACATAAGACACTAAGGAACATCGGACTCCAGGCGCGTAGAGAGTGTCGTGAAGAAGCAACGAATTCCCTCCACGTAACTTAAGCCGATACGTTCCGACTCCTAGAACGTCCTCTGCAGTGCTATTTCCAAGAGTCACAGTTTGTAACCCCACCGGACAAGGGTGAAAATCTACAAACCCAACTCGATCTCGAACTACGTGCTTGCTTGCTCCCGAATCTACAATCCAATTAGGAAAGGATTTAGCAACGAATGCATGGGAACATACAAGTAGTTCAACAGTAGGAAATGAAGAAGGTACCTGAGCAGGCTCGGGACACTCCCGAGCAAAATGGTCCTTCTTCCTGCAGTTATAGCACGTCACTCGTGCCATTTTATCCGTCACCTTGCCCTTGGCCTTTGATTGCTTCTTAGCAATACCGCCTCTAGGGCCAAGCTTCTTGGAGGGATGAAGACTCTTCTTCTTCCCTCGTCTGAACTGGTTGCCCTTAGGCCTGTCCACCCGGGCTACTAAAGCTGCAGGGAGAGGAGCGCAGGCCCTCAAGCGCTCATCTTCCAGCTCAAGATGCTTGGTGATATCGGCGAAAGTTCTGATGCTTTCGTTGTGAGTCATCATGGTGATGAACGATTTCCATTTTTCGTCTCCAGCGGGAAGTGCACGGAGCACATTTGTCCGCTGTTCGCGTTTGGAAATGTCCACACCAGCAGCTTTCAGGTCCCGCAGCATGGCCTGCAAAGTTCGCACATGCTCGGTTATACTTCGGCTCGAGTCTATCGTGTATGTCATCCACTTAAGATGCAACGCACGAAGTCTCGTTTCCGAAGTTTGACCGTACCTGAAGCGGATATTATCCCACATTTCCTTAGCAGTGGGATAAACTTCAAACTCACCTATAAGGTCGTTATGCATGCAATAAAGCATAGTATAACGTGCCTTACGGTCCTTTTTGCACCAATCTTGGTACACAACCAAGCTGGTTTTGTACTCATCAGTATGAGTAATATCCTTGTCGTCGTTGTCTCTAGTCAAGGGTGCGGACATTGTGGTTGTGAGGTGCTCTAATACCTCACATTCTTCCAGAAGATACTGAATCTTCCGGCGCCACATGTCATAGTTGGACCCATCCAACTTTTCATTGGTGGTCAACTCACCAATCATTGAAGTGTTAGAAGCCATATCTATAATTAAAAAAATGGACATTAGGCACATCTAGTACGTAACCAAAGAAAACTCAAAAATTAAAATTCATGTTATACGTTCGAAAATTTCGCTAAGCGCATAATCATCACATATTCCATGAACCCAAAAATGAGATACTTTGATTACTAATATTTCACAAAAAACACATTCTTATGAATACAATGTTTAAACACATTTAACATTCCATAATCTATCATTACATAGACGTTTTTAGAACATAATATAAAACACATTTATTTACGTTTAAAGAACTAATCTCTTATATATAAATCGAACACATAGCGACATATATATAAATGCGTATCATTTTTCATGCCATAAACTCACATAAAAAATATGAAACTCATTCATGGGTTAAAATATTTAACCAGGCATGTTTTGAATGATACAGTTAGACAAACAAATAGCCTAGGAAAATAAAATTAAAATAAACACATTATTATAATTTTTTGAGGCTGAACATGATTTTAAATTTTAAAACCAAATTTTAAAAATAAAACCATTGTAAGGAGACCCCCCCCCCCAATTTTTTTTAAAAAAAGGGGGCCCCCCCCCCCCCCCCCCTTTTTTTTGCATTCAAAAAAAAAAAAAAAACAAGTCGGTCCATTTTTTTGTTTTAAAGGGAATAGGGTGTGGGGAAGGGGAGGGGTGGGGCATTTTGTTGAGAGGGCCGGTTGCTTTTCATGACCTCTCACCTCTCCAATCTGCTTCCATCTCGAGGCACCTCCTTCTTCCTCCTCACTCACTTGCTTAAGCCCTGGCCGGCCGCCATGGGAGTCGAACACCCAGCCCGTAGCCCATGTTTTTTCTTGGTTTTGGGGTTTCAGTCCCTTTGACCCCCGACTTTGGTTCTCGCCGGAAACGGGCCTGGGAAGGCCTAGCCGCCATGGAAACCGGCACCAAGCCCGGTGTTCGTCGGCCGGCTGGTCTTCCCGGTCATTTTTCGGTACCCCAACGCTAAAAAAAACACCAAATGAGGAAAAACCCGCCGCCTCCCCAAATCTGAAAGCCCGCCCGCCCCCCCCCCCCAATCTCTCTTTCTGGCCGCCTACCTCGCAAACTACCGCCACCATCACATAGATCGGCTGATGACGGTCACGTGGGTGGGCAACACGCGCGCAACGCGCCACTCAGGCGGTGGCGCGTGTTGCCCACGCGCTGTCATGGGTGGTCGATTGGGTGTTTCGGTGACCTAGGGCGGCGGATCGGGGTTCGTGGAGGGCAAGGTGAAGAGGAAAGAGAGGAAACGTATCTCTCTCGGCGGCGCGTGCAACCCACGCGCCACCCCTCTGGGGCGGTCTTGGCGGCGTTCTGATGGTATGACTATTACCACCCTTTTCCCCCTTTTCTGTTTTTTTTTTTTGTTATATGGTTTCTTGAAACAGTCGAGGGTGGGGGGGGATGGCCTAAACAAGCGGTTTATTTCATGGCAGGAGGAAGGGAAAAAAAATGCAAGAATTTAACATATAAATTAGGCATGCATTTCCTATTAATCGAGAGCAAAAACATCAATTCTGGGCTCTGATGCCACTGATGAATGAATTAGGGTTTAGGACGTACCTAAACTGGCGGAAACGAACGGATCCTTTTGATGCCCTTTTGCTCCACGATCTGAATCCGGCGGCTACTAGAGTTCCGGTAGTGTGACCACGACCCAAACCCGAGACACGATTGAATTAGGAGAAATGGGAGTTTAGGAAGATGCAGAAAAGGACTGAATCAGTGTCGTGTATATTTTCTGTCAACAAGCTGGGTTTTTATATGGCATATTTACTAAAAATAGCCATGGCCATTTACTGAAAATAGCAGTAGGAAAAACTCAGCTTTCCTAATTTTCTGCTTTAGTGGACGTTGCCACTAACATCTGAAGAACAAGAGAGTGAGGAATACAGGAGCAAAATTTCAATTCCATTATTGTTCGTGTCTAATAGTGGAACGCTCAATGAAGCAAAATATTCCTAGACAGGAGCTGCATAATTGGCTACTTGGAATTTGTGCTGTTGTATTCTGTATTTTTTTTTTGGTGCCAAAACTAGTTTACGGTTGTTTCTAATTTTTGGCAGCATATCTGGCTCTTGCTGCTCTTCTGGAGCTCAGTTGGCCATGCTTTCTTCAGGGAACTGTCTGGCCATTCTTACATTGTGGACTGATTGGCAAGGTCTGCCACGACCACAAGGACGACAATGGGGAGGGTTAAAGTCGAAAGTGTAAACCAAAACCACCTACCATTCTTGGCCGTATGGACCGGAATGACAGACAACTTCAGCAAGACCTTGAGATATACGGCGGATTGAACAGCAAGTGAAACATGATTTAGAAATAGGTTCTTTTAATTTCTTTTTGAAATGTTGAGATATTTGCCTTTTTGAAATGTTGAGATATGGTCAACACGGGCAACTAACAAACATGAAGTCCGAAGCTAGGCTGCTTGGCGTAATGAGGCTAGTTTTTACTTAGCCGAATTTATTATCTAAGTGTGTTGGATGCAGAGACGTCAAATTAGTAAGTCTCTAATTAATTTAAAAATGCTTATTAGAAATGTTATTACATGGAGCTTTGGAAATCAGTATCATTTCTTGTAGAGTTAAAGATGTTTACATTAAATCTCTTCTTGAATCCCACAAAAACAAGAACTATACTGGATATTGTCATTGTTTTCATGCGTTATACCTATGTTAAACTACAACAAGTTCCAAACTAAACATTAATTGATGAAATATATAATATACATAATTAGTCATACAACCAACAATGCCTTTGCCTAGCATAACAAGAAATTTAGTTATTACAAATACTTCAGTGTCAATCATGTCTGACTTGGCAATTTTTTTGAAAAAATTTGTCCATTTTTTTGTAGGAATTGAAGAGCAAATTGTCCATACCAATATTCAAATGTCACATGTTCAATACGAGTACTTGAGGCAAAATAAAGAGGTAAAGTAATACCGTAGATATAATAATGAAATGAACTTATCATTATCGAAATTACAGGTTTGAGAACAAATAGCTATGAATACGTTACTAAAAATTAGTTTGGCGTCATTACATCTCCTCATCATCATGCTTGGGGTGGGTGCGTGGCAAATAACGGCTTTTGCAAGATCCCTAGTTAATAGTTGGGGTGGATAACCTTATTGTGGAAGATAGTCATGTTCCACAACCCGCCCGTCCCCCCCCCCCCCCCCCAAAAAGCCGACTTATCCTCATGATATCTGACTTATCCGTTTATTTTTATATATTTTATCATCGGGTCATCCCATCATGAAAGACAAATCAAGGAGATAAAGAGTCGCCCCATTGGTTAGAGCATCCTTTCTATCCTTGAGAATGGTCAGTAGATTCACTGGTGGCACCAACCATTTGGTGAACTCCGCGCCCTCCCGATGGATAAGTATCCAACCCTCCCCCTGCGTGTCCTGACTTCTAGCTTGGATCAGGACTCAGGAGGGCCATTCTTGTTCCAATAAATAAATAATTAATGACTATATAACAAGAAAAGATAACTTATATTCACATTATCGTGAAAACTTTCAAATTGTCATTGCCACTATTACTAATAACTCATATACGCTTAGTATCAACATCACTCATTAAAGCTTCTTTAGTTTACAAAGTCAATTTGTTCAGCCACTGCTTTCTTAAAACAAAGATTAACTAATAGGCTTACCAGTTACCAATCAATGTAGATCGTTCCAATTTCGCTCTCACTGTCACAGGCGGGCTTGTAGACTATTAAATTCATAAATAAGGATGTGTTTGGTAGGGGTGAAAATCATTTTCTCGGAAAATGATTTTTCCAGTTTACGCCGTTTGGTAAAATAAGGAGGGGAAAATCATTTTCAGAGGAAAATCATTTTACCTCATTTGAAGGAAATTGTTTTCCCTTGAAAAAGTAGGGAAAATAATTTTCCAAGTCAAATTTTCGTTGCCCAATTTTGTCTCTCGTTCTATTTTCTTTTAATTGTGCCTAGAATCACTCTATTTTCATTCTCATTTTGTCTTTCATTTTTCCCCTCTTCTTCATGTTCTTCATGCTCATTGATGATTTCCATCGTTAATGTCTGCAATTATTTTCCGAATTCTCTGATCTTGTTACAGTTGCCCTTTTGAAAAACTTCACAATCTGAGACATCCATCGTCTCCCTATTCGTCATTTTCTTTAATCTGAATTTAATATCACCGAAAGTCAACTGGGTAATCCTTAGGAGTAGTGAAAAAATTAAGATTCATTAATGTTGACTCTCTCTTTTATTAGGTTTGTTACTCTGTATATTTCTTACTGATATTTTGGGTTTGATTTTAAAGATGAGAGAGAAACAGAATTCGTTAGTTGGGTTGGATCAGAATAGTGATCAAGGAAGGGGGTTGATGGTAAAACGAAATAAAATGAGAACGGAGAGTTCATTCTATCAAATAACAAAAAATGAAGTGGAAATAAAATGATTATTCATTCTACCAAACAGTTGAAAATGTAAATGAAAAATTATTTTTCTTAAGAAAATATTTTTCATAGAAAATAATTTTCTAGAAAAATAATTTTTCCCCCTACCAAACACACCTTAAATAAAAAAAGGACTTTCTACCATGTGGAGGAGAGCCAACAATTCCCAAATGTTGGAAACATGCCATTTTCGGCAAGGAAGTCTCTTTCAACATATCTGCACTAAAAGTCTAAAAACAAGTCTCTTTCAACATACTAACTTCTGTTTAAAAACGAAACCTTCAGAGATCCACATTTCCACACGAAGCTACGCACAGACAAACTTTTGAAAGCCCATGACCGTTAGTGAGAATATGCTCTCCCTCAGTAGAGATCAAATAATATGACCAGCAATAATTCTTCGCAGTTCACATCCAGTGAACTAGCCAAATTAAGAACACCTTCAAAACCTGGTGATTCTTATTCAGATTCAATGTCAACCAACATTTTAAACCATACCAATATTTGTAGAGTTACCAGAAGGGGAGTTCATTGGTTTCTATACAACATTCCATGTGTGTACATATGCAATAACTTCAATGTATCATACAAGACATCAACCAACAGCCAATCAACTCATATACAGAGTGTGTACCCGTCTCTAGAATAACTTGCAGGCTGCAGCTAAATCTTAACACGAAACTGGATTTTCATCGGTTAGTGCTTTACATGTCACCTTTCCCTTTATTTCCTTCATTCTTTTCTTTCTTTTTTTTTTTGCCCGGAGGGGGGGGGGGGGCCCGGGGTTTACAGAACCATAAAAAGCAAAACATTATCCTGAAGGGAAGCACATCCTAGAAGATGAGATTGCCCATGTGCATTTGGTTATCCACATTCCAAAAGGTCACCTAGTACAATGGGATCCATGAAATTTGCTGTCCCAACATTTGCTATCAGCAAGAAGGCATACAGCTGGTAAACAGAAAGGTTGACAAATTTTTTGGATCACTGATGCCAACCCTCTTCATCAGCCCGATAAAAGCGTAGCAAATTCATAGGAGACACCTTTTCCTGAGATTATTTGTTTTCCACTAGTCAACACTATTTGTTTTTGTCTGTAGTAATGCTAAATATAATCATGAACAAAACATCTATATATACCTGAGCATCATCAGCCTGGAACGAAAACGCAAAGCCTGTCGAGCAATTCTCCAATTCTTCGGGACATTTCATCCATGCTCGATGAGCATCACTAACTTTAATCTTATACTTGAACATCTGAGATAAGAATAGGCTATCAGAAAAAGGCTTAACCAACAGCTAGAAAACCGAATTGCAACATTTCAGGAAGATCTAAAATGTAAACGATGACAAGTACAGAATAAACTGTACACAAAAACAGAATGAAATATTCCTAGAAGTTAACAAAACAAATGAATCAAATGTCTATATAAGCTACAAACCTGTGAAAGAGGGACGGTTGGTTTTTCAAGTTCACCTTCTTCAATTTGCAACCCAGTGCCCTGGCAATCCGGGCAGAACACCGAATGAATTTGAGGACATAAAGTTCCAGCATCAGTTTCCTTCTTTGACTGATTGCGCTTCACACCATTTACTTTGGGTCCACGTTGCTTCCCCAGTTGGTTGACCATGGATTTCACCCTTCTCTTAGATTTCCTTCTCACCTTAGGATGCACCGGTGGGTTTGTGAACATCTCAAACTCACAAAGCAATATCCAGTGTATAAGGCAAGAGATATGGAACACATGGAATGCCTACATTCATTCAAAAAAGGATATGATGAAATCAGTTCCTCAAATTAGATGTTCTCCCCATCAGCCCCCCCCCCTTTAGCTCTCTTTTCTCAAAACTCAGGTCAAGGGAGAGGAGGGAGGCTTTCCAAGGAAAGTCGAGGCGGAAACTTTACTCAATGAACACTTTCGGGTACTTAAGGTTTCCATTATTAAACAATCTACAAATTGGTACAAAGAACATAGAATCAACAAACTACATCAATAACAACCTCGCAAAAGTTTGTGTTGCACGGACACAGGATTAGCCAATTAACCACATCTAACACTAACAGAAAAAGCAGAGACCACATGTTGTCAATTATTCTACTCAGAATCCCTGGGCACAGTTCTCATGCTGAGGTCATTCTTGTTTTCTTTCCTTGGTTAGTCATGAGCAAAGCTAAGAGCAAGGCCATAGAGAAGGAGGTAGGCTTACCCCATGCACGTTTCTGCTAGAGCAAGCGAGTGTTCCAGTCTTCATATTTAGCAAAGTTGCCACATCTTTCCCAGGCAGCATCTTGTGTTGACATATATCACACATTTTCTCAGATGCCACGCGCTGCTGTCTCCTCAACTCTCGTCTCAGACTCTTGCTAGAGATAATCCTAGATTGCAGCAGCTGATCATCAATGCGATGTAAGACCAATGCTGAACTTGTGGCAGTACTGGAACTGTGTGAATCTTCACCAGAGGAGTCACACTGATAACTCAGTGTCTCACTGCCATTTTCTGTATCAGAAACTGATTTCTTTCTCCTCTTTCCAGAGCCATCACCTGTACCACTGTCTTCCCTGTCGGTAAGTAATAGCGTCTTTATATCATCAAACAAGCCCTGTTTTCCCAAATCATAATAGTAACCAAAGGTCACAATAGCAAAGTCAAGTGAGGGCAACTTAACGAGAATCTTATCGTCATCATCAACAGTCTTTCTTCCCAACCATTCACACCATATCCGTCGCATACCATTACGGTTTCCATCTTTCTCAGAAAAACTTGCAGAGATCTGCCCATATCCCATCAGTCTCACTCGCAGATCAGCAACTTCCTCCTTACCAATAACACCCGGAATAACCAAACAATCAGCTCCCTCACCATTACCCATGTCCTGATCATCACAACTACAGTTACCTGCCAAAATGTCACTTGAAGGGTTGCCATTCCCATTAGTAAGCCCATTAACAGAGCCATTTGAAGCTTTGCTATGGACAACGATAGCAAGATCACCAACATGTTCTTGATCATCCAGTAGATTAATTTTACCATTTCCTCTAAAGGCCACATCCGTCTCTTCTTTGTCAGAATTACAGAAGAAGAGAACACCATCATCGAAAGGCCAAGGGTTCTGCCCCATTAGTGTAACCTTAGCAGCCGAAAACCTCTCTTTATGAAGATTCCCCCGGAGATGGTCAAACAGCACACCATCACTATAACACGGAGCCAAACACAAGGTGCAGAAGAAAATATAGCGTTTACCATCTTCTCTCAGATCCACATATGTGTGGCCTTGCAATTTAACATTCCTTAAAGTCTTCCTAGCCAGTTGCTGCTTCAAGTTCGGCACGCTAGGTTTCAGAAACCCCAATTCCTTTCCAGCCATACCCGAAAATTTGTCTATCACAATACCCCCAAATAGAAACCCTAGAATTCACATAGACGACGCAAACCCTAAATTATCAACACCAATCCCCAATTCACAGCACGAAAAACCCTAAAATGTTCAGTAGTTTGGGGAATTCAACAGAAAATCAGCTTCTTTGAACGAAAAGACCATTCAGCGGAAAGGAAAACAATAGAGAATTGGAAGAAGCAGAAAAGCAGAGAGGGATTTCTTAAGACCTAAACTTACAGCTTCGACGAGTTGTCGGTATGGAATTTATGGGTGACGGTCGACCTCGTCGCTGATCGAAAAAGGGCTCGCCAAGGGAGAGCGAAACGGCAGAGGAGAAAGGATGCTCCATCGCCAAAACCATTTCTCCCAAACGCTAAAAAAAATCCTCAGAACACTTTACTCAGACGACCACCTCGAAGAAGAAGATGACGATGACGATGACGATGACGATAAAGAAAGCAGATCTCAATTTTCAGACAGCGAGACAGCGAGAGGGAGACAAAAGAAGAAGAAGAAGTTTGAAACGATTAACTGAATTATGGGTTGATCCGCTGAGACTGATTTGTTTTAATCATTTTCAACGGCGTGATGAGTAAGGGCCAGTATGCTTAATTTGCTAACAATGATTTTGGCCCGTTGGATCTGTATGTAGGACCATAATTCGTCCTAGATGAAGGGTGGTGACTTAGGGTGCGTGCAACGAGTGGCTGGGCCAAGTGCGGAAGTGAATGCGGAAATATTCGAATATCAACAGCATCAGCAGCGGTAGCTTGGCGGACGAAAAATCGGCCCGAACGAGGGTGCAGGTCACTTGCTGCTTTGTGGCATTAGGCTCAAGCCTCACGGCCCAACGAGCCACTGCAGGCCGCAAGGTGCCTGCCTAATTTTGTTTTTGTCGGTTAGTATCCCGAAATGACATCGGGGTGTTGACCGCCATTTTTTTTGGACTGCTTGTTATCGGCAAAGAAAAAGGAAAAAGTTGGGAACTCAAAATGTCACCGTTGGCTGGTTGAGAGACGTTGCCCAACGTCTCTCTTGGCTTTCTTAATTTATTTATTTGCTCAATTTTTCTCTATAAGTACCCTACTTCTATTCATAATCCTTGCACAAATACATCTCAATCTCTCATCCTCTTTAAAAAATCTTTGTATTTTCCTCTCTTTAATGACTTATTTTATGAAGTAACAAGTGAAGAAATTAGCAAGAATTCGTACTTTTAATTCACTTAAATTCTTAATTTTGAATATTAAACTTGATATTTGAAAATTTTAACTTTTTTATGTTTGTGTTTGTAGGGAAGTTGTTAGTGCTCTATTAATCAATGAAGAAGAAAATTGTGAGTAACATTTTTTTTTAATTCGTTGGAAAATGTTGTTTTGTGTTTGTTGATAAGTTCAATATTATAATGATTATATGTTATTAATATAGTAGATATAAGATGACAAGTATAGTAGCTAGAATAATTTGAAATGATTATAGTTATATGCTTAAATGTGACATGATTAAAATTTGATTATATGTTGTGATTATATATCAATAAATTGTAAATATGATTATATGTTTCTAAACATGACATGATTATATGATTATGTAAGTATTTTTTGCAATGTTAATGAAATTAGGCTTATTAAAATGTTACTTATTAAAATGAATATGTTGATGAATATGTTACTAAAATGAATATCTTACTGACTATGATAATTAAGATTGAAAATTATTACATGGTTGTATGTTAATATGATTTTTCTAACTAAAATGAATATGATTTGATTCATGAAATTTAATTTGATACAATTGTATGTTTATATGTCAATATGATTATATGACGTGATTAGATGTACACATGCCATGTTTAATAATGTGAAAATGTTAGACATTAGACATTATTAGATTAACTCTTGGTATGATTACAAATTTTGACACGGTTGGATATTATCTAATTGTATGTAACTTCAGAGATTTGAATATGGTAGTGTAATTCGTAATGTCATTCCTTCAATTAATATACCTAATTAATATATTAATACGATTAAGTATGAACTTGTACGTCGTAATTGTACCTGAAATATGGATCCTAACACTCCCTCATCCTTTATAAGTTTACTTGAGGGAGATGATTCACTCCAAATTAGGGGAATAGTACTACACCGAGTTCCCCATATAATCCCCACATGTGCTACCCCCCATATCCACCGCATTGCCACCATCATTCGTACCATTCATATTACCCACCACAACTTAACTCAAGGATTCCAAATGGTGCATTAAGTCAAAATCCTCGAAACTATCATCCACCATATTACCCCCCACCACGTAATGAATCTCAAAATGTGCCTAATACTGAGTACCCATATTACCTTTAATACTATCTTCCATCACCTTGTAACCCAAATTACTTTTCGACGGGGCACAACTCCACACCCTCATCCACATCAACAAGAACAATGGCCGGAGCAAGGCACTCCGAGACAAATATTGAGCCCAGTACTGATGAGGGGAATGTCGAGGAAGTAGTGGGGGCATAGTTGTTGGCGCTAAAGAGTGGACAGTTGACAAAGATCAATGGCTATTACGGGCTTGGATTAACGTTGGCACGGATGCGATTGTTAGGGCTGATAAGAAGAAGTCTGGCTTCTGGGACAGGGTCGCCTCGAACTTTAATGAGCACCACCTATAAGGAGCATCGGCACATACTTCAAAGACATGTAATAGTTGATGGTTCCGGAGCTCTCCATTAGTCAATAAATGGACAAGTATTATGTTGGAAGTGAATCGTAATAATCACAGTTGATGGAAAGATGCTAAGATTCTAGAGGAGACCCCCAACTTGTACAAACTACGTATAGGGAAAAAGTTTGACTTAGAGCATTGGTATGAGATGCTCAAGGACCAAGCCAAATGGAAGACGGTATCTAACCCACCTAAGTCAGGGTTAGGATCCTCAAAAAGGTCTAATCCCGACACCGAAGAGGCAAGGAGATGAAGGTCGTCGATGTGGGTGGGAGTGAAAGACCCGAGGAGAGGAAAGTTGCAAAGAAAAGGCTAACAACACCATCGTTGATTTAGTCACTACTCAGTTGAAGGAGTTGAATAGTAGCAATAGTGATATGAGTCCGATATTTAAAGATTTCGTCACAACAGCAAAAGAGGAAAAAGCTCATAAGATGACGCTGAGGGAACAAAAGCTAAGGGTCCATGAGGATAGAATAATGATGATGGACACCTCAATGATGACTCCTGAGCAAGCTGCTTATTATTAGCAAATGGGAGCAGAAATCATACAAAAGAGATTAGGACATTCATCATCAACTCAATAATATGTCTCCCCTCCCCCGCATTATATAGATTACAAGAACTACGTAGCTCATCTTAGGTTGTAAGATCTCACTATATAGCTTTTATTTACCACGTGTTGTCTTAGACATGAGTTGGTGTAATCATGTTCTGATATGAATTTATGAAAATGGGCGTGCCTATTATTTAATCAAGTGATTACTCTTCTATAAATTAACATTTAATCAGTATTCCATAAGCTGCTTGTAATGGATCATTTCAATGTTAAAAGATTGTCTGCTGAGGAAGAATCATCTTCCTCATCTTCATCGGATAATGATTTCATGTTACTCGTTATGAGGGCTTTCCTCCAATATCAACAACAAGTGCAAAAATAAATGATGTTCCACTTAGGCAAGTAGCAAAAGAGCCGACACCTTCGGCATCTAGACCTCAGGTAAAGAAGAGATGTATTAAGAGAGATAGAGAAGTTGCTTATGACCGCTTATATAAAGACTACTTCGCAGAAGATTTAATCTATAATGAATATCATTTTAGTCATAGATTTAGAATGCGGAGGCACTTATTTCTCTGCATTGTGGAACCACTTGGCAATCATTTGGAGTACTTTCAATTGAGGCACGATGCGACCGAAAAGCGTGGGTTGACGTCATTAACCAAGTGTACCATAGCCATGCAAATCCTTGCATATGGTATAGCGCGCAGTCGATTGCATTGATGAGTACTTAAAGAATGGTGCAAGCACCATAGTAGAATGCATAAAGAAGTTTTCCTTAGGTGCCATTGAGATATTCGTGGAGGAGTACTTGAGAATTCCGAATCAAGTTGATATTGATCGCTTATTGCAAGTTGCTAAAGCCTATGATTTTTTTGTTACGTTGGGAATCATAGATTGCATGCACTGGGAGTGAAAGAATTGTCCAACGAGTTGGAATGCATCATTTCAAAAGAAACTTTATAAGATGCCAATTATCATCCTTGAAGTCACTGCATCATATGATCTTTGGATGTGGCTGCGTTCTTTGGTTTGCCTGAAAGTCTCAATCACATAAACGTTTATGACTGCACAACGGTTTTTCAAGAGTTGTATGAGGATCGGGTTCTTAAATGTGAATATGTCATCAATGACCTTGTGTACAAGATAGGATATTATCTTTCGGATGAAATTTATCCAAAATGGGTGAAATTTGTTAAAACTATCCGACTTCCCCGAGGGACGAAGAAAAATCTCTTCGCAAAACGTCAAGAGTTGGTTAGGAAAGGCGTTGAGCGAGCTTCGGTGTGTTACAAGCTTGATTTGCCATTTTACGTGGCCCAGCTTGTCTTATGGATGAAAAAGAAATCGGTGTTATAATGAGAATATGTGTGATACTCCATAATATAACTGCCGGGGACAAGCGGAATAACTATGAGCTTGCATTTGATTATGACATTGCCGAGGGCAGTCGCACTAACCCAAAGTCAATTGTTAACCATAACCACCATCCATGCTATGAGGCATACTATCAAAGATTAAAAGAAGTTCGTGATTCTGACACACATGCAGCTCTCCAAGCAGATCTGATTGAGGAAATATGGAAGCGCAATTTACAGCCGCACAGAGATGGTAGTTGATTGATCCTCATACTATAATTTTTTTTAAAGGTTGAACTATTATAATTTTTTTTAGTCGAATCTTAATCAATGCATCTTTTTTTATTTATTATTGAACTCTTGTAATTATTATCTGCAAATTATTTTTCACAAAAAATAATAAGTCTCAATAACAAAGCAAAACATAAAAATTAAACTAATTAAATATGGTCAAATATGAGGTCCGTAGGTGTTATTTTATTTGATGAGCCAAAGTGGTGGGCCTTGCATTGGAGATAGGGAGGCTTGGGAGTAGGGCTGACAAAAATCTGTTCAACCCGATTACTCGAATTCGTAGGACCCAGAAAAAACCGGGTGCGATCACAAAATTTATGTATGAATTTAAAATTCTGACAACCGGACATGTTTGAATTTAAATCCGAATCGGGTTCAGGTTTGAGCATTCGGGTTCGGGTTGTCCGGATTTTTGAACCATTTCGGGTTCGGACAAATTCAGACATTCGGACAACTGGGTTCGGACATCGGACAACTACGTTTATGTGTAATTTTAGTCCAAATTCTTTATAAAATTTTATAAAACAACTTCGAATAACCGGGTTCGGGTTTGGTCACACAAAATTTCGGTCCGAATGTCCTAAAATCATAACACAAATTCAAATATTCGGACAACAGGGGCCGGACATCGAACATTCAGGTTTAGGTTCGGGTCTAGCCTGTGTGTTCGATTTATAATCTGGACGGAGTTCGGGTGTGAAGTGTTTGTCCGAATGTCCGATTTGTCCAAACCCGAATCGACTCGGACTTGAATTTTTGTCAATCCTACTTTGGAGCCAAAAAGCTGGCTCAAAAGCGGATGTAGCAGAGGTAGGCCCCACTAGTTGCCCGAAAAAACTAGCTCACCATTGCACATGCTCTTAATGCATGTGTAATGCCAAGCCGAATTTTTGGCTCACCAGTGGAGCCCTAGCTGCCCTACTACCTCCACATCAGCTTTTGAGCTAACATTTTGGCTCACAATCGTTCCCCTCTCTAATGCAAGACTCACTACGTAAAATAATACCCATGGAGCCCACCACTAAATATACTTATAATTTTTTTTGGTAAAGTGAAATTGTTCAAGTCAATAAATGTATTATTTTCTATCTTCGGAGAATAGTTTACGGTTATTTAATTCACTAAAAAATAATTTGTATACCTTTGAAAAAAAAAATCAAGCCAAAAAAGGAAAAAACTCATCAAATTTTATCAAAAAATTTCTACGTAAAAGAGTCCAAAAGAAAGATATGCGCTAGCCCAAAATATTTTTTCCAAAGGAAAAGCAAGTTGCCCAATCCAAAATAATTTCCACTAAAAAAAAATTGAAGCAAAAAAAAAGGAAAATCATGATGTGGCATGGGCGAGCGACTCACAAGGGCAAGCCAACTCATGAACCACGAGCCACGAGCATCCCTCTGTGAGATAGCAAGTCGCTCGCTCGCTCGCTCGTAGAGACCAAAAATTGGCTCGTGAGCCAACCATTGTACGTACTCTGCTTTAACTTTCAGGCAACGGTAGATGCAAATCAATTGAATCAGATTTGGGTTTATCTATATGTCTCGAGTTATGATAAATTTTATCTTTTTTGAAAAATATTAAGGTAATTTATATTCAAGTAATTCTACCTGAATATTATCGAGTTATGATGAGCTCAAATTGGCTTATTTTGGATGTGGGTTAAAGCTAAATCAATTCTCAATTCTCATTGTTACTTTATTATCAAAGCTTACACATATAACCCTTGACCTACTAGCTCACATCAATTCGTGAATCATGATCCCTCTATTTCAAGCATGCCTAAATAAGTTTTGCTATCAAAATACAATCTGCAAAACAAAAATGTTATTAATTAGCTCCTTTTTGTTCAATATTTCTTGTTCTTTGTCCCTTTGTTTGAGAATGTATCAATTTGGGTTAAGATAGTTTTGGAATAATGGGGCCTCGGGTCGAGTGACTATCAAGTTGGGTATAGATTAAATCGAGTCAATACAAATCAAGTTAATTTGGGGATCAGGTTTAAAATTTTGGTTAAATTTTAAGTTTATAGTTGGGTTTGTGGTTGGGGTTAACTTTTGCTACCTCTAACAATATACATTGAATTGCTAATCTGATATGCCATTCTACTTTTACTTTATTTTTCCCCAAACACCACCATATTTATTTTTGTTTTGAGCATGCCACTATAGTATAATGTTATTGTCCAAAATAGCACTCTTTAACCTGTTAACGTATTGTAGAAAGTAATCATTGATTTTTCTATAAAAAAATCTTTCAACAATAATAATAATGGTAATAACAACAACAATAACAACAACACTGACTATTTCTATGATAATTAATTTTAGTTTCTAAACAAAATTTTCCTAAAATTTTCTAACCCACCCTATGCCACACCACACAACCACTAATCAACCGCGCCATATGCGACTACTTCCAAAACTCTCTGTACTTGATCACGAACTCTTCTGATCTAAGCAGCCTCATAAGTCATCGTGATTGCAGGAGTCAGGACATCCTAGAAATGACACTATTAGCCATCCTATTACCTATGTTGTCGCCACCGCCATCACCTACAATGTTGGCAACATTTACTTTTTTTTTACAATAAAATATTTTAAAGGAAAAAATAGCATTTGGTGGCAACCTATCATATTAATAGATATTCCAAAAAAAAGCATTATAAAAAATCAAATTAATTGATGGTCCTAATATTGAATAAGTTGGTTAAAAGTCAATGTTAGTTTTTTTTTTAAAAAATAATTTCCATTACTTGCATCATGAATGCATTCTTCCCTCCGTGCTCCTCTCCTCTGTATATTCTCTTCCACATTACTTATGGAGAAACTATTTATGATGAGATGTTAGAATGGGCTTACACTGCGGCAATCCACGGAGGTCTCATGTGCTGCTCTCCTGAGCTGCACAAAAGTGAACTCTAATATAATGTTTGGTTGGATGTAATGTAATAGCAACGTAATGTAATCAGCTTTGCAATATAATCATGATTATTTAGTTTGTGGCAACCATCATTACAAGATAGATTTTTATTGCAACATTCTCATATAACCAAACAAGGTAATGAAAATACAATTACAAACTTAATTGCATTTTAGGGTTACATACATCTAATCAAATATTGCATATGGGTTAGATCGTAAGAAACACCCATGGGATGTCAAGTAAGGGATAAGAAAGAAGATGGATGACTAATGATAGCAACTTTAAAGAATTAAGCCTTCATCAAAATGATTGAATCTTTAAAGAGAAAAAGGGAAAGGATGTGATCAAGATGTGTTGATTTCATGATGTGATTAATTTTTAACTATTCATTAATTTTTAACTATAGTAAATGAAGGGTAGAATGGAATTTTATCACATTTACCCTTTAATTTGATCGAAGTTGAAGTGCTAAACTACTTGATTTGTGATGTTGAAGTGACATATGACATGATAAGGGCCCTAATTTTTTTCAAATCATTTAGTCCCTCATATTCTATTAGCTCGTCGGCTAACTATGTGAGGTTATGTCCTCATTTCAATATGTTCATAACAAAAGAGATTTCCTACTTGGTCAAGAACCCCGTAATTGTCCAAGGAATATTTTATGCCTTCGTACGTCAAGATGCCATCTACTTCATTATTCACTCAGTCTTACTGGATCTGGATAAGGGGATAGAAAATAGTGAACAACACTGCTTTAAGGCTTGGCTAGGCAGACATCGTGACATGTTGATCTATTGCCATGGTATGGAGAGGAAAAAAGCACAAACCTTAACTACTATGGGCTAGAGATGTAAGAACAGCTGACCAAGATTTCGTTACTATATAGTAAGCTATGAAGGAGAAAATATGCACAAACCTTAGCCACTAGGTAGGGTTGAAAGGCGTGAAAATAGCCAAGGAGGGTCGTGCTCCCCCATGGAAAGGCCATAGAGGAGAGAAAAATACACCATGGTTAGCCCTTATGAGCTATAGATGTTATAAGGGCTAAGCAGGGCTGCAGTCTCCTTTAGCAAGGCTACTGAGGAGAGGAAATGTGCGAGAATGGTCAATGAGGGTAATTCTCTTTTAATAAAGCTATAGAGGGAGAAAAATGCACAAACCATATCCCCCTAAGGGCTAAAGGTGTGATAATGGTCAAAGAAGGCCACATTCTCCTACAGAAAGGGTATAGTGGAGAGAAAAAAAGGCAATAATGGACATTGGTCTTCTATGGCATAGTAGAGAAAAATGTGGGATTTGCCATGGAGGGTTGCGCTTTCCTATAGTAAGTTGCGGAGTAGAGAAAAATGTTCTAACCTTAGCCTTAGGGGCAAAAGGTGTGAGAATGACCAAGAATGGCCATACTTTCCTTTAGTAAAGCTATAGAAGAGAGGAAAACACATAAACCTTAACATATAAAGGCTAAAAGTGTAATGGCGTGTGATGGCCAAGAAGGATTACACTTGCCTATAGTAAGCCTACAGAGGAGAGAAAAATGTGAGAATGGATAAGGAAGCATGCATTTTAAGGCTATGAAAGAGAGGGAAAATATGAGAATGATCAAGGAGGACTGTACCCTTCCATAACATGACTATAGAGAAGAGAAAAATGTAGGAATTGTCATTCCTAGGGGCTAAAGGTGTGATAATGGCCAAGGAGGGTCACACTCTCCTATAGCAAGCTGCGGAGGAGAGAAAAATGTGAGAATGACCAAGAATGGTCATGCTTTTATACAACAAGGCTATGAAGGAGAGAAAACTGTGCAAATCATAGCCCTTTGGGGCTAAAGGTGTGATAATGGCCATAGAGGGTTTCACTCTCCTATAGCAAAGTTATGACAAATGGCTAAGAAGGGTCATGCTTTTGTACAACGAGGCTACGAAGGAGATAAAAATGCACAAACCTTAGCCCCTTAGGGCTAAAGGTGTGATAATAGCCAAAAAGGGTCGTGCTCTCCTATTGTAAAGCTACGACGAAGAGAAATTGTATTTGTTCTTGGGTTTTTTCATCAAAAATCTTTTTTTTGGGGGTAGGGGCTATGATTGTTACCAAAGGCAGCGCTAAAAGTAGTGATTGGGTGAAGACTCACTACTGAACTCTTAGGGTAAGCAGATGAGGGGTTGGTGTCGACCATTGGAGCGAGCAATGGTGAAGTGATGTTGAGGGCTTCTTAGCTACACCCACAAGAAGAGGTAAGAGATGGAGAATTGGGGTGATTGGTACCGACCCCTGAATGCGTGATGAAAGGAAGGGATGGTGAGGAAGTGGACAAGATGGGTCAAGCCTATGATGAGAGATGAATGGGAGGTGCGACAGACTAAACCCCAGAAGAAAGGAGAAGAATAAGACATAAAGGGACTTCGGTACCAACCCCTGAATGCATCCTAAAGAAAGAGCAATTGGGTGTGGGTCGAGTCCACAGGTGGAGAAAAAAAGTAGGAGACTGGGCTAAGCTCAATCTCTATTGATTCCAATAAAGGTAATAACAGGATAGGAGTAGGGGGGTTGATAATGAACCCCAAAATAGCCTACAAGAGAAAGAGTTATTAGGGTGTGGAGAATAAGTGGGCCGAGACAAACTTGAATGAGGATGAAGGAGGAAGAAAGAGTGGGAATAGGCTGAATCCAATAGGAAGAAGATAGGTGGCGTGATGTGGGGTTCGCTACGAAGCCCACAAAAGCAAGGAGGAAGGTGAAGTAAGCAAGGCGAGGGGTCTGTACCAACCCCTTGGTAAGACTAAAAGAGGGACCGAGTCCAATGAGGGAGAAGGAATGGTGAGTTTTTTGACCAGACTTCCAAGTGTGCTTTGACTGAGCACATAGAGAATGGAATACATATGGAAATCATGCAAATATAAGAATCTCAAAAATATCGACAAATGACCATAAAAAAGACAATGCCTATGGAAAAACAAGTTATTGATACTTGATTTTATAGTGCAACAAGTTGCTAAGTGGCTTTCTCATTTCACTCTACTTAAAAACCAATGAGGTCAGTCAAGTCCTCCAAAAAGATATTATATTAAAAGAAGATCATATTCAATTTAAAAGGCACATAACTAACATAAGTCCTAGTTTTGTATCCACTTTTTCTCCGCTTTTCTAGGTTGTTATGACTGCTATTAGCCTAATTAGGGCTAGTAGTTAGATCCTTTTACATTGATTTGTTTAATAATTTTAATATCAAGTAGTATTACTGTTTTCTTCTAATAATCTTTTTTCTCTTCTTTTTCTCTCCTTGTGAAAGTTAGGATTTCTCTCCTTCTTGTGAGAGCTAGAATTTTTCCTTTTTAGGGTTTGTTTCTTGCCTTTTGTGTGAGTTATTCCCCTTACCTATGTGTACAAGTTTTATTAGGGCGGGTGATTATGTTAGAGGATAGTTTCAAGTTAATTAGTTCGTTTCATTTGGTTTGATTAAGAATGATTCAACGACGGCAGTTTACATTGCTTGTTCAAGATTATATTACTTTCAACTTAGATATGTTATGTTATGCAGATACCTATTGTACGAAATTATACTACAGTGAGCTGATGTTTGGGAGAGACAAATGGAGTCAAAGGATGTGGTTTGTGGCCAGAATGATAGCTACAAGTGAGAACCCGATTAGAAATATATTTACCATCAACATTGTTAAAATAGATAACTATTTTGATATGTTAGATTTATTCTTGTCAAACAATTATGCATTTAGATGATCATTAATGGACTTTCTTCTATGAAATCCATATATATATATATATATATATATAT
>JACYFF010031957.1:43131566-43197556 GCA_017589665.1 Selenicereus undatus
TATATATATATATATATATAGCTATATATATATATGTATATATATATGTATGTATATATATAGGCACACACTCGCACACACATGTGTTGTCGTTGTTGTTGTTGTTGTTATTGTTATTATTATTATTTTTGTTGTTGTTATTGTGATTACTTTTGTTGGGTTTTTTTTTTTGTAGTGTTGTTTTTATTGTTGCTATTGCTAATCCTACTACAGCTATTATTGTTATTTACTACAATTGTTACTAGGATTATGAATGAAAAATGAAAATGTTAACGGGTTTTGGTCATTTCAGGAGCTGTGTATTTATTTGCTTTAATGTTGACCGACATCTAAGTTATTTCTAATTTTCACTGGTTTCAAAATTTATCGTGTAAGAACTCAATGTAAATTGCTACATTGCAGAAGTGTGGAATATGCACTAGAATGTT
Source organism: Selenicereus undatus (assembly GCA_017589665.1). NCBI lineage: Eukaryota > Viridiplantae > Streptophyta > Magnoliopsida > Caryophyllales > Cactaceae > Selenicereus > Selenicereus undatus. The sequence continues at coordinate 43,131,995 of JACYFF010031957.1, forward strand.
CCCAAGAAGTTAATGTGAACTGTTGCTGGGAATGAAATCATATCCTCAAGTGGGGACAGAGAGGACTTTTTCCTTGTTCTCCGCCTCCTTTCCTTCGTTTTTTTTCATTATATTAACATAATATAAAGTGTTAGGGGAGTTTTGGTTAAATTGCATTTATATACCCTAGATGTAAAGGTTAGCACATATTGATAACTCTCCACCCATTTTTCCAACCACTTGACTCCCTATCTTTCTATTTCTTTGGCTTTATAAGAACGACAAAAAAGCATTAATGCTAGTGTCTCTCTCATCTAGCTCTGTAACTTTCTAACCAACTGAATAGGATGAAGGTTTCAAGCATTCAACTTTGTATCACGTCGCTTTGTGGCACTATTTTGTGGCCAAATCAAGGCTTCTAATAATCGTGAATGCCACCGACTGCTGCAAGGAGCACAATGTGCATAAATAGATTTGAGATTTGTTCAATATAAAGAGTACATAAAGTATAATGTTTTCACTCTTTGTGTCTTTGTGTGATGTACTCTTTAAACTTCGGCTCATTCTTCCTTTTGTAGCCACCTGGCTTCTTAAGAACCATTGTAGCTGAGGTACTGCCATTGAAGAAGTATGGAATATGGACTATAATGTTCTCCTTGCTAGGAAGTGTTCTAATCAATGCTCTCGGATATTGCCTTCATAGCCATTGTGGTCTTCTTTGGTGTTGGGATAGGGGCTCCAAGATTTGGCTTCTTCCTTACTATGGCAAACAAGTCTTGATATCTGCATTAAATGCTCTAGACATTTGCTTCTTCTTTGGTTGAAGCAATCAAGGTTCTTCAAGTCTATAAAAGTGACACTTTCTTTTTCTCTACACTTGACTTGGAACCACTTTTTGCTTAACATTAAATAAAAACTCCAAACAAAGGAAAGCATTTTAAATTGTTCCATTAGAAACTAGAATATTGTAAGGACCATGTCCTAGAGTTCACCCCTTGGGTGCGGTCCCCCTGAATGGTTTGACTTGCTTGTTAGGAGTTAGATCTAAATTTGATTTTTATTTTTCAGCAAAATGGATCAGACTGCAATAGAATAAATAGACTGGTCCAAATAGGTTTCTTTTCCATTTCTTTTCTTTTTTTGTACTTAGTTGTAAATAATTAGCATTGTGAATATCGAGGTAATCGATTTTGAGGAGCAATTTGGAAAATGTTGACTCGTGTGGGCTATGATCACCTTTGGTTGTGTTAAGATTTTGTAAATATTTGTTAGTTGTTGATATCTAGGATTGTGAGTAGTTGTGAATATTTAGGATTGTTCTTGTGTATGCTTTAGTTCCTTTGTTTGTGTTCTTTAATTTTGTGTTTTCTTCCCTTAGTTTTGTGTTTTGTTTTAATTTAGCAAGTTTGGTTTTTCTTTGGTTTAGTTTTTGTTTCATAGTTTCTTTTTGTTCCCTTTTGCTGTTTTAGTGTTTTTGCTTTGTTTTCTATTTAGGTTTTCTTTCTTTTGTATTTTGTTTTCTTTAAGGTTTTGATTTTTATTTTTCTTGTTGATTTTTGTGTTTGGGTCTTATTTTCTTTTGGTATGGTTTTGATTTTGGTTATTTTGAGGTTTGACTTGTTTTAGAGGGTTTTCTTTTTGAGATTTTGTTTTGGCTTTTGTAAATATGTGTGTGTGTGGTTTTGTTTTGTTGTTGGTTTTGTTTTTGATTTTTGGTGGTGTTCTAGTTGTATATGTATGGTTTTACGATTGTATAGCTTATGTGCTTGCTTTTTAGCACCTTAGTTCCCACAATGAGGACATTGTGAAGTTTTGGTGTGGGGGTGAGGTGCCCATTTTTTAAAAATTTTTGAAGATTTTTTGCTGTTTTTGGGGACATGTGTTCTTTTTTTTTTTATTAGTTTAAATACCATGTGCTTCATTTATTAGCTTGTATATAAGTAGGATGTGCATGATAAATCTCCAACCACAAATGTGATATTCTAAGCCTTAATTCTAACTCCAGTTGTTCATTATAGGTTGTGTAATCCAATCCTTGTTTATTCCTTCATCATTATCTTTAGGTTTTAGGTTTCCATGAATGATTCTCCCACTAGCTGGTGACACGATTACTCTGAAAAAAAAATTGAAGAAAAAGAGTGTATTATGAATAAAGATGAAGAAAGAAAAGAAAATGAAATGAAATAAAATTTGGAATGACAAGTATCCCTTTGAGGCATGTGCTACTGGGCGTTACCCTTTGAGGCACGTGCTACTGGGTGTTACCCTTTGAGGCAATATTGCTACTGGGAAAGCTTGCTTCCAAAGTTAGTATGATAACAATGTAGTTTTGTCAACAAAGTGGGACTGAGTCCAATTATGGTAAATCTAAGCCCTGGGATGATGATACACTTGTACACGAGCACCGAGATGGGTTCACAGCTTTAATGTTCAACGGAGTGAAAAATTAGTGCTCTGATGTCATTTAGGAGGTAGAGGGCTTTGAAGTACATTTTATGTATATACAGGTCAATAATTGAGTACATGGGTGATTTAGCTGATTAGAATTTGTGCATATTTTTCTCAAATTTTGTACATATTAGTTTTGAGAAAACCCAAAAAGATTTTCTTTATTTTTGAAATAATTTTGTGGGTATTTCACTTGGAAACCCTCACGAGACCTCACTCGTCCACTTGGGAGTCCAAGGGGTTTAAAGGGTTTGTTGTATATGCTAAATGCAACCGTGATTTCTATGACAGTGAGTTAGAATTTTATTCTCCTATTTTTCATTTTCTTTTAGCTAGTTAGTTTGTTTTACTCGAGGACGAACAAAATCTTGGTGTACGGGTATTTGTTCGTACCAAAAATGAGCTATTTTTATGGTACTTTTACACCTATTTTATGCTCGTTATAATAATATTTTTAACGTTTTTAATTTACTTTATTTTGTTTTGCAGGTTTTGAATAATTTTGAAAACATGGCGGAAAATGCGAAGAAAAATAGTGGAAAATGGCGAAAACTGAAAAATGGGTCGAATTGACATGAACCGGCCCAAGAATTGACTTGAACCGGCCCAAAATAAAAAAAAATCGGTCCAGGAAGCAGTGAAATAAACCGGCCAGCCCCCCCCCACATGTGCGAGGCGCGTGACTTCAGCTAATACCCCCTTCCCCTTCACACTCTCTCTCCTCTACCCCGAAGCCCCATATGATAATCCTGAAACCCAAAACCCCTGCTACTCCATCCCCATCCTCATCTCATCTCCCTCTCTCTACCCCATCTCTCTTCGAAACGCTAACACATCACGCCACGCCACCATAGCCAGCACACCACAATTGTTGTCCCCATCTTCACCATCCACGACTTCCCCAATCGAACGGTTGAAACGAAGCCGAGTTCGGGTATAAATTCAAGCCACCGACGCCATTGAGGGACAGTAGGTAATTCTAGGGTTTTAGGTTAGTTTAAGTTTTAGATTAGTTTTAGGTTTAATTCATTTTTCCGTTTCAAGTTGTTTGAAATTTCAGATTTAGTTCAATTTAGGGTTTCGATTTTATGTTCGTTTTTAGCAGTTAATTCCAAGTAATTAAGCTTTGATTTCGAATCCTCATTCATGAATTGCAAAAATTTCTGGGTAATGTTGAGTAAATTCGAGCTTTCCCTCTCCCTGCTCATGGTGGTCTTCGAGTCATGTTCTGTTTCGATTTGTTACATTACTGATTCCTCCTATTCGTGGGCACAAATGGGGTTTGATTTCTCCCCTTAATCTTTTGCAATTCTTTTAGCTAAATTTGCTGGAAATTCACAATTCCACCTCCCCTACTGCTGCTCTGTTCGTGCTCTAGTAGTGCATCGTTGTTTTGCTCCCTTGTTGCTTCGATTTAGCTTGTTCAAGATAAGTTGGTATGGGTTTTGATTGTTTGCTGGCTTGATTGTGTTGAAGTATGGTTTGGTTTTAGGGGTTGTTCGATTCCCCTGTTTCAATTGTTTGCCTAATTTGCTTTGCCTGGGTTCAGGACGATTCTGGGTGTTGATAACTTTCAGTTTCAAGTTTGTAGAATTGATTTTAGTGGATGTCTCGGTTGAGCTTTCGTAATTTGGGGCTTGGTTTCAGCTTTTTGAATTGTAGGCCTGCTGCTCAGTATTGGTTTCAGTTTTAAGTTGCGTTCCTTTGATTCAGTTGAGAGTTTGGATGATTGTTTAGTTAAATTAGGATGTTAGATTGCTTTAAATAATTTCATTTAGTTTAGTATAGCTAATTAGTTAACCCTCACTTTCTATGACCTAAAACTCTTCCATCGTCCCTGAGGACTCGACCCTCAAGTACTACGACGTCAGTCGTACGCTTGCGGCTTTTCTTTTAGTTTATCACTCTAAATTTTTCCCAATAAATTTTTGGCACCGTTGGCGGGGAATCATTCTCTTTTTCATATGTGCTTGATGTTACTGAAGGTCTTGATGTGGATTTTCGTGTTAAATATGAATCATTCTCTTTTGATCCCGTCATTCCGGACCTTCTATTTAAATTAGACGATAATATTCTGCATATAGAATATGAATCTTTTTGTGGGTTTGAGGTCGATATTAGTTTGAATGAGGATCTCTGTACTAAATATGAATAATTTTCTGTTGATTCTGTCCAAGTTGACCTCCTTCTTGAATATTGCAGTTCTCCCCTTCGCCCCCTTCTTTCTTCTTTAGGCCCTCCCGAGTCTACTTTTGTGGAGTCTGAGACTTTTGTGCTTGATGCTCCTTGTTTAGATCAGACTCGTGATGATAAAGACACAGATGGACTCAGGGATCACTTTGAAATGCAGGACTTGACTTTAGGCCGTCATTTGAGCTTTGATTTTCATACTTTCTTTGATTGGCCTTGTTTTGGTCTTCTCTCTTTCCCTTTTAGAGATGTGAGATTTCATTTAGATCATTCAGATTGTTGCTGATTTGAGTCTTTTTTGTCATCATCCTCAAGCTTCTCTGGCATCGTTCCCGAGTTTCTCTCTTTGATTTTGAGCTCTTTTTTTTGCGCGGTTGTTGCTGATTTGAGTCTTTTTGGCTTGATCTTTAGTCATATTTTGTGATTTTTGTCTCTAATTTGGAGTTTTTTTTTTCACGATTTTGCTCTTGTAAGCACATTGTCCTCTATGTTCATTGCAGCTTCTTCTGTCTTAGATTTAAATCTGTTTTTTTCATTTTTCTCAATAATTTTGTGTTGATTTTCTATGCAATAGTTGATACTTGATAGTTTTATTTTCTTTTCCATTTTAGTGCAGTTTGGTGATTATTTGGTTCAGAACTTGTTCGATTGTTGAAGTGTATTTTGGCTTTCATTTTCAATCCTTTTTGTTTGATTTTTAGCTTCTTTTTGCTCAATTTTCACTAATTATGGTTTCAGGAATGAAAATCTTTGTTGTTTTTGAAGATATTTTGGTGTTTTGTTTAGTTATTTTGTTTCAATCTCATTTTCTCTATGTTCAATCCTAATTCTTGTTATGTTCAGATGCTTAGGTTCTTTTGCTCATTTTGTGTTGATTTTTCTGTTAATTGTTGAAAGTGACATGTTCGATTCAATTTTGGTGAGTTTGGCTCATGTTCATGTTGGTTTTTCTCTCTCTTTGCACTTGCTTCTTGTTTGTTCAATTATCATGTTTTGGAGACTTGCATATGCATCGACCTAGCATAGACACATATAAACTCAGCATTTACTATTCAAGTTTTAGATTACATTTTCTTAAAGTGCTTAATTAGTCCTTCATGAATTCAGACATACTATTGGTAAATGTCATTGATGATAAACACGTTTAATCATAAAATAATGGAATTAGGGAGTTCTTAAAAGGATGAACGGACTCCAATTTTTAGACAAAAATGTCAATATGATTTCTGGTGTCAAATGATGATAGTTGGATTTGTTGTAATTTACAATAGGATCAAAACAATTGAATTGGTGTAGAGCATGTACAATTGAGCTGGAAAGACAAGGAAGTTCATCCTACACAAGAAGGAGAAAATCAACTATAAAGCCAAGAATTTTGCAGGGACCAGGGAGATATGTTTGTCTAATTTTTTTTTTTGTTTTTAGTTCTTAAATTTGAGCTATTTTTTGATGTATTAATTTTTACACTTCATATGTGATTGAAGGAAGCAAACCTTACGGTTGATATGACTTTCTCTGTGTAGTTTTAGTGTTATTTGAGATTCATGTTGAAGATCTGAAGAAGAGAAAGCTCTCCTTTGTTGACAATGATTTTTCAAAAGGTATTTTTGTATTGAATATGATCTTAATGTTAAGTTTTAGCATTTGTATTGTATAGTGTGGCATTTAGTTTTATTAGTTTGAGCACATTTTTTATTTTTTTTTATTTTTTTGCTGGGGCTAATTTTGCTCTATTTTAAATGCTGCTTTAAATGAAGTTGGGTAGGTTGTTGAATATTTTTTCTAATGATGGGTCTGGTGATTGTGGGGAAGATGATAGTGAGGAGATTTCTAATGAGGATTGTGATGTTTATTATCCTTGTATTCCCTATTAAGGGAAGGAACTAGAATTTGGCAATATGGTTGCGTATGTGCACAAGGAATGTGATTTAGGTGTTTTTTCAAGTAGGGGCAAGTCTTATGTTAAAAGGAGCAAAGCTATGCATGCAAAAATGGCTGCATCTTCTAGAACAACTCATAGCATGAGAAGGGGAAAACTTGCGGTAAATATGCTATAGGTGTTGGCGATGATGTTACTGCTGATGCTTATGCTTCGGAGCTTCTTACTAGTAAATCCTAAAAGGAGGATGTTAGTAGCATTGCAAAAATAGTTGGTTGTTATAAAGTTACTCGTAGCATGTTAAGGCACGATAACTCTTATAAAGTTCAAGTTATCGTTGAACCTTGTCCAAAGAATGTCACTATTGGGGATCCGAAAAAAGAAAAGGCTTTTTGTTGTAAGATGACTCTAGGTGCTTAGTATGTTTGTGTTTCTTCTTCCATTGAAGTTCAACAGAAGGCTATATGTGATATGAGATTCAGTGGTTTTCTTTCGCTTTATCTGAATGAAGTTCCTTTCATATTGCATCATTAGATTCTTTACCACTTTGACTATTGCAGTAGTTCTCTTATTTTAGATAATGACGAGATGGTAAGGATTACCTGTGAGGATGTGCATTTCACTTTGGGACTACCTCTTGGTGTTAGTGATGTTGATCATGGTGGTAGGTACAATGATGATAGTGAGGTCTACCATTCTTTTTTGGAATAATTTATATCTGAGTGGGGTCTTAGTGCAGCTAAAGGGCACCAATTATTATTGAAATGATCACAAAGCTTTTGAGTTTTGTTGATGGTAGCCCCTTTTTCAGAATGAACTTTGTTGTATACATTGTTTTAAATCTTTTTACTAGGGAATATGAACAAGTACGCAAACCTTTGGATTTTAAAGTCATTGGTCGACATTAATGAGGTTTATAAGTTGGATTGATGTCAATTTGTTTTGGGGATACTTGTGAAGTCGTGTTGATCTTAGAAGAGGAAGGTGCTGAGGTGTTTATTGGTTCTGATTTGTTTCTAGTGATAAGTATAATTTCTTTTGTTTTATGCTAAGCATTCCATTTTGACAACTTGTACTTTTGTTGTTTATCACTTGAGCATTTTATTTTCTCACACACACACGTGTGTGTATTTCAAATGTTCTATTTGGACATACTTATCTTTCAGATTAGGCTAGTGAAAAGAACTTTTCAAACTATGGTTGGATTAACTTTAGGAAGGTGAACGATAGGGTTAATGAAGAGATAGAGTTTGGATTTCATAAGGTTTTGTTGATGTACCATATGTGCCTATTAATTATTAGTGTGGAAAAAGTGGAAGTCATTATATTTCCCTACAATTGCTTCACTATAGTGATACAACACGTGATAAGCATTCTAATGAGAAGGTTGATATTAAACATTTAGATGCTGAAGTTTTTGACCTTAAGATACTATTATTTTGTTATATTCTTTTTTATTTGTTCTTTTTGGTTTTGTTTTTTTGTTATTTCCTCCTTTTTAATTCCTTTTTTTAGTATCAATGTAAAAGGCTATTTTGTGGATGACTTCTATGTGCAACAAAGCTGCATCTATTATTCAAGAATTTCAATAATGATGAGTGTTCTTCATCTAAGGTGGGGGGAGATTTCCATTTTTATGAGGCTCAACTTTTTTTTATTTTATTTATGAATGTTCTAATGCTCGAGATAGTGAAGGTGTTGAGGACATTGTTAAGGAAGTTAGTGGACATGATTGTGCAGATTGTGCTATAGCAAGTGGTGGAGAACATTGTGGTGGACATGCCATAGTAATTAGTTGCGAACAAGATGGTCAACAATTTGAGGGTGATATTTATGATGGTCGAGTTGGTGACATTAATGATCCTTCTTTAAGCCCTACTACTAGGTATTTCAATGATACTAGAGTTATAGAGGTTGCAGATGATATTGTTATGGCCTCTTTTAATAATTGTACTAGTAATTGTGCAGTTCATAATAATACGTGTAGCTTTAGATAGGGGTTATCTCCTATTTTGTGTTCTAAGGAGCCAAGGTAAGGTCGTCACCTTGAGAATATGGTAAGGGAGAATTTTCGTGCAACTGCTATAGATGGGAGGTGTTGGAGTTGTTGAAACTAATGATGAGAGGTTTGAAAAGACAATTGGCAATTCAAGCTATGCCACCCCCATACCTGAGGAAATCATGTCATACTGCTTCTAACAATATAATGTCTGATTGGGAGAGAATGATTTCTAGTTTTGATATGGTGTATGATGGCAGTGCTGAGGTCTGCAATGATATTATTTACGATACATTTGATAAAGTTCCTGGAGAAGGTGTTGAGCATCAATGTGCAAGGAATCGATCAACTAGGGAAAGGGTGTCTCTTCTTTCTACTTTGGGTCACCTTTTATTTGGTGCTTTGTGAATCTGTCAAAGAAACCAACTGTTGTGGAGGTTATTATTACAAACTTTGTCTTCTTTGGGGGTGACGCCAATGCTTTTTTATTTTTTTTATTAAGCAATCAAGTATTTGAACTAGATTATTTTTACATATTTTGATGTGCTTACATATAATCAAATCATTCTTTGTGTTTGTTTTCAATGTTCAATGAGGTGCTCTTTCAAGGATTTGGTCTCCAAGCTAATAGATAGATTATGGTTGCTTTAAAGTTAGTAATCTTACTAATGCTGATGTGATCAATATATGTTCTTACATTCTAAATGATCTTGAGAGCACAAAAAGTGAGGCTTCCACATCGGGCGTGTTCGGTAAAAGTAGCTGTTTTAGGAATGGTTAGCTGTTTTGTTAGCTTTTAGCGGTTTTACTGGCGATTAACTATGACCCATTAGTGTTTAGTGGTTAGCTATTCAATTAACGATTTAAAATAAATGTGTTTGGTGAATGTAGCTATTGAAGTAGTATATTTATGTAAAATGACTGAAAAGGGCATAATAAATAAAAGTTTTTAGTAAATAAAAAGAAGAATTTTGTAATTTACAATGGAACCACTAGATAGATGCTTTTAAAAGCTACTTTCATTAGCTTTTAAAAAACACTACATAAACCTCTAACCACTACCTCATACACTACTTTGCCGAATAATATTAAGTAGTGGTTCACAACATTTTAACAACTACAAACCACTAACCTCTATTTCAATCTCTATTGCCGAACACAGTCCAGGACTCTTTTTACCTGTGAATGCTTAAGTAAGTTCTTTTTCTTTTTCTTTTTTTTCTTTCAATGATGACAAATGTCATCATCATCTTCTTGGTTTTTTTTTTCATATTTCACATTTCAATGATCTATGCTTGATTGCTCAAGTTTGTACTTGTAATTACTCAACATCAGTAATCTAATTGCTTAAGTTAAGAAATTGCCTTGAGTTAAGGCCTTATTTATCTATTTGTTTATTTTTAGTTTGAAAGGATCATTGTTATCACTTTTAGATTCTTTTGTTGAAGAATATGGGCCAAGGGAGAGCACTTGCCAAAGATGGAATGACTTTGATAAAGCTCTCGATAGTGCTCTAGATGCTTGTCCTTAGATCAACTTAAAGAAACTTGATTTGGTTATTTCCTTACGCAAAAAAGGTTTGTTTTTGTTTTTGATATTTTGCTTTCCACTTTGTTTGAACATGTATGTCTAGGTGTTTGTTCCAATATGAAAATCAGAACATTTCTTCCTTTTGTGCTTCAATTTGCAGATGATGACATCTGAAATCACTAATAATCTTTACTTAGAGGAGAGAATTAAGCTCAGATATGGTGATGTTCCAAATGCAGTGGTGCATTGTGAACTTTTTTTTAATTTATGAATATTTTTTTTAATGATAATTTTGATGAGATGTAGAGAAAAATTTTGAGTTTCTCGGTGTCTAAAAGATGTCACCCATAGGGTGGCAAAGTAAAGACCTTAGATCGCTAGCTTTTGGAGCTTTTTGGAAAACAGTCGATGACTATGTTGATTGTGGCATCTTTCTGATGAGACATATGGAGACTTATATAGTAAAGAGTGAGAAATGAGAATGTGGTTTAAAACAAAATGACGTATGTCTCTTTCAATATATGTATATGTTGTTTTGTTTATTGTTATTATTTATATGTCGCTTTATATTTTGTCTTTTAACATTTGTTTTCTTTCCACTTTTTTCAGCTTGAGACGCAAAAGCTGCTAAAGGTGAACAATCTTTGTACGACCTTGGACTATACTGAGAATATTTGTAATATTTTTTTTGCACATAAGACTAATGAATTTTATGATAAAGCTATCAGAAAGATTTATAATATGTGATGGCTTTAGGTATGCTATGCTCATGATCTGTCTTTTGTCCGACAGCTTTCAGGATATAGACATCATAACAGAATTAGATTCTAATTACACAAACATTTGTCATAATGTGGCGTACAGTTCATGATTAGTGATCATTCTATGAGTATGATTTTTTTTATGTTCAACAATCACCTTGCTCCTTTTTCCTTAATTATGGAGCAGTTAGTTCTTGAGCATTTATCTATATGGGGGTTGCGCATTTATATATGTAGAGGTTGAGCATTTACCCTTTCGTAAATTTTGGTGAACAAAATTTATGGCCAAAAAACATAGTTCCATAATCACATTTTTTGAGTTGTAAGGTCTATAAAATCAAGCATAAATGTATATTTTTAATACTGAGTATGTCATTTAAATTCCCAATATGTCTAAGAGTTTGTGTTCTCTTAATTGAGTTGTGTCTAGGAGTGACTACTAGTTAGAAGAACTTGATTATTAGCTTATGTTAGGAAGTGAGGAGGAGGAGGAGGTAGAGATGCACAAGTCTGGTGGTTTATTTGCATAACTTGGATCTTACTGTGACTAGCATCTGCTGAAGGAAGAATTTGAGTGACTTGAATATGTTAAATACTTGTAAGACATTGTTGACATTAGTTTGTTGCTCAGGATTTACTTGGTAATGGGGTGCCACTGTTTAGTCTTGTTATTGGTCGTTCATATATGAAATACAAAAGTCAATAATTGATCTCATTTTATATTGCTATGGGAATGAGAATATATTACTTTTATCGACATTTGTGGCTGTAGAATGTCAGCGGTATACACTGTTGGTGTTTCTTAAAAGCGTCTTTTCCTTGCTCTTGCTTGATTACCTTTCTTCCCAAATGTGCTGCTTTTTCGGACATTTCATTCTTCTTTTTTGTTTTGACTTTGGAGGATTCAAGATGGTTCTTTTTGATGTATCTTTTTCATTTTTAGATTCAGACTCATAAAGGCCCCTAGTTTCTTACTCTACTAATTCTTGTTCTGTGTCTTAAAACTTTAAAGCGTTGAAATTGTTCAAAAAATTTTGGTTGTTTCTCAAAGCTTTGATTTGCTCTCTAGTGTTCTCTCCAATATACTAGATACATAGACGATGACAAGTGTTAGGGAACACTTGCTTTGTAGCTGTTGCCATAGAATAGGCCTGTTCTATCATTATTGTTGCTGGATGTTTGTCACCCATTGAGTTCAAAAAAGTCATAAATAACCAAACTAAGGACTATTTTCTCATTCAACATAAAGCCACAACTTGACGTGATATAATTGCTATGATTATTCGTGTTAACAAAAGGTGCGCATATCATGTCGTACTTGTTTTGTACACTGTATCATGAACAACCATATCTTTAAATAACTCATAATCTTCTCTCATTCGCTTATCTTTCTAATAACTAATGCATAGTCAACATCAAGATTGAGATCAAAGTAGAAATCTTTTTCATTTTTGTATCTTTCTTTGAAAATGTTCAATAAGCTGTGCGCATCACCACTTTGTAGAGACCTTTGCTTCTCTTTTGCTAGTTTGTTGTATCTATCTCTTGCTGTAAATCACAAAATAGGTAAATCCCCTGCTTATGCTCTCAACACTCCTATGGAATCTGCTGTTTGGACCCCGGCTTTCGTCAATGGCTGCAAGTATTCTAGCTAACCTGGTGTTACGTTTCTACGTTATCTCAATAGGTTTCTTGGTTCCAAGCTGTAAAACTTGTGGTTGTGTTCTATTGTATGTTTCACAATAGTCCATTGCTTCTTATGACCAATGTTAAAGTATATCTTTGCTTGTTAATTGATTCATGTATCAATTTTTGTGTAGTCTTTCCCGTTTGTGCCTTTATTTTGCTTTTGTCCCTCTTTAGAGCAAAATTCCCTTGTACGCATTACTCTTATGCATTCTCTATATCTTATTTTGTGTTGTCATGTGCCAAAACATATGCGATAAGCTTAATAATTATGTAAATCGTATGCTTCTTTTTCTAATTTCACAATTTTTCCCATCAACTATGGTTCATTTGCCTTTGTTATAACTACGTTGTCTGGCGGCTTTGCCAAAGTTGTCTCATCTTCTCCATCATTTAAAAACATAGATGTTAATGTGCTTTTTATGTTGAATGTTGTCGAGTTAAATGTTCAACATGATTGATGAAGAAGCCTCAGATTATTCGTGCGAACGATCTAGTGACTAACATACCCAAAATCGTTTTTATACAAATGCTTAAACTAAATGCTTAAGTTTGCTTAAACTAAATGTTGAGCGTGTAATCTAATTGATCAGGTATTCTTCAAGTTTTAGTTCTACACATTAAAATGTTCCAGTACTTAAGTAATTTTTAGAAATGCTTGAGTGATGGCTAAGCAATTGTTTGAAGGCTCTATACTTGATTGCCCAATATCAATGACCCATTTGCTTAACTTTTTAGTGCTTAAGTTAATTGTTCAGTTTTGTATATATGATTGCTCAAGTTTGTACACATGATTGGTAAAGTTTTATTAGAGAAGTTAACTGATCAAGTTTATACTCCTATGCTCAATATCAATGACTTTATTACTTAAGTTTGCACTCATGATTGTTTAATATCAATGATCTGATTACTTAGCTAAATTTCTCAAGTTTCTTGGTCTAGGAGTTCTATATGCTGTGTTGTTCATGCTCAAGTTTGATGAATTTTTCAAATATATAAAACTTTTCAATATTAACATGAATTTAAAATCGAGTGTTAAGTTTGATATTTTTATGTGGTGTAATTACTTGAAAAGTTTTGGTGTTAAACATTAGATGTATGAGTGATGTTCTTAAATTGGAGCAATTGTTGATCGATTTTTATTCCATCTTGTTTGCTTGATATCTCTCCTTAGTAAGGTTGAATGCTTGTCGATATTTCTTATTTGCATTTGAATCAGTGTGTTTTTCCTAGGGAAGGGGTAACTATGGGTTATAAAATGAAAATAAAAAAGGTCAAAGTTTTGTGCGTTTAGGCTGGACTTAGCTGGCACGGGTCATTCAAGAGTGCGACATTGATGGGCCGCGCATTCAAGTCGGCATCCAAGTTAGAAGCACTTCGACCAAATCTATGGACCTAGACCCACGATCTAAGAACTAGAAGTAGGGTATTAGTATAACATAGTTGTTTTGCACACATTGCCGTCTGATTTATAGTTGAAATTATCATAAGGGAGACCACAACCCTAACTGATTCCAGTTCTATGTAGCAAATATTAGGATAAAGATAAGCTAGCCTAAATCCACTACATCAAGCACATAAAACAGTAGCACAATTATCGAATAAATTCCTTACCAATTCACTCAGCATTTTCTTACTTAGCTTAATAGCTTCTCCATCTAGATCCATAACTATCTTGACATGAGCCAGCATGAGAAGATGGATAGCTACTGGTTCTTATTGCTCATTGCTACTTGAACCTAATTCGGCCGAGGCCATAGTCACCTCTCTGGTTGCATGATTGATCTGAATACACCACCTACTGAATCATTCTCTTAATCGTCCAGATTACACAAGCTATGGTAGGAGTCACCTTTGTTTGATCTTCTAGCATCATAAACATAACCCAATCCATATGCATGCCAATTTCTAATTTAGGGTCCCATAGTCCCATGCTTTGATCATAGCTTCTCTCAGTATGATTAGAATGCAATTAGCTTGCAATAATTCGTTATTATTAGAGTAATACCCAAGTACCATTTCACAAGTGACATCCTTATCACTACGGCTATAATGATCTTATATTTCTCCTTATGCTCTTTCATATCCATTGAAATTTTAAACGCTAGAAATTCTAGCAATTTCCACACGATCACTAGTGTGTTCTTTAAGTAAACCCGCTTCTCTTGCAAATCCCATATTTTGTTAGATTCAAAAATCTTAAACTTAATCCTATTCCGGTAGGTCTTTACTCTTATGCAAATACTTCTGAAGACACTCATTTCTATCTAGTCGAAGATTCCAATATATTATTGAAAACTTTTTAGTGCAGTTTCCTTCTTGATTCAAATTCATGCACACCCAGTCTTCCCATCTAAGGTTAGAACAATCCATAACTAGTTCATTATTATGCAGTGGTCCTTAGCTTTTTTCTATAAAATGTTCTCACAAAGTCCTTTTATAAAAATGTTTTCGTCAAATCTTATTTTGTGAGTCTCTTGGAATCAATCTTTCTCCGACCAGGGATGTCAGTAGATCTAAGATTGTCTACATTTGAATCTCCCCACATCCCGTAAAAACGAGACCCACACTGGGAGATGTTGTTGTTTCATTATTATGCAGTGGAATAAACTTAGTCTTTGTACTCCATGCCACAGAATAGTCTCCAAATGCATTTAAGTTGTCCTTAAAATTATTGTCGCACTTTAAAATTATTGTCGCACGTAATACACTTGCTGCTTAGGCCATTCATCTATTGCAAGAACTCACCAGCTAAGGGAAGCCCCTTACGCAAGGCACACCAAATTAAGTATTTGTTTTTCGCTTGTGCTTTTATTTTCCAAACACTTCCCCATTTTATTTTATTGTCCATATATTTAGAGATCTTTCTCCTCATAATCTTGTTTAACAGTTGACAGTAAATATGTCATGCCTAGTTAGAGCCTATACCTCCATGTCATGAATTAGTTTATCAAAGCTTTACTTTCTTAATTTGGTCTAGAGCCTCGTTACTCACAATATTTGTTAAAAATATTTTCCCTCCATTGCTATCTTTATAGAAGAATTGACTGTAGCATATTCAAAACGTGGCTTACAACTTGGGTCACCTATTTTAATAAGGGGGCCCTTAGAGTGCCATTTATTATTTGAAAATGATATGTCTTTGTCATGACTTGTTCTTATCCTAACTTATAGCTATTATTTCATTCTTTAAGGCAAGCGGCCTATAGTTAAAGATCATTCTCCAAGTGGAGAAGTGATAGGGTCAGCTTCAACAGTGTACAAAAGAATGTTTGGATAAAAACTTTTTAAAGATCAGTTTAACCCATGGAGAGTGACCATCTAGGCTAATTAAGCTATGAAGGGCATTGATTTTGAGTTTTCAAAATTTAATCCCAAGGACCCAACCCACCATCTTTCTTATTCCTTGTAACTATGTCCCAAGGTAATCAACACATAGGCTGAGACTAAATCGAGTACCATTCGTTCAAGTATAGCTTAGGCCCAACAAAACCAAATCATGTCAGAACTACCAACCCAATCAAGGTAATCAACACATTGACTGAGACTAAAATGCTTACCACCTTTTTTCTTGTTATGACTGGTTACAATGTTGAAGCCCTCAACTAGAAGCTAAGGTGTATTGTGTACGAGAAGCTCATTCTGAAGACTATTCTAGAATTAAGGTTTATTTTCTATTTTGCTTCACACGTGGCTGTTGAACCAATCATGTGTAAGGTTTTAATGATAACAACTCAAATGTACCAAGTCAAAACGCTATTATGCTATGCTTGAGCTGTGTGCTAGAACTGTATGTTTGAGATACGTTCCAAACACCCTGTGGAACGGTTTGAAGAATTGCATGATTGAGACAGGTTGCAAACACCCTGAAGAACAGTTCGAACAAGCATGGAACATCCAAGTGAATATATATGCATGACATCAAGGAGCTCAGAGGATCACAGGAGTCTTATAGTCAATTACTGGTTGTATTCATCTAGAGTCTTGTTAATATGCTATTTAGAAGATCTTGACTTGACACTCATCTTGAAGGAATCTTTACGTTTCCTCAAAACACCGCTCAGAATAGTTCTGAGCAATCAAGTGTACAGTGTTGTGAGGGCAACGTGTACAACTCGTGTTTCAAGGATTTTCAAGAGTTTCTCTATTATCAAAATTCCTAATACATTTAGAATTGATTTTCTGATAGTATTTTGTCTTAGAAAAAGTCCTTTCCTAGATAATATTGGCTTCCTAAAAAGATTCTTTCAAAAGATTTTATTTTATCCACTAAGATATGATTTCCTAAAAAGATAATGTTGAGAGATTTAGTTCCTTTCGGGATACTGATTATTTTTTAGAGTTATTGCTAAAATCCAAAGCCTCCCATATACTTGCTGCATAAGTATTTCGTGAGTATATAATCTGTTGCCTCTCAACGTTTTCATTCAAGGTTTTTCAAGAGTTTTCCATGTGCAAAAGTTATCTTTGAGAGTCAGAATTTTCTGTGAGACAAACCTTCAAAGAGAGTGCTAAATCGAGTCTTTCATATTGGCATAATAGAGATTGTATTGTACCTTACATTCAACTTATTTAGAAGCATTCATAGTAAGGTGTTTCTTTTTATTCTCCTCTGTCATCAGTGAGATTAGAGTGTGTCCAAGTCTTGGGAGACTGTGGATGTGGTGTGTGACTAGTTCTCAAGTGGAGGCTAGTTACGTGTTTGTAATGAGGGTCTCGGGGGAGACTAAGTTACGTGTGTGACGTAGTCACGTGTGAGTTACATGTGTAACGAATTCGGCCTATGTTAGTGAAAGTGTTGCTGAAATCCTACTGAGGTATGTCGTGGTTTTTACACCTCAATTGGGCCAGACGTGGTTTTCCATGTAAAAATATTATTTCTCCTTTATTATTTCCGCAATTAGTTTTGTTTTTGCCTCACTGCAAACACGTCTCCAAACAATTCTCATGAGTATTTTGAAACGAACAGAAAAATCGGAGGATACAATTCATCCCCCCTCTTGTGTCTTTGTGGGATTAAAATCTAACAAGTGGTATTAGAGCAGAGTTCTTATAGTTAGGTTAACACCTTGAGGGATCCTGAAAAGATGAATGCTCCACAAGGAATCTTAGAAGGTCAATCTGTGACCAGACCTCCATATTTTAATGGACAACACTACAACTGGTGGAAAAATTGAATGGAGAACTATATCCAAGCTGAAGATTATGAGTTATGGATGCTCATTGTGAATGGTCCTTACATTCCACTGAAAGTCACAACTGATGGGAAGACTGTTCCTAAAGAGCCAAAGGAATTCAACTCAAATGACTTCAGGAAGATGGAGAAAAGTGCCAAGGCCAAGAAACTGCTGTATTTTGGACTCGAACCTGACGAGTACACTCGCGTCTCAGAGTGTGAATCCGCAAAGGAGATATGGAATGCTCTTCAACTAGCTCACGAAGGACAAAATCAAGTCAAGCAATCCAGAATCGAGCTATTGGTAAGTAAGTATGAGCTATTCGAGATGAGCAATAAAGAGTGTTAGTTTTGAGAGTACACTGCCACAAGAGGGGGGGTGAATTGTGGTGCCTGATTTTCGAAATTTTCTGGCAAACAGTCTCAGACCCTATTTGCACAGACTGTTCCTGAGTTGAGCAGAAATGAAAATCCAATGAAATTGAACGCGGAAATACTGGACACAGGATTTTTACGTGGAAAACACCTCTAGCCCAACTGAGGTGAAAAAACTACGACCTACCTCGTGTAGAATTTAGAACCACTTCACTAACCGGGCTAAAAACGTTACAATAGAAACACACCTTGCTACTAATTGCAACCTACGTAACCGTCTTCCCTAAGACTGGTTACCCCACGTCCAAAAGTCCACTTGACTTAGGACACACTCACCTCACTTTTGTAAAGGAGAGATTACACAGAGAACACCCTATTACAATGCTTCTCAATCAAGCGAATATAGGGTACAAATGAAGTCGTAGTATGCCAATTTTGAAAGCTCAATTTTTCACACACTTTAGTCGGTTTTCTCTCTAGAAATTTTGCTCATAAAACTCTTTGGAAATATTGTGAAAACTGATACCCCATGAGTTATAGAAAGCCACCTTTTATAGAGAATTTTGAAAGGTAAGAAGATTTAACTTCTCATAGATTTGGAAAACAAAATCCCTAAAGGACATAGAGTCCTTTAGCCGCAAGAGTAAGGCGGTGGTTCTCAAGCACAAGGACTCAATCCTCTAGCCCATGATTTTCTCAACAAACTTATCCACTTGCCAAAACTTAGAGATTCTTTTTATTTCAAAAAGATCTTGCAAAATCCTTTAGTTAAGGAAAATCGTTTGGGGTTAAAACACTCCACAGAAAATCTTCTTTGCAAGTCTCAGAGATGCTGCCCAAAATCAGAGAGAGAATCGTGTAAAACCATTTTCCGCAGCTTAGTCTGGAAACACCCTGGTCGCCCTGTTTCCAACACTGTTCTGAAATTTTCCAAAGAGAAATACAATTTTAAAGTGAATGTTAAATCAAGACTTTCTAATTGGCATATTAACAAGAATCTAATAAAATAAAACCATAGCAAAACACAGACTCTTGTTGAATCAACCATAGCTGCTCCAAACACTCAGCAGGACTGTTCTTAAGGCTGTTTCTGAAGTTCAGGAAAGTTTTGCCAACCAACGTATCTTCAGCACCTGTTCTTAAGACCTGTTCTTGAACATTGTTAACCAAGCACATTTTAAGGCATTGAGAACAGTAGTAAGAACCTGTTTGGAACAACAACAGCACTTGGATTTGTTATCATCAAAACCATAATCATCATAACAATTTTTCCCTTTTTGATGATGACAAACCAAGCAACCATATTGACTTTCAAGGACAAACGAAGTAATTTGTGCCAATTATTCATAGGACCAAAAATTTACTAGGGCATCTAGCATTGAAGAAATTCAAGAGAAATGACTCTTCCATGGTAAAACTATAACAGCATTGGTCATTCTATCTTCCCCCTTTTGGCAACATGAAAAAGGAAGGAGCAAACAGTGAAACAGAGGGTGTTTGCAATCACCACCACTTGGGTAATGGAGGAAAACCAACAAGCGATACACTCAAGTGTTTTGGTACGGTAATGAGATTGGCCATCCTAGTCACACATAAGCAATGCACAACACAAACAAGCAAGGCAAAACCAAAAACAGGATAACTTATTATTTGCCAATTGAGTGCAACATAGAGTAAGAAGGCAAATGAGAATCAAAAGAAGAAACAGAATAGAACAGAACAGGACAGAACACCCTTCAAGAACAGTTCACAGGGAAGGGTTAAGGAGCAGGAGGGGAGAGCTTTGCCAAGGGGGAAGTGAGAAGGGCTAGGATATCTTCATGGCGTTTGGTGTTGAGAGCCTTTTCCTTGTCCAGAGCAGCCTTCACTGCATTAAGTTCAGCACTCAAGCGAGAGTGGTGCTCGAGAACAGCCTCAACCTTGTCTGAGGAACTGCCAGGAACAGGAGGACGAGGGGTGTTTGTCCCCTGTTCAGAAGCAGAACCTTCAATCAAGGTGTACCCACAACCCATAAGGGTGTTG
Organism: Selenicereus undatus; assembly: GCA_017589665.1. Classification (NCBI taxonomy): domain Eukaryota; kingdom Viridiplantae; phylum Streptophyta; class Magnoliopsida; order Caryophyllales; family Cactaceae; genus Selenicereus; species Selenicereus undatus. Next base: position 43,152,040 of record JACYFF010031957.1, read on the forward strand.
CTCCCAATTTCATCAATAAATTGAGCTCCCACCCTTTTCTGTAACTCCACCCCAAAGTGCTCAAAAACACAAGTCAGTAGGAAGCCATACCCAAGATCATGTCCCCTTGAGATGTTTGCAATTCTTGCAATGTGACGAATTATGATGGCAGGAAGATTGATTTGTTCTTCCCTGTCCATCAGATCCAAAAGACATTGATCCATGGCATCTGCTAGGTTGCGGCCTTGGCCCCTGAAGATGACATTCTTGATGACAAACCAAAAAAGCAACTGGTGAATAGATGTCATATCCCCCTTTTTTACTGACTGGGGTGTTTGCAAGCCTGTTGGCTGACTCAACTTTTGGGAAAGCTCCAAAAGCCGCGCTGCCCTAAGAACCTTCTTATCTTCCCTCACATACACATCAAAACCAGTGGCGGGAATCCCCAAAATTTCTCCTAATGACTTCGCATCAAAGCGAAGTTGCTTCCCATTAACAGTGTTAGTCACCACTCCACCGGTGACTGAGTAGTTGGCATAGAACTCGGCCAACTCATGAGCAGAACACCCCAGCTGGATGTTTGTAAATAGCTTGAACCATCCTTGAGCCCTTAACTTGTGCAAGAACACCCCAAGACCTTGTTCCTCAAAATACTGGACTTTGACAATTTTGCCCCTGACTATCCGTCTCTGAAGGAGTTGAGAGAGCTTAGGTGCAGGAGAGGCAGATGTCTTGGCCTTTTTAGGGTGAGGAGCAGTAGGAGAGTTTTCAGCTAGGCCTTGGTTGGAGGCTTGTTTGTATACAACTTTGCGCTTGCTGGGGGTTTTTGTATTTGCTGGCTTTTCAGAGGGTAAGGTGGAGGCTCGTTTGGGAATGGGCAAGGCAGGCTCAAATGAAGGTTCAGGCAGAGACTTTTCCTCTGAGGATTCTGAGAACACGGGAGTGCCCTGTTTGAAGAAAGTGTTCTCAGAGCAACTAGAAGAGGAGGAAGAAGAAATTTCCTCAATCATATGTGAGGACTTTGCCACAGACCGGGGAGTAGCCTGAAAGGCTATTCTGGCAGATTTTCTTGTTGGTCTGGGTGTGAATTGAGGTTGGGCAGGGGTTTTGGTGGTTTCTTCAGTTTGGCCAGTTTTGAGCCTTGATGGTGTCCTTGTTCTTGGCGTCCTAGTTCGCCTAGCCACCATCTTGTATCTTTTTCTTTTTTCACCGGTTTGTGGTACCGGTGTTGGCTTTTCAATTTCAGCAAGGGACAACTCCAATTTTTCCCCACTTCCCCCTGTATCATCCGAATCATCTCTCAATTCATCTCCTAGGTCATCTTCGAACACTGGGTCGATGGTTTCAGGCGCTATTTCAGCCCCTGTTTTTGGTTCTGGAAACAACCCAAAGGAACAGGACTCGGTTTTCCATATATCATCCGAACTAAATTCAGGAAAAAAGACTTTGTCTTTGGCCCCCAAATCCTCAATCAAATCCCCAATTTTTTCCGATTTCAGACATGCATCCCCTTCTTCAAACGGAACCAATTTCCACCCAAAATTATAGGGGATGTCAGTTAAATTGAGACCTACGTTCTTAAGGTCTACACTTTTGAGAAACCCAAACGGTTTATAGCAAATGGGGCGAGGAGGTTCAGCATGTTTACCTTCAAGTAGAGCCATGAGGAGTTGAGAGAACAGCGCTTCAGTAGTTGGTGCTGCTCCGATTGATGGCTTGCTGCTCTGAATCGAGATCACAGAACTCTCATTGCTGATGTGAGACGCCATTTTAGCAGGAAGGGAGTGAGAGTTTAGGGTTTTGTGAGAGCTATCACGGCAAGCGATTTGAGGTGAGGTGAGAGAGGGAGACGAATTTGGGAGGATTAAATAGAGAGGAATGGAAGATCTTGGAAGATTTGCCCGTTGCACCGGCTTTATCACTTAATGCTAGCCGCATGAGTTTTGGGAAGGGTGAAGAGTTTTAATTCTCATCAACTAGTTGCAACCATTTGACAAACAAGAAGCATACCTGTTTCTGACACTTGTTCTTGAGGTCTCTTGCTCGGTAACATGGGACAATAAGGGCAATCTCATTAGACCTCAACGAGTGTCAGCAAGCTGCAAACCACACATATGCTAAAAATAGCACAGTAATTTGATTGCAAAATTTTTGTTAAACATATTGAACCTGCAACCTTTAAACATTACCAACAGGGTGAGAGAACAGGATGATCAGGCTGTTTTTATCAAACCTAGGTCGAGTCTATTCTTCTCAAATTTTTCTCTACTCAGTGCCTTGGTGAATATATCAGCAATTTGATTTTCAGTGGCACAAAAATTTATTGATATTAATCCTTTTTCAACATTGTCTCTTAAAAAATGATGACGAATGTCAATATGTTTTGTTCTTTTGTGTTGACATGGATTTTTAGCAATGTTAATTGCACTTGTATTGTCACAATAGATAGGAATGCATCCTATGTCAACACAAAAATCCTTGAGTTGTTGCCTTATCCACAGCACTTGAGCACAGCACGAAGCAGCTGCAACATATTCAGCTTCTGCTGTGGACATGGCAATAGAGTGTTGTTTCTTAGTTGCCCAAGATACCAAACAGGGTCCAAGAAATTGAGCCATACCTGAGGTACTTTTTCTATCAACCAAAAAGCCTGCATAGTCAGCATCAGCATAACCAACAAGGTTAAAGTTACATCCTCTAGGATACCATAACGCCAAATCAGGTGAATGTTTTAAATATCTAAAGATCCGTTTAACAGCCATTAAATGAGATTCTTTAGGCTTAAACTGAAAACGGGCACACAAACCTACACTAAAAACAATGTCAGGTCTACTAGCAGTTAGGTAAAGAAGTGACTCTATCATGCCCCTATAATATTTGTCCTCAACTGAGGGACTCCCATCATCCATTTCCAGCCTCGTTGAAGGAGAAATGGGAGTATCAATGGGCTTGGCCGATTCCATTCCAAAACGCTTAAGTAGTTCCTTGACATATTTTTGTTGATGTATCATGGTGCCGTTTGAAGTTTGCTTGATTTGCAAGCCTAAGAAAAACTTAAGCTCACCCATCATGCTCATTTCAAACTCACTCCTCATCATTTTTGAAAACTCTTCACACAAATCATTGTGTGTTGCACCAAATATAATATCATCAACATATACTTGAACAATCAACAAATGTTTCTCCTTAGTTTTTAGAAACAAGGTATTATCAACCTTGCCTCTTCTAAAACTATTTTCTAATAAAAAGTTTGACAAGCGCTCATACCAAGCTCTAGGAGCTTGTTTTAAACCATAAAGTGCTTTGTCAAGTTTAAAAACATGGTTAGGAAATTATTTATTTTCTAAACCAGGGGGTTGCCTCACATACACTTCTTCTTTAAGGTATCCGTTGAGGAATGCACTTTTAACATCCATCTGATGTAATTTTATTTCCATGTGAGCTGCAAAGGCTACCATGATGCGGATAGCCTCAATCCTTGCAACAGGTGCAAAGGTTTCCTTATAATCAATGCCCTCTTCTTGGTTGTAGCCTTGAACCACCAGCCGGGCCTTGTTCCTGGTGACTGTTCCGAATTCATCAAGCTTGTTCCGGAACACCCACTTGGTGCCAATGATTGATCTATCCTCTGGTTGCGGTACAAGGTGCCACACCTTGTTCCTTTCAAACTGATGAAGCTCCTCTTGCATTGTCGTGACCCAATCTGAATCTACAAGAGCTTCATTAACATTTTTTGGCTCAATATTAGAGAGAAAAGCATAAAAAGCACAGAAATTTTTAAGCTTGGATCTAGTTTGCACTCCTGTATTAATGTCAGACAGAATTTGATCAAGAGGGTGCGAACTTTGGTGCTTCCATGGTCGTGGAGTAGGTGGATCCACAGACACGCTTTCTACTCTTGCTGGAATACTTGGCGAAATAGGTTCAGAAACTGTTCTCAGGCCTGTTCTGGAGCCTGTTTCCTGTCCTGTTCGAGAAGAGTTAGGCTGGTTTTGATCCAAACCAGGTTCAGCAGAGCTTCCCCCTGTCTGGTTCAGACCTTGCCCACCCTCCAAGGAAACAGCTCCAGGCCCTGATCCATCCTCAGGACTCTTACCTTTCTCATGTGTTAGCAACCAGTCTTTTCTAACAAGTCCTAGATCAAGGTCTTCCTCCTGTGCATCATTCTCACTTAGAGAGTTAATTTCATCAAAAAACACATGCACACTTTCCTCAACACACAAGGTTCTCTTATTAAACACTTTGTATGCCTTACTGTGCGAGGAATAACCAAGGAATATTGCCTCATCACTCCTTGGATCAAATTTTGCTAAGGCATCCTTCCCATTATTATGCACAAAACATTTACAACCAAATACTCTCAAATGCATAATATTAGGTTTTCTTCCCTTCAAGAGCTCATAGGGTGTTTTGTTAAGAAGAGGTCTAATCATGCATCTATTTATAATGTAACATGATGTGTTCAAAGCTTCAGGCCAAAAATTTCTAGGAAGACTACTAGAAACCAACATTGTTCTAGTCATGTCTTCTAGAGTACGATTTTTGCATTCTACCACCCCGTTCTGTTGGGGTGTTCTTGGGGCTGAGAAGTTGTGATCTACACCATTACAATAGTTAATAAAGCTTGAATTTTCAAATTCCGTACCATGATTAGACCTTAAGCCAACCAATGAGTGTCGTACTCTCTTTTCAATCCTTTTGATAAGTGCAAGAAATTTTTCAAATGTTTCATCTTTGGATGCTAAGAACAGGGTCCAAGTGAAACGAGAGTAGTCATCCACTACAACAAGCACATATCTCTTCCCACCTCTACTTGTGATCCTCATGGGGCCACACAAATCAACATGCAATAATTCGAGAGGTCGGGTAGTGCTAACACAATTTTTAGATTTAAAAGAATTTCTGACTTGTTTACCTTTGGCACATGCATCACATACCTTGTCATCATTGAATTTGATGGAAGGTAAGCCAACCACTAAGTCTTTGGTTACAAGTTTATTCAAAAGCGAGTGGCTTGCATGACCTAGTCTTTTGTGCCAAAGCATAACATCATTATTTAAGGCACTCAAACAAGTCAAATTATTTTAGGGAAGAGTAGAAATACACACTTTATAAATATTTTTGTGTCGCTTCCCTCTCAACACAACATCTCCTGTGTTCATATTAACAACCAAGCAACGCGTTGGAGAGAACATTACGAGGTTGTCTTTGTCACACAGTTGGGACACACTTAGTAAGTTGTGTTTTAATCCATCCACAAAATAAACATTTTCAATTGAATGGGAGAGTGACTCACCTATCTTACCTATACCGACAATTGTCCCGGATTTGCCGTTTCCAAATGCCACACTCCCTCCTTCTGAGGCCGTAAGTGAGAGAAAATTGGATTTTTCACCAGACATATGCCTCGAACACCGACTATCAACATACCATAGCTGCTTGTTCCCTAGGTTGTTCCCTGAGCTGTTTGCTGGGTTGTTTGCTGGGTTGTTTTGTCTCACTTCAGCCTGCAAAACAAATCAAAGGTTAGTTTTGGGAACCCAGATCCACTTGGGTCCCATTCCTTTAGATGTACAAGTTTCATCTTCCCTAACCCATATTTGTTTTACATAAACCGTGTTTCTTTCAATGGCATACCTTCTTATAGGACACGCATACCGATAATGCCCCGTTTTACCACAATGAAAACAAACAATATTTTCAGATAATCCCACATATTTTCTATTAATAGGGTAATCGGTGCGCTTAGTCACAAAGCCTAATCCCTTTTTGCTTCGGGTAAAGTGAGCGTTCAACCAATTCAGTGCCTGTGAGGACCTGTTCCAGCGCCTGTTTGCAGCAAGGTCTGATTATACTTGTTTTAATTTTTCAAGCAATTTTCTGTTTTCATCAAGCAGAGATTCAACCTTCTGATTCAATTCAAAGGACTCATTTTCAAGCCTAGTGAAGTCAGTAGCAAAAGCTTTTTCTTTCATACTTAAGGTCTCTTTGGACTTATTGAGGTCTTCATGCAAAACAAAGTTCTCCATATCAATTTCAATTTTTTCACTTTTAAGGATTTTGTTTTCTTCCAGCAAGGATTCGACCTTTCCTTTTAAGTCAAGGGATTCCTTTTTCAGCTCAGTCATATTGATGGAACAAGTCTCTTCTTTCATGAGTAGGGTCTCTTTAAGCACATTAATGTTTTCATGTAAGGCAAGTGTCTCTTTGTCAACTTCAAGCTTTTCCATTTTGAGAGTTTCATTTTCAAGTTCTAGGTCTCGAACATCCCTTTTTAACTCAGCACATATATCCATTATAGTGTACACCAATTCTTCAAGGGTTGATTTATTGAGACCACATACCTTGTTCTTAAGTTGAGTTAGACTGTTTGTTGATTCATCGTCTGAATCAGTGTCAGTTCTTACCATGAGTGCTACATCAGCTTCCTCAGCTTCAGATCCTTCATCCTCGCTTGAATCACCCCAGGCCGCTAGCATAGCTTTTGAGAATCGTTTCACTGAGCTGCTTACACCCTGTTTCCTGCCCTATTTTCTAGGGTGTTCGGGTTCTTGTTCTTCCTTAAGCAGTGGGCAGTTTCTCACAATATGGTCTAACTTGCCACATTTGAAGCATCCGGAGAACTGTTCCCGGGAGGTGTTCCTGGCCTTGCCGAAATCCTTCCGTTTGCTGTTTTCTTTAACTTTCTTGAAGAACTTCTTAAATTTTTGAGTTATCATGGCAACCTCCTCCTCATCAGAATCAGAATCATCTTCTAAGGCCTTTAGTGCAAGACCTCGATCTCTCTTTGTTTCATCTTTCTGTTGAGAATTTTTTCTAAGTTCATATGTTTGGAGATTTCCAATCAGCTCGTCTAGGGTGATCTTGTTCATGTCCTTAGCTTCTTGGATGGCCGTTACTTTCGCTTCCCAAGAATGAGGTAAAATTCTTAGGATCTTCCTCACCAATTCTTCGGTGGTGAAGGATTTTCCCAGGGATTTCAACTCATTCGTTATGTAAGTGAAGCGAGTGTACATGTCCATCACACTTTCACGATCACCCATGTCAAACAGCTCATATTTTCTCATAAGCAATTCAATCGGGGATTGCTTTACCTGATTGGTCCCTTCGTGAGCTACTTGTAAAGCATCCCAGATTTCCTTGGCAAACTCACATTTAGATATGCGAGTATACTCATCCGGTCCAAGACCAAAATACCAGAGTTTTTTGGCTTTGGCGTTTTTCTCCATCATCTTGAAGTCTTCGGCATTGAACTCTTCAGGCTTTTTGGGAACTTTACTTCCATCTTCGATCACTTTTGTGGGAATGAGTGGTCCACTCTTGATAAGCATCCATAACTCGTAGTCCTCAGCTTGAACGTAGTTTTCCATTCTATTCTTCCACCAACTATAATGTTGACCATTAAAGTATGGTGGTCGAGTTATGGATTGCCCCTCAAGTATGCCATTGGGTGTACTCATGTTTAGGATCTCTCAAGATGTTAATCTTTCTAATGAGAACCTGCTCTGATACCACTTGTTAGTTTTGAGAGTACACTGCCACAAGAGGGGGGGTGAATTGTGGTGCCTGATTTTCGAAATTTTCTGGCAAACAGTCTCAGACCCTATTTGCACAGATTGTTCCTGAGTTGAGCAGAAATGAAAATCCAATGAAATTGAATGTGGAAATACTGGACACAGGATTTTTACGTGGAAAACACCTCTAGCCCAACTGAGGTGAAAAAACCACGACCTACCTCGTGTAGGATTTAGAACCACTTCACTAACCGGGCTAAAAACGTTACAATAGCAACACACCTTGCTACTAATTGCAACCTACGTAACCGTCTTCCCTAAGACTGGTTACCCCATGTCCAAAAGTCCACTTGACTTAGGACACACTCACCTCACTTTTGTAAAGGAGAGATTACACAGAGAACACCCTATTACAATGCTTCTCAATCAAGCGAATATAGGGCACAAATGAAGTCCTAGTATGCCAATTTTGAAAGCTCAATTTTTCACACACTTTAGTCGGTTTTCTCTCTAGAAATTTTTCTTATAAAACTCTTTGAAAATATTGTGAAAACCGATACCCCATGAGTTGTAGAAAGCCACCTTTTATAGAGAATTTTGAAAGGTAAGAAGATTTAACTTCTCATAGATTTGGAAAACAAAATCCCTAAAGGAGATAGAGTCCTTTAGCCGCAAGAGTAAGGCGGTGGTTCTCAGCCACAAGGACTCAATCCTCTAGCCCATGATTTTCTCAACAAACTTATCCACTTGCCAAAAATTAGAGATTCTTTTTATTTCAAAAAGATCTTGCAAAATCCTTTAGTTAAGGAAAATCGTTTGGGGTTAAAACACTCCACAGAAAATCTTCTTTGCAAGTCTCAGAGATGCTGCCCAAAATCAGATAGAGAATCGTGTAAAACCATTTTTCGCATCTTAGTCTGGAAACACCCTGGTCGCCCTGTTTCCAGGACTGTTCTGAAACAGTGTTCTGAAATTTTCCAAAGAGAAATACCAATTTAAAGTGAATGTTAAATCAAGACTTTCTAATTAGCATATGAACAAGAATCTAATAAAATAAAACCATAGCAAAACACATACTCTTGTTGAATCAACCATAGCTGCTCCAAACACTCAGCATGACTGTTCTTAAGGCTGTTTCTGAACTTCAGGAAAGTTTTGTCAGCCAACGTATCTTCAGCACCTGTTCTTAAGACCTGTTCTTGAACATTGTTAACCAAGCACATTTTAAGGCATTGAGAACAGTAGTAAGAACCTGTTTGGAACAACAACAACACTTGGATTTGTTATCATCAAAACCATATACATCATAACAAAGAGACAGTTATGAACATGTATACTTGGTTTACCCATATCACTAATGAGTTAAAATCGTTTTGAAAATCCTTTACCACTGAAGAGTTGGTAAGGAAGATCCTACGAATTTTACCTCAATCGTGGGAATAAAAAATCACTGCTATCCAAGAAGCTAGGAAGATGAATGAGATCTCCTTGGATGAGCTTATTGGGAATCTACAAACGTATGAACTAAGAATGAATTCCCAGATGAAGGAAGAAGTTAAGAAAGACCGAGGACTGACACTAAAAGCTAGAGAAAGCGATAGCTCAGATTTTGATGAAGAAGGGATGGCCATGATCGCTTGAAAGTTCAAAAATTTCTTAAAAGAGGTCGAAAACAAACACAAGAATGGAAATACCAGCAAGGCCAAGAACAGTGATCAAGATCAATTCCCAGGATGCTTTAAGTGTGGAAGACAAGATCATGTTGTGAAGAATTGCCCTTTGCTAAAGGAAGAACAGGGGTCAGAACAAGTTCGAACTAGAGGCAAAAAGACGCAGTTAACTAATGCTGAAAAACGGTTCAGCAAGGCAACGACGGCAGCCTGGGGTGATACCTCAGAAGAAGAAGAGGACTCTCAAGATGGAGAGGAAACAGTAGCTCTTATGGCTCAAAGAGATTCTGATTCTGATTCGATTGAGAGTTTGTCCCAACTCAAGGAAGAGGAACGTAATCTTAGCAAGAGGAAACTTGAAAAATTAGTTTTTACATTGATGGAAGAATGTGAGATAGTAACTTCCGAAAATTGCATGCTTAAAAATACCTGCTCAAGATTAGAAAAGGATGTTAAAAGACTGGAAAGAAAGAAGCAAGAACTTGGGCATATGAATGAGGCTCTCACTTGTGAAAAACTCAAAAGTGATGAAAAAGTTCTTGTTTTATGTAATGAACTAGACACCCCTAAGGACCTAATGAACAAGAGAGAAGAAGTGTTTCACACTAATCTCTCAAAGCTGGAAGAAGAGTTCCGAGAATTGGAACTTAAGATAGAATTATTAGTGACTGAAAACAATCAGTTGCTTGAAAAAGTTCATAAGGTCGAATCTGACCTCGTTCAGAACAGGCACAGGAACAGTTCCTCAGAAGCACTCAAGATAGAAGCCCTGATAAATGAAAATAGGCAGTTGCTTGAAAAGCTCCATAAGGTCGAATCTGACCTTGTTTAGAATAGAAACTGAAATAGTTCCTCAGAAGCACTAAATTGGTTAAGCACTCACCATAGTTGTAATAAAAAGGGACTAGGATTTGTGAATAAACCTGTTACTAGACCAGTTAACAAAAAATATGTTGGACTTCAAAAAAATATAATCTGTTTTCACCATGGAAAAACTGGTCATTGTTGTTATGCTTGTTCTTTGACAAAAAGGGCCACGGAAAGAAACTGAATATATGTTAAACAAATATGGATCAAAAAAGATGAGTTGAATTCCATGAAAAGAACTAGACCCAAGTGGATCTGGGTTCCCAAGACAAACACTTAGCTGTTTTGCGGGCTAAAGTAAGAGGAGACAACCAACTATGGTACTTGGATAGTGGTTGCTCTAAGCACATGACGGGAGACATATCAAACTTCCTCGCACTTATTGCCTTCGATGGAGGGAGTGTGGCATTTGAAAACAGAAAATTTTAGAAAATTGTCGGTGTAGGTAAGATAGGTAAATCACTCTCTCACTCTATTGATAATGTGTACTTGGTTGATGGGTTACAACATAATTTGCCAAGTGTGTCTCAAATTGTGTGATATAGGTAATCATGTTGAATTCTCTTCAGATCAATGCTTGATTACCAATCTCAATTCTGTTAGTGTTGTGTTGAGGGGTAAGCAACACAACAATGTGTATAAAGTGTGTGTTCTTTCACTTCCCCAAAATCATTTGACTTGGTTAAGTGCTCTTGATGATGATGTTATGCTTTGACATAAGAGGCTAGGTCATGCAAGCCTTTCTCTTTTGAATAAACTTATTTCTAAGGATCTAGTAGTCGGATTACCTTTCATCAAGTACAATGATGACAAGGTATGTGATGCTTGTGCTAGAGGAAAGTAAGTTAGAGCTTCTTTCAAGTCAAAGAACTGTGTTATTACTTCTTGACCTCTTGAACTACTCCATGTTAATTTGTGTGGTCATATGAGGATCACAAGTAGAGGAGGGAAGAGGTATGTATTGTTTGATGAGACTAACTCTGTGGTTGAGCATGATACACAGGAAGAAGAGCTTCAACTTCGTCTTGTAAGAAAAGACCTCTCGCTCGCTCAAAGCTCCATAGTTAACAAAGGTAAGGCTCCTAAAGGTGAACCAAGTCTTGGAATTGATAATTTGGAAGGTGGGTATGGAGCAAACCAATCAGGGGGAAGCATTACTGAACCTGAACAGAACCGGCCCACTCAATCCAATTATTCCCGAATTGATATGGGAACAGGCACCAGAATAGTTCCAGAACCTGTTTCACCAAGAACCCAGGAGAGATTGGTAAGTGTATATGTAGATCCATTTATTCCACGACCCTGGAAGCACCAGAGCTCGCACCCCCTTGACCAGATCATGTATGACATTAATACAAGGGTGCAAACCAGATCCAAATTTAGAAACTTATGTGCTTTCTATGCTTTTTATCTAACGTTGAGCCAAAGAATGTTTATGAAGCCCTTGCAGATTCTGACTGTTTTACTGCTATGCAAGAAGAGTTTCATCAGTTTGAAAGGAACAAGGTATGGCACCTTGAACCAAGGCCTAAGGACAGATTGATAATTAGCACCAAGTGAGTGTTCAAGAGAAAACTGGATGAGTTCGGACCAGTCACTCGGAACAGAGCAAGGCTGATGGTTCAGGGTTACAACCAAGAAGAGAAGGCATGGATCATTTTCTTAGACCTTGTTTGGTCTCTTGGTCTACAAAGAAACAACACACAGTTGCCATGTCCATAGCAGAAGCCAAGTATGTAGCGGCTGCTTCTTGTTGTGCTCAATTACTATAGATACAGCAACACCTCAAGGACTTTGGTGTTGACACGGGATGCATTCCCATATTCTATGATAACACAAGTGCAATTAACATTACCTAGAACTGTGTCAACATAAAAGGACTAAGCATATTGACGTTCGTCATCACTTTTTAAGAAATAATGTAGACAAGGGCTTGATTTCAATGAATTTTTGTGCCACTGACAAACAAATTGCTGATATTTTTACCAAGACAATGAATAGAGAACAGTTTGAGAAGAATAGACTTGAATTAGGTATGATTAAGAGAACGTGAGAGTACTTCATCAGCTCCTAATGATTGACTAGTAAGGTTTTGAGACCAAATAAATTGACTCAATGGATGCATTCAATTTTCTGTGCTGTTATTAGCATATGTGTGGAATGTGACATGCTGACAGTCATTGAGGTCTAATGATATTGCCCTTAGTGTCCTAAGATACCGAACTTTTAACAGTAAGAATAGGCTCTAGGAACAGACCTGACCACTGTTTGTATCATGTGCCGACCAAGTGGCATTATTAATGGAATGTTGGAAACCGAAATTTCCTTTTTCATTACACCAAACATATAATTTGTACCATACCTAGTGTAATGATGTGCTGCATGCAAAATATTTTCTCTCCAAGAAAGGCCGAAATAAATTCTCCTATAAACTTCCTCGATTTTTAGGCCACTCATACACTATTAAATCCCTACACACTCTCTCTCTCCATAACCCATCCATCCATCTCTCTTTTTCCACCAAGAACCCGATTTCCCTCTCCTTCCTTAAACCCCGTCAAAACCCTAAATCACCTCAAATCCTCAAATCCTCAATGGCAAGAACTCGTGGCAGTCAAGCATCCTCCAAGCATAAGACTTCTCACCCAAGATCACTGTGAGACCAACTAACAAGAAAAAGGAGTGGAATTGGGATGAGTTCTAAGAGAACATCACTGGCACCTTCATTGCCATAACCGATCTGGATTGGTATGGGAAACCCTCCCTTACCTTCTTTTTCGATTACTCCCTCTATTTTTGGGTTCTTAAAGAGCTTGGACTTGAGATCAGTAGACTTGAACCCTACTATGGTACCTTTGGTACACCCAATTGCAGGTTGAGAGATTGTGATGTATGACCCAGTTGTGGCCGAGTCTAGATTAGGGGGGAATGAGGCCAAATCAATTGGGGAGTCAAAGGATTATGATGTTGAGCGTGTTGATAATGAATTTGTTGTTGAAGATGCTGAGGATAGTGATGAGGATGAACCAATTTTGCGGATTCAAATGAACTGCTCCAACCAAGTCCCAAAACACCCACCAAAACACTCTTTAAACCAGTTTCATCCAAGAAATCTGCCCAAAAACGGGCTGCCCCAGAACAAGTATCTGAATTGGTTGAAGAATCTAATGCACCCAAGAAGAAGAAAATTAGAAAAACTATGACACTTGCTGAGAGATATGAGCATTTCCTTCAGAAATCTGTGGTTCAGGGGAAGGTAGTTAAGGTGTCATACTTTCAGGAACAGGGGCTAGGGGTGTTCTAAGAGAAGTTGGAAACTCAAGGATGGTTAGACCTGTTCACTGATATTAAGAAAGGATGGTCAGTTCCAAACTTGGCTGAGTTTTATGCTAACTGTGTTGTCACCAATGAGTGGTGACAAGCACAGTTAATGATCATGACCTTCGGTTTGATGCTAAGAAGTTAGGTGAAATGCTTGGGGTACCTTCTGATGGTTTTGATGTGTATGTGCGTGAGGATAAAAGCGTACTAGGTGATGAACGACTGTTGGCATTGACCCGAAAGCTCGCTCAACAACCTGATTTAACTGCCCCTCCGATCTGTGCGAAAAAGGGGAAATGATGCCATTGCATTAGTTGTTGTTTTGGTTTGTGATTAAAAATGTTGTTCCCTGAGGTCAGAGACGCAACCTTGCTGATCCCATGGATATGTGCTACACTGATTTGTTGGATATGGGTGAGCAGATTAACTTGCCCGTAATCATGATTAGCCATATTGGGAGAATTACCAACACAACCAAGGTTCATGACATGGGGTATGGGTTCTTGTTGACGTGAGTGTTTGAGAAGCTTGGGATTCCATTGCAGAAGAGAATAGGCCTTCAGGTTAGTGATGAGATTGGCAACAGTACATTGATTGGGTGTGGGTTCAAGATTACAAAGGCGGTAGTGCACCTTCAGAACAGGGGTTCCAAACACCTCTTGGCCCTATTCCCAGTGATGCCTCCACATCTAGTGGTCCCACCATTGACACTCAGTTGCAGGATCATATCACTTTGAAGGGGGAGATAGCTGAAGTGAAGCAAGCACATACAGAGGAAAAGGCTCTTAATGTAAAGCGTCATAAGGATATGCTAAGTGCCCTTCTTGCCCTCACAGCCAAATTTTCTCATCCACATTCCTCTACCTAAACCTGTTCATTCCCCTGTTTCCAACGCTGTTTTTCAAACACTTGGTTATGTATGTGCCTACTAACGGTTTATGGCTATTTTTGGATTGTATCTGCATTTATGCTATAACTTAGCCTGTTGCATGTGTTACCTGTTTGTGCGTGACTCGGATGACCAATATCATTACTGTACCACATACTTGAGTGTATTGCGGTTATTTCCCTCATTACCCATGGTGGTGGGTGCATCCCTACTGAATTTATGCAGATGGTTCCCTCGACCTTTTCGATAATGTCAAAACGGGGAAGATAAGTATGACAATGCTTTAATTGGTCTGCCTGTTTTAAGTTGACTTCCTATTCTTATTATTCTCTCTTACATGAATTGGCTTCTTGAACTGTCTTGGCACTAATATTTTTCCCTTTGCCTTGTCTCATTTTTTAATGGTCATTTGGTTTGTCATTATCAAAAAGGGGGAATTTGTTGAACCAATGATGTGTAAGGTTTTGATGATAACAACTCAAGTGTACCAAGTCAAAATGCCAATATGCTATGCTTGAGCTGTGTGCTAGAACTGCATGTTGAGATATGTTCCAAACATCCTGAAGAACAGGTCGAAGAAGCATGGAACATCAAAGTGAATATGTATCCACGACATCAAGGAGGTCAGAGGATCACATGAGTCTTAGAGTCAATTACTGGTTGTACTCATCTAAAGTCTTGTTAATATGCCATTTAGAAGATCTTAACTTGACACTCACCTTGAAGGAATCTTTACGTTCCCTCATAACACCGCTCAGAATAGCTCTAAGCAATCAGGTATGTAGTGTTCTGAGGGCAACGTGTACAACTCGTGTTTCAAGGATTTTCAAGAGTTTCTCTATTGTCAAAATTCCTAATACATTTATAATTGATTTTCTGATAGTATTTTGTCTTAGAAAAAGTCTTTTCCTAAATAATATTGGTTTCCTAAAAAGATTCTTTTAAAAGATTTTATTTTATCCATTAAGATATGATTTCCTAAAAAGATAATGTTGAGAGATTTAGTTCCTTTCGGAATACTGGTTATTTTTTACAGTTATTGCTAAAATCCAAAGCCTCCCATATAGTTGCTGCATAAGTATTCCGTGAGTGTATAATCTCTTGCCTCTCAATGTTTTCATTCAAGGTTTTTCAAGGGTTTTTCGTGTGCAAAAATTATCTTTGAGAGTCAGAATTTTCTGTGAGAAAAACCTTCAAAGAGAGTGCTAAATTGAGTCTTTCATATTGGCATAATAGAGATTGTATTGTACCTTACATTCAACTTATTTAGAAGCATTCATAGTAAGGTGTTTCTTTTTATTCTCCTCTGTCATCAGTGATATTAGAGTGTGTCCAAGTCTTGGGAGACTTTGGATGTGGTGTGTGACTAGTTCTCAAGTGGAGGCTAGTTACGTGTCTATAATGAGGGTCTCGGGGGAGACTAAGTTACGTGTGTGACGTAGTCACATGTGAGTTACATGTGTAACGAATTCGACCCGTGTTAGTGAAAGTGTTGCTGAAATCCTGCTGAGGTATGTCATGGTTTTTACATCTCAATTGGGCGAGAGGTGGTTTTCCACGTAAAAATATTATGTCTCCTTTATTATTTCTGCAATTAGTTTCATTTCTGCCTCACTGCAAACACGTTTCCAAACAGTTCTCACGAGAGTTTTGAAATGAACAGAAAAGTCGGAGGACACAATTCACTCCCCCACCGCCTCTTGTGTCCTTGTGGGATTAAAATCTAACAGTGGCTAATTGTAATAAGGACCTTCGATTCATTATAGTCGAACCAAACTAAGGAGAGCAAAAGGTGAGGTTTTGTAATATAAAATCAATATTTGAATCACCAGATTTTCACATAAATACCATATATATCTTCTACTTTTCTTGCGTTCAGTTATCTTGAAGCCCCTAAAGCCCATTTACGAATAGTGTTACTGATGCAACTCATAACCCTAGGTGCCTTAATAATAATCAAAATACTTGGTTTCTGCTCTGCTACCATATCCATGAGGTAGATGTTGCAAATATCTAAATCACTTCTTCTCACATTCCATACAATAAACCTCTTATCCCTATGTTTCTTCCATTACCTTGATCCTTATCCATCATCATGTTATCTCTAGTATATATAAGTGATGAAATTAGCTTGATTTCTAGGATCCCATCATGATGTTAATATATAATTTACCATATGAGCGGTTTTTAATAGAGCTGGGTAATAGGTTGTGTCGGGTCGGGTTCGTGTTCGTGTCGAACTTAAACGGGTTGAGAATTCCTCAACCTGAACCTAACCCGTTTATTAAACGGGTTGAAAAATCTTGACCTGTACCCATTTAATTTTTAAACGGGTTGACCCACTTAACCTGTTTAAGATAAACAGGTCAAGTTCAGTTGCTTAATTGACTATTTACGCATTTAATATTTTCAACTAATACGTAATTACAGTGTTAAAAATTAGGTTTACGTATCACATTAAATAATTACTCTTTGAAATTCCCCAGATTCATCATAATTCATAATTTCTAAAAAATTTTATATTCTTAATTATCTAATAAAAATTAAATGGATAAATAAAAAATGAAAAAATGAGTTGACTTATTTAACTTATTTAATTAAACGGGTTAAATAGGTACTTTTTCGTGTCGAGAATCTCGACCTGAACCTAACCCATTTAATTAAACGGGTTGAACGTGTCAACCCATTTAATTCAACAGGTAGAAAATTTATATCCAAACCCACTGAACTTCGTGTCGGGTTCGGGTCGGTAATCGTGTCGGGTCAGCTTTTCCCAGCTCTAGTTTTTAATACATATTTTACTTACCTGGTTCCGAGAGTATATACTTTTGGGTGTATGATACAAGTTTTGTATGCTACTATCCACCTCCCTTGATTTTGTCTGTCTGTACCTCTCTTTATCTCTCTCATCTCATCCTCTTTGTTGTCATTTCCACTTTCCAAATATCGTCAATGGTTTGTCCATGACTATATGAGTCAATGCTCTAGGTTGAAAAGACGAAAATGCTTTCCAATGGATAAACACCCAACTATTCGATCACTTGAGGATCTAGGTTTAATACGAAGTATAATCAATTCGCTTTCAATGTTATTGACGTTGAAGCATTTCTAGAATCCATGGCCAGTACAAGTTTTAGTGATCAAGCTTTCGGATTTGAAGTGAGCTTTGTCAAATCCCTATTTTTTTTCCCTTTTCTGTGGTATGTTTCTTGGAATGGTAGTTTATTCATATTTGCTTCTTCAAATCTGTAATGCATCATCAGTTCAAACGATTTTAAATTTCTCACTTTTGTACTTTTATATTTCAAAGTTGCTTTTTATGTAAATATTTTACAGATCCATGGGTCACGACTCAGGGTTAACATGGATTAGGAAAAATGAGATGCGACTTTTAGTTATAAATGGAACAATCATTTTTGTAAAATTAAACAGTTGTCGCACAATTGTAATTTTGCAAGCAAAAAGACCTATATATATTCGGACATTTGGACATTCTAGTCTCATATCGAATAATCGAATTCTCATCTAGTCACAGTAAGTTGTCAAATTTATGACTAGGAAAGGGTTAGGTCTGGTTAATTTGTCTAATTATCCGCACTATTTGAACCATGTTTGATTGGACTCAAATTTTTGCTTGTACTAGTTTGTTTTTTATTTTGTCCTTGGCGTATAAGTCCCCAAGCAACTTTGTCTCACCTTCTTGTTATTGTTTGCATAACCCTGTAACGCCGGTAATGCTAGAAATTGCCATAGAGCTGATGTAGGAAGAAATGCTAAAAGGGAGGGTTGATTGTTCCCTCTCAAGGGGCATGTTGAAAAAAGGTTTAAAATATTGGGAAGATTCTAATGAATCCTTGACATTTCCTCCATAAATTATTAGTTATTGTCGAAGATTTGCTGAAATGGGCCTCTCATGGTTTCTTTGATTCAGTGATTTGTTTTGCAAGCTATTGGCTATACCTAATAATATTTTATCCTCATCTTTTTTATAACTGTTTCTAGGGCTTTTAATTGGCTCTTTGATATGCAGTTCTTTCTCTCTCCCATAAGGTGCCTACAAAAGTAACCACGTCACTCATCCTTAGATCATCCCTAGTTTGAGTTCCAGTTTTTGAAACTCAGGCCTGCCACGTCAGCAAAAGTTTCATATTTTTGGAACTTACATTTCATCACTTTTTCAACTAATGAAACTCATTACAGGATAATTGAATTAAATATTTCTTATGGAGCCCACCATTAAACATATTTTATTACTTTTATCAATTTAATATTGTAATTGTATATTAACTTTGTAACTTGTATGAATAATTTTTCATTTTTGGAATGACAGAATACTTTTTTTTTACCGAAAAAATGTGTGATTTTATTTTAAATTTCCTGGAAATTGATTACTATTTTTTTTTCCGTTGAACATCTCCAAAAGTATTGAATTTTTAGTGGTTGAACGAGTGCATGAAAATAGAATACAATTAAGACGAAAGTAATTTAATTAAAAACAAACACAATATGAAGGATCAAAATTTTAAAAAGTACAATACGAAGGTTCAACATTAAAAACAAAAGTACAAAATGAAAGTCTGGCATTTTGAAGAAAATACAACGCAGAACATCGATAAATAATACATAACAACTACGATTGTGATCTTTGTCGTGCCATATGTCGGTTCCATATTTCTTCAACCAAATCCGATTGGAGACGTGCATGTAGATATGGGTTATAAACTTGTGCTAGTCTATGAAGGGGTAGGTTGTGTAGCACAGATGATGGTCCCGTTGGGCAACAGGTTGCAGTGTATTGTCTTCCACATCATCACAATCATAAGCAAGGTCATACGAATCACGTTCGTCCTCGACGATCATGTTGTGGAGTATAACAAATGCTTTCATGATCACACCCAATTCAGCCTTGTCCAAGTTCCAAGCAGCGTCACGGATGATGGCGAACCGAGCTTCTAGAATCCCAAATGCTCTCTTCACATCCTTACTAATAGATTCTTAATGCTCGGTGAACAATCTTGTCTTCGGTCCTTGAGGAAGGGCGATAGTTTTGATGAAAGTCGCTCATCTTGGATAAACACCATCAGATAAAAAGTATCTAATATCATACTTGTGACCATTGATCACATATTCACGTTTTGGAGTCCGATCCTCATACAATTGTAGAAAAACGTCAGATTGGTGAATGACATTTAAATCGTTAAGGCTTCTCGGACACCCAAAGGAGGCATGCCATATCCAAAGGTCATACGAAGCAACTGCTTCGAGAATTAAGGTGGGGACTCTATATATCCCTTTGTGAACACTCCTTACCAACCCGATGGATAGTTCTTCTATTTCCAGTGCATGCAGTGAATGCTTCCTAGCATACCGAGAAAATCATGGGCTTTCGCAACTTGTAGTAGACGATCAACATCAGCTTGGGTTGGTTTTCCTAAGTACTCTTCCCCAAACACTTGAATGATCTCAGCGGAAAAAAATTTCATGCACTTCATGGTTGTGCTTTCACTAATATTCCAGTACTCATCGACACAATCCACACTTACCGAGACCATCGTACCTCAATTGAAAGTACTCAAAGCGACTACTGAGGGCATCAACATTACGAAGGAACAAGTGTTTTCGCTGATGGAATCTACGCCGAAAATGGGTTTCGCTGTAGATTGAGTCTTCTGCGTAGTAGTCTTTGTGGAGACGATCGTGTGCTTCTTGTCGATCTCTGCTTATAAATATTTTCTTCTTTCTTGGCCTTCATAGTGATGATGAAGCTCTATTCTCTTTGCTAATTTGTCTAATCTTTAGATCTAACTCTAATGCCTTCATGCCAATTTCATTATGGACAATAGTTTCTGTTCGTGCCAAAAATGAGCTATTTTTAAGGTACTTTTACACTTGTTTTATGCTTGTTTTAATCGTGTTTTTAAAGTTTTTAACTGATTATATTTTATTTTGCAGATTTTTAATAAATGTGAAAAAATGGCAAAAAATGCGAGAAAAATAGTGACAAGGTCAGGAATTGAAGAATCGGTCCAAAATTCCACAGAGCCGGTCCAAAATTTCACAGAGCCGGCCCAGAGAATAGAAATGAACCGGTCCAGCATAAAACCCAGACCGGTTCATTTAGAGACCCGGTTCAGCGTATTCCCCTTCCGTTTTTTTCGTTACTCTTCTTCCTCCGTTCCCCAACCCAGAAACCCGAGACAACTGTGTTTGCGATCTCCATCTTCACCATTTTCCTCCATCTTACTCCACTTTGATCTCGCTCTACTTCTCTTCTCTCTCCTCCAAAACTACCCCAACCCACAGAAACTTCCAATCCCAAACCTCCTCACCCCAAAACCACAGGATTCGAAACCCACAAAAACCCACCGAAACCACCTTCCTCCATCTCCATCCCCATCTCTTTCTCACCCGCGATTCACACTACCAAGTGCCAGCACACACCCTTTGCTGTCCCTCATTGCCATCGTCCACGACTTCCCCAATCGAACAGTTGAAACGCAAAGAGGGTCGAGTATAAATCTCAAGCTCGAGACGCCATTGAAGGTAATTAGGGTAGGTAATTAGCTAGGTAATTTAGTAGGTAATCTTATATGCCTCCTGTTTTGTGCGATTATTGTGAATCTCCAGATCATGATGCTTGCACTTGTCCTTATCGTGATTATATTGATGTTACATGTGCAAGTTTTGAAAGGAAAACTAATGATATGACTGATCAAACGATAAAGACTATGAAATTGAGAATTGCTGAATACTCTCAATGTTTTGACCAAAAAAGGAAGACTTATAGCGAGCCTAACTCTAGGTTAGGATCTCCTGAACCTGCAGTTAGTCTTGCTGAGGATTCTGAACCTTCTTATTCTGTTAGGCCTAATTTGAATGAAAACATGCCTTTGCTTAGTCTAGGTCAAGAGAGTGACCTCTCTAAGTCTCTATCAACAGGCCTTGCACCCTACACTAGCTCACCCAAAGATGTCACTAAGGATATCTTAGTCGACCAACCCACCACTTTGACCGACTTTCATGAATTGGAAGTGGGTAAACAATCTGACCTTGATAGTGAGCTGGATATAAGCATCACACCTGCAATTGAGCTTCATGATTTAGATGATTCAAAAGATATTTCACAGGAGTTACATGATCAGACACCTGAACTCACTATGTTGGACTTTGATGATGATATTCTTTGTGCAGAATATGAATCTTTTTCATATGGGCTTGATGTTACTGAAGGTTTTGATGTGGGTTTTCCTGTTGAATTTGAATCATTCTCTTTTGATCCCATCTTTCCTGACCTTCTGCTTAAATTAGATGATAATATTCTGCATGTAGAGTACGAATCTTTTTCTTGTGAGTTCGAGACCTATAGAAGTTCTAATGATGGTTTTTGTGCTGATTATGAGTCCTTTTCTTTTGATTCCATCCAAACTGACTTCCTTTTTGAATATTGCAAGTTTGAATTTGTTGAGTCTGAGATGATTGCCACTAAGAACTTTAATTTAAACTAGACTCTCGTGCTTCTTGATATTAACAGACTTATGAAATTTACACCCCCTATTTTGCCTAGATTGCTCGTTTATGGTAACATAGTTTCTAGGCCTGTGATCTCACCACTGGCTCCTTTTGAGTATGTTCATTTCCTTCTTGATTGGGTCCAATTGTTTGATAAGTTGAAACGAGCCCTTACCTATGCTTTATTGGCTAAGTGGATGTACTCTTTCCGGATCCAACTCACTGCTTTTCACTGTTGCTATATTAAAGAGAGTTGGGAATCTTTTTTTGATAAGCTGTTACGTGCTCTAACGAGTTTTGATTTGAGTAGCAGTTTTCAGCTTAATATGGAGTGGCTGATGCTCTATAGGCTTCATAGTTTGGGTACAATTTTTATCCAACCTGGTATGATCGTTCTAACCTTCTTCTCTTTTTTATTTCATTTATTTATTTTTTGTACTTAGTTGTATATATTAGGATTGTGAATATACAAGTGATCGAATTTGAGAAGTAATTTGGGAAATATCGAGTTGTGTGGGCTATGATCACCCGTGGTTGTGTTCAGCTTTTGTGAATACTTGTTTGTTGTAAATATCTAGGGTTGCCTCTTATGTTTCATTTTGTTTTTTTTAGCTTAGCATGTTTTAGTTTTTCTTTGATTTCATTTTTTTTTAGTAGTTTCTTTAAGTTTCCCTTTTTGGTGTGCAGTGACTTTTGTTTTACTTTTCTTTTATTCTGTTTTAGATTTCTTTTGGTCTAGTTTGCGAATTAGTAGGTTCTTGATTTTGGTTTTGGTTTTGTTTTTGTAAATATGTGTGTATTCTTTGATTTTATTTTTGATTTTCTTTTTCATTTTTGTTGTATTTGGTTTTTTGTTTTGTTTTTGATTTTAGGTGGCGTCCTAGTTGTATATATTTTAGGTTTTACGGTTGTTTAGCTTATGAGCTTGCTTTTTAGCGCCTTAATTCCCACAATGAGGACATTGTGAAGTTTTGGTGTAGGGGTGAGGTGCCATTTTTCAAAATTTTTGAGGATTTTTGTTGTTTTTGGGGACGTGTGTACTTTTTCTTATTAGTTTGAATCCCCTGTACTTTGGTTATTAGCTTGTATATAAGTAGAATGTGCATGATAAGTCTCCAACCTCAAATGTGATATTCTAAGCCCTAATTCTAACTCCAGTTGTTCACTATAGGTTGTGTAATCCAATCCTTGTTTATTCCTTCATCATTATCTTTAGGTCTTAGGTTTCCATGAATGATTCTCCCACTAGCTTATGGCACGATTACTTTGAAAAAATTGTATTATGAATAAAGCTAAGAAAGAAAAGAAATGAAGAAAGAATAAAATTTGGAATGACAAGTATCTCTTTGAGGCATGCGCTACTGGGCGTTACCCTTTGAGGCACGTGCTACTGGGTGTTACCCTTTGAGGCAATATTGCTACTGGGAAAGCTTGCTTCCAAGGTCAGTATGATAATAATGTAGTTGTGTCAAGCAAGTGGGATTGAGTCTAATTCTGGTAAATCTGAGTCCTGTGGATGATGATACATTTGCACACGAGCATCGGGATTGATTCGAAATCTTGATGTTTAATGGGACGGAAAATTAGTGTTCTGATGTCATTTAGGAGGTGGAGGGTTTTGAAGTACATTTTATGCATATGCAGGTCAATAACTGAGTATATGAGTGATTTAGCTAATTAGAATGTGTGCATATGTTTCCCATGTTTTGTACATATCAGTTTTGAGAAAACCCAAAAAGATTTTTCTTCATTTTTTTAACAATTTTGTGGGTATTTCATTTTGAAACCCTCACGAGACCTCACCCCTCCACTTGGGAGTCTGTTGAGTTATTATATCTAAGTTTTGATGATAACAAATCCAAGTGTAAAAATTTGTCCAAGTAATGTTGCTCCAAACAGGCCTAACTGGTGTTTGTAATCTTTATTGTATTAACTGGTTTGCTACATGTGAGAACAAGTCTTCAAAATAGGTTTTAATTGGTGATTCTATATTAAGTCAAGAACGCCATATCGACAGTTCATTGTAAGGCATGTTCCTGAACTCTGGCAATGCAAAGAACAACCCCAGCAAACAAGGTGGCCTTGGTGTTCACAGCAGCTCTACAAATCTTGGACAAGATGACTGGTTCAAAACAAGAAGTCTTGGGTATATAGGTTTTATTTATTTAGACTCTTGTTAATATGCCAATATTGAAAACGCTTTTTAAACACCTCTTGAATCGGTATTTGCACTAAGTGCTTCAGAACACCAGTTGCGAACAACCCTGCAAACAGGGTGCCTAGGGTGTTTCTGAACTGAAGTGACCATACCCGATTATCTTTGAAAATTCATTTCGGTTGGCCAAGATCTCCAGAATACTTTCTTTAAACTCCAAGTTTGCTATTTTTCTGGAAACGATATTTCTTGAAAATATTATGGGAGATTTGCGAAAATAGGTTTTGGGAGATTTGCCAAAACTAAAAGATTCCTTTTGCCCATATTTTCGGATATGATAAAATTTCAAAAGCTGAAGATTTCTGGTTGCCTTTTGAATACTCTTCACGGCTATGGGAAGATAAGGGTTATCTCTTAAGATAACAAATCCCTTATACTTTGGGAAAAACTTGTCACTAGCCGTTGGGGAGTATTTTTTTCTTAAAAATCGTTTTCCATACTTAGTTGATTCTTTTGGTCTTGACCGTTGGATTTTTGTGTATAAAATCTCAGTTCTTTCACTCCCACAAGGGTCAAGAAATGAAAGCAAGAGAAAAGCTAGAAACACACAACATACGCAAAAAGCAAAAATTTCAAAAGTGGTTTTTCTAGTGAGAAAAGTTATTTTCGAGCTACTCTTGAGAAAAGAAAAACCGAGACAAGTTGTGTTAAAGTTGAGCTTTCAAGATATTGGCATACTAGGACTTCATTGTACCTTACATCTGCTTAAGACAGAAGCACCCAGTAAGGTGTTTTGTAACCCTGATCTTGAATCAGAAAAGTGAGTGAGTGGTCCTCAGTCGTGTGGACTTTGGACGTGTCCAATCTGGTGAGATTTGGACGTGGTGTAACCTGTCTTAGGGAAGAAGGTTACGTGGTTGCACGTTGTAACAAGGTGTGTTGCATTTGTAACCTTTGAAGCCCGATAGTGAAAGTGGTTAAATCCTACACGAGGTAGGTTGTGGTTTTTCACACCTCAGTTGGGCTAGAGGTGTTTTCCACGTAAAAATTGTGTGTGCTTTATTTTCCGCATTTATCTTGATGATTTTCGCATTTGCAATATTTGAGAACACCCTCTACAAACAAGTCACAAGGGTGTTTGCTATTCACAACGCGAAAATCAGACACCACAATTCACCCCCCTCTTGTGGTAGAATGCTCACGATCTTAACAAGTGGTATCAGAGCAGGTTCTCTCACAAAAGGCTAACACCTTGAGAGATTCTGAATATGAGTACACCACAAGGAATTCTTGAAGGGCAATCCATTACTCGTCTACCCTATTTCAACGGCCAACATTATAGTTGGTGGAAGAATAGGATGGAAAACTATATTCAGGCAGAAGATTATGAGTTATGGATGCTCATCAAGAACGGGCCCCTTGTTCCCACCAAGGTGCTTGAAGATGGTAAGACGGTTTCCAAGGAACCTAAAGAGTTTGATGCTGAAGATTATAAGAAAATGGAGAAAAATGCCAAGGCCAAGAAGCTACTATATTTTGGCCTAGGACCCGATGAATACACTTGTATCTCTGAGTGTGAATCAGCCCAAGCTATCTGGAACGCCTTGCAAGTTGCTCATGAAGGTACGAGTCAAGTTAAACAATCTAGAATTGAGCTACTTATGCGACAATATGAGTTGTTTGATATGGCTGATCGTGAGACTGTGATGGATATGTATACACGGTTTACCCACATCACGAACGAGTTAAAATCCCTGGGAAAATCTTTCACCACTGAAGAGTTGGTGAGGAAAATCCTTAGAATTCTACCTCGTACGTGGGAGGCCAAAGTAACAGCCATCCAAGAGGCTAAAGACATGAACAAGATCACCCTTGATGAGTTGATTGGTAATCTCCAAACCTATGAACTCCGAAAGAACTCACAACAAAGAGAGGAGCAAAAGAAGGATCGTGGGCTTGCCTTGAAAGCACATGAGGACACTAACTCTGACCTTGAAAATGAAGATATGTCCCTAATGTCCAGAAAATTCAAGAAATTCTTCAAAAAGGTCAAGGAAAACAACAAAAGAAAAGACTTCAGTAAGTCCAGAAACACTCCCAAAGAACAGCTCACAGGGTGTTTCAAGTGCGGCAAACCAGATCACTTAGTCAAAAATTATCCTCTGCTTCGAGAAGATCATATACCCGAACACCCTCGAAAACAGGGTCGAAAATACCCTGTAAACAATCTGGGCAAGCGATTCTTGAAAGCTATGCTGGCTGCTTGGGGAGATTCCTCTGAGGATGAAGGAGAATCTGAAGCTGAAGAAGAGCTCGTAGCATTGATGGCACAAAGTGATTCAGATTCAGATGATGACTCAACAATCAGCTTCTCAGATCTCAAGAACAAGGTACATGGTCTTAACAAAGCCACTTTAGCAGAACTTCTATATAATTTGATAGACACCTGTGCTGATCTAAAAAGAGAAGTTCGTGACTTAGAGCTTGAAAATGAAATTCTTAAAAATAAGAAACTCGGTTTACATGAGAATATTAACGTGCTTAGAGAAGATCTCTTTCTAAAAGAAGGCGATTATACTCAAGTAGAGAAAAAACTCTCTCAAGTGGAAGAAACAGTTGAATCCCTGCTAAATGAAAAGCAGAACTTGAATGCTACCATAGAAAAATTGGAAACTGATCTTGCCACAAACAAACGCTGGAACAAATCCTCACAAGCCCTTGATTGGCTAAACACTCATCACAATAGAAACAAAAAGGGACTTGGTTACAAGCACAAACGGACCGTTTACCCAATACAAAGGAAGTATGTGGGATTACCTGAAAACATCGTTTGCTTTCATTGTGGCAAAACGGGTCATTATAGATACACTTGCCCTTTAAGAAAACATGCCAATGAAAAGAATGAAAGGTATGTGAAACAAATCTGGATTAGAAAAGATGAGCTTTACATGTCTAAAAGAATAGGACCCAAGTGGATCTGGGTTCCCAAAATAAACCCATGATTTGTTTTGCAGGCTGAAGTGAGAGAGAACAACCTTACGAACAACCCCACCGACACCCTTGAAAATAGGCAGTTGTGGTTTGTTGATACTGGGTGTTCACGGCACATGACTGGTGAAAGATCAAATTTTCTCTCACTTACAGCTTTGAATGGTGGGAGTGTAGCATTTGGAAACGGCAAGTCTGGGACAATTGTCGGTATAGGTAATATTGGTAAAACTCTCTCCCACTCAATTGATAATGTGCACTTAGTTAATGGGTTAAAACACAATTTGCTAAGTGTGTCCCAACTGTGTGACAAGAACAACCTAGTACTGTTTTCAAAAACACGTTGCTTGGTTGTGAATGACGACACAGGAAATGTTGTGTTGAGGGGGAAGCGATGTCAAAATGTTTATAAAGTTTGTATTTCCACTCTTCCCCAAAATAATCTGACTTGTTTAAATCCATTAAATGATGATATAATGCTATGGCACAAGAGACTAGGTCATGCAAGTCTGTCCTTGTTAAACAAACTTGTTTCCAGAGAGTTGGTTGTTGGACTACCTTCCATCAAGTATAATGATGACAAGGTATGTGAAGCTTGTGCAAAAGGAAAACAAATCAGATCTTCTTTAAAATCTGAAAAGTGTGTAAGCACTACCCGACCTCTTGAGTTATTGCATATTAATCTATGTGGTCCCATGAGGATAGCTAGTAGAGGAGGGAAAAGGTATGTGCTTGTAATAGTGGATGATTACTCTCGATTTACTTGGACCCTGTTCTTGGCCTCCAAGGATGAAACTTTTGATAATTTTATCGCCCTTCTCAAAAAGGTTGAAAAGAGAGTAGGACACTCCTTGGTTAGCTTGAGGTCTGATCATGGTGCTGAATTTGAAAATGCAAGTTTTACAAACTATTGTAATGAACATGGTGTTGATCATAACTTCTCAACCCCGAGAACACCCCAACAGAATGGGGTGGTTGAGAGCAAAAATCGCACCCTAGAAGACATGACTAGGACAATGCTTATTGCTAATGGTCTTCCTATGAACTTTTGGGCAGAAGCTTTGAACACATCTTGTTATATTATGAATAGATGTATGATTAGACCTATTTTGAACAAAACTCCCTACGAACTTTTCAAATGCAGAAAACCCAACATTATGCATTTAAGAACATTCGGTTGTAAGTGTTTTGTGCATAATAATGGGAAGGATGCTTTAGGAAAGTTTGATCCCAGGAGTGATGAAGCAATATTTGTCGGTTATTCTTATCACAGCAAGGCATACAAAGTCTTTAACAAAAGAACCTTGTGCGTTGAGGAAAGTGTGTATGTGCTTTTTGATGAATCTAACACTTTGAATAAGAATGATGCACAGGAAGAAGAGTTTGAATTAGGTCTTATCCGAAAAGAAGTGTTGTCCCATGAGAGACAAGGTAAGAACACCATGGGGACAACAGGTCCAGAAGTTGTTCCTCAAAACGGCAGGCAAGGTTAACGCCAAACAGGGGGAAACACCATTGAACCCTGTTCGGAACCATGTTCTTCAGGAACCAACTTGTAAACAGGTGCAGAAACAGGATCAGGAAGTGTTCTTGAGCCTGATCCTACACACACTTCAGTTAGAACAGAACATGTGTCTGTGGATCCAATTAATCGAAGACCATGGAAGCACTATAGTTCGCACCCTCTTGATCAAATCTTGTCAGATATTAATACTGGAGTGCAAACTAGATCTAAACTTAAGAATTTTTGTGCTTTCTATGCTTTTCTTTCTAACATTGAGCCAAAAAGTGTGAATGAAGCCCTTGCAGATTCAGATTGGATCACGGCTATGCAAGAAGAGCTTCATCAATTTGAAAGAAACAAAGTGTGGCACCTTGTACCTAAACCTGCAGAGAGAACAATCATTGGAACCAAGTGGGTGTTCCGAAATAAGCAACATGAGTTAGGAACAGTCACTAGGAACAAGGCAAGGCTGGTGGTTCAAGGGTACAATCAAGAAGAAGGGATTGATTATGAAGAAACCTTTGCACCAGTTGCTAGAATTGATGCTATTCGAATCTTAATAGCTTTTGCAGCTCATATGGAAATCAAGCTATATCAAATGGATGTGAAAAGTGCATTCCTAAACGGATACCTTAAAGAAGAGGTGTATGTCAAACAACCCCCTGGTTTTGAAAATGGTGATTTTCCAAATCATGTTTTTAAACTTGACAAAGCACTTTATGGTTTAAAACAAGCTCCAAGAGCTTGGTACGAACGGTTGTCAAGCTTTTTACTTGAAAATAATTTTAGAAGAGGCAAGGTAGACAATACCTTGTTTCTAAAATCTAAGGGGGAACATTTATTGATTGTTCAAGTATATGTCGATGACATTATATTTGGTGCAACTCATCATGATTTATGCAATGAATTTTCAAATATGATGAGGAGTGAGTTTGAGATGAGCATGATGGGTGAGCTTAACTTCTTCTTAGGCTTACAAATCAAGCAAACTCCAAACGGCACCATGATCCATCAACAGAAGTATATCAAGGAGCTACTTAAGCATTTTGGGATGGAGTCGGCCAAACCCATAGACACTCCTATTTCTCCTTCAACCAAGTTGGTTATGGATGATGGGAGTCCCTTAGTTGAAGAGAAACTCTATAGGGGCATGATTGGGTCACTCCTATACCTAACCGCTAGTAGACCGGATATTGTTTTTAGTGTTGGTTTATGTGTCCGTTTTCAGTCTAATCCTAAAGAGACTCATCTTAAGGTTGTTAAACAGATACTAAGATATTTAAAGCATACACCTGATTTAGCTCTATGGTATCCTAGAGGTTGCAATCTTGATCTTGTTGGATATGCTGACGCTGACTATGCAGGTTTCCTAGTTGATAGAAAGAGTACCTTAGGTATGGCTCATTTTCTTGGACCTTTTTTGGTATCTTGGGCTACCAAGAAGCAACATTCAGTTGCCATGTCCACAGCAGAAGCTGAATATGTTGCAGCAGCTTCATGTTGTGCTCAATTGTTATGGATAAGGCAACAGCTTAAAGACTTTTGTGTTGGCATTGGATGCATTCCTATTTTTTGTGATAACACAAGTGCAATTAATATTGCCAAAAATCCATGTCAACATAAAAGAACAAAGCATATTGACATTCGACATCATTTCTTGAGAGATAATGTTGAACAGGGTTTAATTTCTATGAATTTTTGCTCAACGGAAAATCAAATTGCTAATATATTCACTGAGGCACTAGCTAGAGATCAATTTGAGAGAAATAGATTGGAACTAGGATTGGTAAGAACACCTTGAGATACCTGTTTCCAAGACATGAATTAGGTGTGGCAAAAACAACCTCTACACCCTGTTCTCTTCCTTGTGTGCAAATCTTATTTGCAACTGCTGTGTATTATGAGTGCATACACTCGAATTGTGTGCATTTGCTTTAATCTATACAAAAAGTGCAGCATAAGGGGATGTATTAAGGATCACTGGAGCAGCCCTGCCATCTCTAATCAAGATCAAACGACAAAGAACAGGCAGGCATCTTGATCGAATGACAAAAAACAGGTATGTCTCTTGGTTATTCGGTGCATATGGGAATGTGTTTTCATTAAATTCTCCTCCTTCCCAAGGTACACAGTTTTATTATTTTCTCACCTGTTACAATCCTTGCGCCTCTTCAAAATCTTGGTGGCTCTCTTTTATTACCTTGTTCTCAGCTGTCACTTCACCTGACTCCCTCTCAAAAGCAGAACCCGCGAACAAGCTTAACCCTAATCTCTCTCCTAGCGACAATGGCCTCCAACACCCCCTCTCCCTCAACCGACCTAGTTCTTGCTTCTTCATTCCCTGCCCCTCCTCGCCCACTCCTATACAAGCATTTCAATTTCTTGAAGAGCTTGTCTCTAAATTCAGTCGGGTTAGGGATTAACAGTATTCCCTTCACTGTTGGGAGGGAATTGGTGTATCTTCAGAAGGAGACTACGGCCATTCAAACCGGAGAAAAACGGAAAAGAATCAAAATCATGGCCAAGCGTAGCAGAACAAGGCCACAACCAAGTTCTCAAGCTCCCCTGTCTCCAAAATCCTCTCCACCCTCTCGCAAATCGGCGAGATTAGCTTTTCAATCCTCTCCCTGTACCTCCAAACCCTCTGCTCCAATTATCCAGGAGATTTCCTCGTCCTCTACCGAAGGTTCTCAAGCTCTGATTCTGAGAACACCTCTTTCAAACAGGGACGACCGGTGTTCTTCGATATCCTTGAAGAACAAGCCCCTCAAAAATCCTCTAAACCTTGTGTAAAGCCCTCTCCTGTAAAATCAACTGTCCCAAGAAAGCCCAGAACAACCCCCCCATCAACCGCTATCAGCTCTGTTCCTCCTCCTAAACGCCCAAAACTGTCTACTCCCTCTCCTATGTCTGACATGCATGCGCAATTGCTTAAGCGCAATGTCGTCAGGGGGAAGGTAATCAATGAACGGTTCTTCGAGGAACAAGGTCTGGCGGTGTTCCTGACCAAGTTGCGAGCCCAAAGATGGCTCGACTTGTTTGCGAACACCCAGTTGGGGTATTTTGCGCCTGAGTTGGCTGAATTTTATGCCAACTGCGAGGTCACCGAAGGGGTGGTGACAAGTTTAGTGAGTGGGCAAGGCATCAAGGTTGATGCGCCCACACTTGGGAAAATTCTGGGAGTGGCCTCACAAGGCTTTGCTGTGTATGTGAGGGAAGACAAAACAGCCCTGGAACCAGCCAGGCTCCTAGAGGTGTCAAAACGCCTTAGTCAGAAACAGGGCTTGAGAACACCCCTCTCGGTTAAGAAGGGTGAAATGACCTCCCTCCACCAACTCGTGTTTATGTTTACCATCAAGAACATAATCCCCCGAGGTCAAGGGCGCAACTCAGCAGACGCCTTCGATCAATGCCTGGTGGACCTCCTAAATCGGGAGGAACAAATAAACCTCCCTGCGCTCATGATTCGCCACATAAGGCGAATTGCAAACACCACCCGGGCCCATGATCTTGGCTATGGGTTTCTGCTGACAAGGGTGTTTGAGCACTTTGGAATAGTGCTCACACGGAGAGTAGCAGCCCAAACCATTGATGAAATTTGGGTTGACACCCTGCTAGGGTGTGGCTATGAGATTGGCGAAGGGTCAGTCTCCAAACAGGGTCGTCGACCACCTCGACCACCTGTTTCTGAGCAACCCTCCATCAAGGTTGAGACTATTCTTGAGGACAATGCTCGCCTCAAGGATGAGCTCTCAGCTGTCAAGGCTGCTTTTGCTGAGGAACAAGCCCTCTCTGCCAAATGCCATGAAGACTTGCCTGCTCTTATCTCCATCCTTGCCCCTAGCATTCCTCCTCTGCAAACGAAACCACCCCCTGCTCCCTGACTGTCTAAGTTTTTTGTTTTTGTTATTTTGCAATTGTACTGCTTTGCTTATTAATGACATATCTACTTGCAGTCTCTCTTGCTTGTTGTTCCTTTTGCTTTATACGCTTTATACTATGTTGTTCCTTATCATTACTATGTCGTTCTTACTTTTTCATGATGCCAAAAGGGGGAAAAATAGTATAACGGATTGACCTATTGACAAAATTGACAAAGTATGACGAATGGACTTAATCTTGACTCGATAGGGTAGGTTGACCTCTACAGTACCTTCGTGGATCCCTATCAGCATGCATTTTTTTTCTCCTTTTTGTCAATATGGTCACTTGGGTTGTCATCATCAAAAAGGGAAAATTTGTTGAGTTATTATATCTAAGTTTTGATGATAACAAATTCAAGTGTAAAAATTTGTCCAAGTAATGTTGCTCCAAACAGGCCTAACTGGTGTTTGTAATCTTTATTGTATTAACTAGTTTGCTACATGTGAGAACAAGTCTTCAAAACAGGTTTTAATTGGTGATTCTATATTAAGTCAAGAACGCCATCTCGACAATTGATTGTAAGGCATGTTCCTGAACTCTGGCAATGCAAAGAACAACCCCAGCAAACAAGGTGGCCTTGGTGTTCACAGCAGCTCTACAAATCTTGGACAAGATGACTGGTTCAAAACAAGAAGTATTGGGTATATAGGTTTTATTTATTTAGACTCTTGTTAATATGCCAATATTGAAAACGCTTTTTAAACACCTCTTGAATCGGTATTTGCGCTAAGTGCTTCAGAACACCAGTTGCGAACAACCCTTCAAACAGGGTGCCTAGGGTGTTTATGAACTGAAGTGACCATACCCGATTATCTTTGAAAATTCATTTCGGTTGGCCAAGATCTCCAGAATACTTTCTTTAAACTCCAAGATTGCTATTTTTCTGGAAAGGATATTTCTTGAAAATATTATGGGAGATTTGCGAAAATAGGTTTTGGGAGATTTGCCAAAACTAAAAGATTCCTTTTGCCCATATTTTCGGATATGATAAAATTTCAAAAGCTGAAAATTTCTGGTTGCCTTTTGAATACTCTTCGCGGCTATGGGAAGATAAGGGTTATCTCTTAAGATAACAAATCCCTTATACTTTGGGAAAAACTTGTCACTAGCCGTTGGGGAGTATTTTTTTCTTAAAAATCGTTTTCCATACTTAGCTGATTCTTTTGGTCTTGACCGTTGGATTTTTGTGTATAAAATCTCAGTTCTTTCACTCCCACAAGGGGCAAGAAATGAAAGCAAGAGAAAACTTAGAAACACACAACATACGCAAAAAGGAAATTTTCAAAAGTGGTTTTTCTAGTGAGAAAAAGTTGTTTTCGAGCTACTCTTGAGAAAAGAAAAACCGAGACAAGTTGTGTTAAAGTTGAGCTTTTAAGATATTGGCATACTAGGACTTCATTGTACCTTACATCTGCTTAAGACAGAAGCACCCAGTAAGGTGTTTTGTAACCCTGATCTTGAATCCGAAAAATGAGTGAGTGGCCCTCAGTCGTGTGGACTTTGGACGTGTCCAATCTGGTGAGATTTGGACGTGGTGTAACCTGTCTTAGGGAAGAAGGTTACGTGGTTGCAAGTTGTAACAAGGTGTGTTGCATTTGTAACCTTTGAAGCCTGATAGTGAAAGTGGTTAAATCCTACACGAGGTAGGTCGTGGTTTTTCAGATCTCAGTTGGGCTAGAGGTGTTTTCCACGTAAAAATTGTATGTGCTTTATTTTCCGTATTTATCTTGGTGATTTACGCATTTGCAATATTTGAGAACACCCTCTGCAAACAAGTCACAAGGGTGTTTGCTATTCACAACGCGAAAATCAGACACCACAATTCACCCCCCTCTTGTGGTAGAATACTCACGATCTTAACAGAGTCCAAGGGGTTTAAAGGGCTTATTGCATACGCTAAATGCAATTGTGATTCCTACGACAGTGAGATAGGATTTTCTTCTCTTATTTTTCATTTTCTTTTAGTTAGTTTAGTTTATTTTACTCGAGGA
Source organism: Selenicereus undatus (assembly GCA_017589665.1). Lineage (NCBI taxonomy): Eukaryota > Viridiplantae > Streptophyta > Magnoliopsida > Caryophyllales > Cactaceae > Selenicereus > Selenicereus undatus. The sequence continues at coordinate 43,186,351 of JACYFF010031957.1, forward strand.
CGAGCAAAATCTTGGTGTGAGAGTATTTGTTCGTGCAAAAATGACCTATTTTTAAGGTACTTTTACACCTGTTTTATGCTCATTTTAATCGTGTTTTTAAAGTTTTTAACTGATTTTATTTTATTTTGCAGATTTTTAATAAATGTGCAAAAATGGCTAAAAATGCGAGAAAAATAGTGCAAATGTCGGGAATTGAAGAACCGGTCCAAAATTCCACAGAACCGATCCAAAATTTCACAGAGCCGGACCAGAGAATAGAAAATGAACCGGTCCAGCATAAAACCTAGACCGGTTCATTTAGAAACCCAGTTCAGCGTTTTCCCCTTCCCTTTTTTTCGTTACTCTTCTTCCTCAGTTCCCTAACCCAGAAACCCGAGATCCCTGCGTTCGCGATCTCCATCTTCACCATTTTCCTCCATCTCGCTCCACTTCCATCTCGCTCCACTTCTCTTCTCTCTCCTCCAAAACTACCCCAGCCCACAGAAACTTCCAATCCCAAACCTCCTTACCCCAAAACCACAGGATTCGAAACCCACCGAAACCACCTTCGTCCATCTCCATCCCCATCTCTTTCTCACCTGCGATTTACGCTACCAAGTGCCAGCACACACCCTTTGCTGTCCCTCATCGCCATCGTCCACGACTTCCCCAATCGAACGGTTGAATCGCAAAGAGGGTCGAGTATAAATCTCAAGCTCGAGACGCCATTGAAGCTAATTAGGGTAGGTAATTAGCTAGGTAATTTAGTAGGTAATTTGTTGGGTAATTTCTAGGGTTAGTTTAGGTTTAATTTCAGTTTTAGGGTTAGTTTTGTTTTTGTTTTCGTTTTCGTTTTTGAATTTCAGAAATTTCGATTAGGTTTAGGGTTTCGATCTTAGGTTCGATTTCAGCATTTAATTCCATCTAATGGAGTTTTGATTTGGAATTTTCACTCATGAATTGCAACGATTTCTGGGTAATGTCGAGTAATTTCGATTTCCCCCTCCCCTGATTTTTGTTCTGTTCGAAGCAAATTCAATGAAGAATCGCCATCTTTGGAGGAGCTTGAGGCTCGTTTTTTGATCTTCTTGGCTGTGAACACTTGCCTATACTGGTTTGGCTTTTCTGCTTTATTCATGTTCTGCTTTAAGCATGTTTGATCTCGGTTGTAGATTGATTCTGGTGATTGAATGTTTGAAGATGTTGTTGTTTTCTTTTCTGCTAGGATAACTCTAGGTTGTCACTTGGAATGTTCTTGGTTCTTGGTTGCCCTATCCAGGCTCTGGTAGTCTTGGTTCGATTTCTTGCTGCTTGATTGCCCTAGTTATTAGCTTAATTAAGTCAGTCAGTCTTGTGCTTGCTGTTGGTAGTTGAATGGGATAGGCCCCTGTTCAAGTATTTGATTGATTTCAAGTTAGGCGAGGTAATTTTAGGGTTTGATTTTGGTAGCCGTTTATGTCTAATGCGTAGTCTCTGTAATAAGTTCACATTCAGTCAGATACTTAGGTTTAGTTTGATTTAGATTATTTAATTTAAATTGAGCAATTATGTTTCTTTGAATGGTTAACTTGGCTTAGCATAATTAACATTAAGGCATTTAGTTAAACCATTTCTTTGTAAATGACCGTAAATTCAACGTCGTCCCTGTGGATCGACCCTCAAAGTACTACGATGACAATCATATGCTTGAGGTTTTTTTCTTTTTCCAATTTAGTTTTCACCCCCTCAAAAACCTCCAACAGTTTCCATCATCGGTTAGTCATCACTAGAGGATTCTAGGATAAAGCTCAAGCCGTCGGTTGGTGATGGATGAGGACAAAGAAGATGGATCACTTATTATGTAATACCTGTGCCAATAATTAAGTTTGTAAATGCTAGTGAAATTTCGAATTATATATATAATTAAAATTTAAACTAATTAAAAATGTAAACATAACATTCCACTCATGGAATTAAAAATAAATATTTCATTGCACCCCTTGGGGTGTGGCCCTTCCCCAGGCTCTGCGTGAACGCGGGATGCTTACGCACCGGGCTGCCCTTGACAAGTTAAAAGTGGTTCCATTACAACAAACATTTCTTAAAAGAAAAAACAACATAAACATAACATAAACATCTTCTTTAAACTACAACATGGGTTTCAATCTAAAGAAAGGTCAAAATCATAAGAGAATGATGTTTGGCGGTATTGGCTTCTAATTTCTTCTTACATTGGATTGTATCGAGCTTGATCCTCAGTGACACATCTCAACAATGTTCATTTTCAAAATCTTATTCTCATACTTAATCTCCTTAAGGCGTTGATGCTGATCTCTTAGTTGAATAGCTTTCTGAGCTGTATCCGCCTTCTTTTCTTGTGCTAGGACATACCTTTTAAACATGGTATTGTTCTTCACATTCATGGTCCCCAAGGCTGATAGCTCCTTGGTCACAACTTCCAGCACCAGGCCCTCTACTTTCTCCTTGGCCTTTCTATTGGCGACTTTTCTTCTACTGGGGCGAATAAGCCCACCAACTACTTCAGTTGGTGTACCTTCACTAGCGAGAGTTGTCGGGGTGTCAGGGGTGTTAAGGGTGCCAAGGGTGTTGGGAGTGTCGCTTTTAGGAACGCCCCAGTCTCATTTATCCTCAACCGTTTGGAAGATGCTTTGGCAGATTGATCGCAGCAAGCTTCGCATTAAGGTTAGTCCTTCAATAGTACCCACCAATGCATCAGGATGAAGGGTTTTCCCACCATCAGAGCATATTGATCTTGGGCTTTCTGGATAATGCCATCCTCGTTTGCCCCACTTAGTTTGCCCAATAAGCCTGGCCCACACAAGCGCATCACTTGGACACAAGTGGTGCAGCTTGATCGGTTCCAACGTGTGTTGCAAACTTTGGACGTTCTCTTCGTAGCTCTATTAGGAGGACGCTGGATGTAAACGTGGGCGACCTTAGTCCCAAATCCCGCTTTCTTTTGGTTGGCTCCAATAAGGGGATTTGTGCTCACATTAATCCATGACTTGACCAAGCAACTGTCCTCTTCCAATGTCCACTTGGAAGCCACTCTGGCACCCTAATTGTTGGTGGGATTGGGTGGAGGACAAGGCGCTGATGAGGTCGTACAATCAAGTGGTGGTGGTTGATAATTAGGGGGCATTGAACCATAACTGAAATTGGGAATTTACGGGGCTTTGTGGCCTTGTGGTGCGATGTTTGGTGGTGGTAGGTATCGTGTGGGATATTGAGGTGGGTATTGCTGATGGTAGTGTGGGTGGTATTGCCAATTTGGAGGATTTGGGGGAATGTTTGTGTTTGTCTCGGGTTCTCGTTGTGAATTATCGCCAATTAGTAAGTTCATGAAGGATTGCGGATGATTAGGATCCATTTTAGCTAAACACCTACAAGTTAATCAACAATGTTGGATTTCAAATTTTCAATTCTAACATTCATCTTTAAACAAAGACACTAGTACGAGATTAACCAAGCTCAAAGAACAATGTAAACACGTAATTTCAATTCACATGTTCAAATTATTACACACATACATGTAAGTCAAGTTCCAACATATAAACATTGTACATTACAAATTAGATCTCTAACACATGTTCAAATTAAACCAATGTAATTAAACAATTTACATTAGAAGACTTGCTGGAAGCTTTACTTGTACGACTGAACAAATTAAAAATTTGCTTGCTCTAAACTTAGCATGTAATATAGGACAAGTAAGTGTCGATCCCATGGACAGAGATACAAATTTTGAAGTTTACCTAATATCTAATTCAAATTTTACCAAATTAATTTATATAAATCCAAATTAAGCTAAGAAAAATCTAGAAAATTACTACCTCAGATTATTTAATATTTTGAATCTAAATATGCTCCTAAAACTGTAAAAATCAGCTTATACTCTTCTAAACAATAAAATAAAAAAACAGTGCATAAAACAAAGAAAAACCCAACATAGAAAATATAATTCAGAAAAATAAAATATAAAACAATGGAAAAATATTTCTAAGTATGATAAACCTAGGGAAAATACTAAAAACACTCATATTGAGAATCAACTATTGTAGAAAAGTTCAAAATAGAAAATTAAACACTGTAGAATATCTAGAAAATTGCCTAAAAATGCTAAACAGAAAGTACAAATTAAAATAAATCTATGAAAATTACTAATAAACCTAGCCTATACTTATCATATAATTCAATTAATAATATTTGGAAAATGCAAAAAATGAATTAAAACCTAAGCAAAAGCCTGCAGAAAACTAAAACAAAAAATCAAAATAAAATATTCTACACTAATCGAAGAATGAAAACAAAGAATAAAAATATCTAGAATAAACTTCTTGACTTACTACACTTTAAAAAAATCCTAGAAACACAAAATATAAAGTTAAAAACTCAATTTTCAGATTTATGAAACTAAAATTCTACAACTTAAATCTAGAACAAGTTTAGAAATACAATATGAAAAATTATTAGATAAAATCTAAAAATTTCCGAATTAACCCTAATAAAACAAAGACATTTTTAAAACCCTAAAATAATCAACAATTACTAATTATAAACTAATAAATATTATAAATTATAAATTACATTTCTAACTACTTTTAAAATTAACCATGTCAATATTTAATTTCATAATCATGCAATTAAGGAATTTACATTACAACACTATTTCATTCTAACATGTTAATATATTATAACTACAACTTGAATTCCCATGTATTCAAATTTTCATAATTTCAAATTTCACAAGTTTAACCACTGAAACATGTAAATTGAACCTTTTAAATTTCTAAAATAAACTTAAACATCTAAAATAAACTTAAACATACTCACTTGCAAACATTTTACATTCTACCAATCCAAAAAAATTTCTAACAATTTCATATGAAGAATAACAAAAACTTAGAATTTTTCACAATTTCCTTTACTTCACTTTAACCTTGATTCTTTAACTTTATGAACACCTCCAAAAAAATGTCTTTAAAATGTCACAAAATAAAATTTATTAGTTCAAATATATAACTCAAAATATATACTTCAAGAAAAATTAAACATAATTACATAATAAGTATTACTTACCCAATTTTTTTTCCCTCTTGGAACTTCAATTCCTTTCAAAGCCCACAAAACTCAAAATTAAAATAGCAATGAGGAAACTAGACATGAGTGAGAGTTTAAAATTGAGATAAAATTTTCACCCTTTGATGTTTGTATTTATAGAGGAGTTTAGGAAACCAAAAAAAAAAATCAAACCCAAATAGTCCTTGGGTGCATGCTCAAAGTCCAGCGGCTAATTTTTGGGCCCAAATTCCCATGTTCAAGAGCTCAGTCCAATGGTAACAAAAGATTTTCTTTTTTTTTTGCACCTTCAAAATGCTTCACTACGTGTTCCAGCACCATTCAAAATGCTGCGTTTTATCCCGAAAAATGACAAAAAAATATCACGCGGGGCAGAACGCCTGTGCATTTTGCCACACGTGTGTCTCTTCGTTTCTCTCGGCTGCCAGCTTCTCTTGGAAACGCGTGTCATTCACGGGCCCCAAATTCCCACACGAGTCTCTGGGCTGGCGATGGTCTTATTGTTACATATCCCAAATTCCTTCTTTAATTAGTTGTTTCTATTGTAGAGATATCCTCATCTAGAGTAGCTTTAGTTGCCTCAGGCGTGCAATGACCATCTAATGTTATTATCTACTCCCAAGAAGTCTCTAGGGTAAAACCAGGTTTGTTGTTTTTATGTCCTTTTTCATGTTGTGCTTATCCATCTAGTGTTTGTTGTGTTGGGTACTTGGGTAGACCTTTTTCTTTTTCCCCTTATTATTTGTTGTTTTTGATATGACTACTGTCCAGGGCCCATCTTCTTTACTCGATTTATCTTCAACTTTATTAGTTTTAATTTCGTAGAATTTATTATTATTATTGTTTTCCTTTTAATTATCGCTATTTCCCACTAATTCTGTATTTGCATTATTTTCCTTCCTCTTTTCTTCTTCCCATAGTCTAGTTGGTTTCTACAATATCATGCTTAGAATCTAAAGATTTATTTTCTAGCAAATCCTATCTAACATAGCATGCCATACCACAATTTAAACATAAACCATGTAAATTCTCATATTCCACATTTTACCAATCATTTTCAACCTAAATGTATGGAATGATTGCCTAGGAAATATCAATTTCAATGTACATTCTTGCATATATGCTTGTATACATCAAACAAGGCATTCTTATCATAATATTCTATTGGAAGTTTAGGAAATCCAATGCAAATTGACATAGTCTTAAATGGATTCATTAAAGGTTTAAAGTTTGACTTTCATTTGGTTAACATTAGATATTGTCCAAATATTAACCAAGGCCCTCTAATTAAAACTCTTTTTATATCTTCTTGCATTTTAAAATTTGATTAGGAATACGTCTTTCCCAAAAATCAATGATATCCAATTTACTTGTTGGTCTCCATAGTAGCAATACTTTTTTGGGTTAGGATTTAACATATGTAGAAGCTCTTAGTATCTTACCCACAAGTGTTTTAGGCCAAGGAGCCCTTAATCCTTGCAAATTCTCCTTTTGAAACTTAACCTTGTATGAAGTTCCTAGATCCATCTCTGCTTCTTAGCTCTTTTCTTGTAATTATTTCAACAAGTCTTTGACAAATGACAATTGGGGACCACCTACTAGAACCTCCAATATATCCATAAATGATGGTTTTTCGAATCTCTCCATCAAATTCCCATTGTCATTCATCTTAATATAAGTGGAAGATGGGTTTGGTGGTTTGAGGCTCAGTGATGGTTTTGCTTGTGGAGTTGCTTCTTCTAGGCATCCTCCTTTCTTCATCTTGATTATCCTTTTTCTATGTGTTCATTGTTGGTTTTCAATGATAAAATTTCTAGATGTCATGAAAACGTTTGCTATGTACTTCACCTTGGGTAAATGGAAGATGATGGTTTATATGGGAAGCAAATATCCAAGTAAGGAAAATTACGATTAAGGAAACGATAATGACTAAGAAGAAGATCCCACAAAGAACACACTTTCAATTACCAAAGCTAACTAAACTACTCAATCTAGGCAAATCAAATTTGGAGATTCAATTATCGACTAAGAAAATGACGATAATTAAGAATACGATCCAGAAATCAGAAGATTGAAACACTTAGGTTGGAATTAACAAACAATTATGTGAACAAATCAATTACTAACCCCATTAAAATTGCCCAAGCATGCAACATGAAAGGATAGATTGTCAATTTAGCCCGTCTCCTCTCCTCTTTCAAGGATTGAAGACTGATCCCAAAAAAATAATCTCTTATTTTCATAGGACTAAGAGTCATTGCGAAATCACAATCTCAAATCCCAATTAGAACTTTAATTATTTTATATCAAAATCCTAACCATCTACTAAGTTATGCTAGTAAAAGGTTTCGTTTTTCAACGTTCCTCTAAACCTGAATAAAAACATATAAACACTCTTTCAAGCAGTTCATCAAACATGTGGTGAGCAAAGTAGAATTCAATAACACAAGCATTGAACAAATAAGATGCGGGGCTAATTCATGATTCAACCTGGCATAATTGACATCAATCTCAACACAAGCTAGGAGATTTAGCCACTAAACATAAGTGGAATCACAACGCAATAATCGTAAAGCATCATACTAACAACTACTAAAGAACTAAAATAATAAAGAATTGAGAGGTTTGAGAAAACAAAATCAGGAACTGATAATTCAAAGGAGTATAAATCTTGAATCCAACAATAATAATCTTCGAAGCACTAGAGTATTCATGTGCTAGGATGTACTTAGAATGCTAATTGAAAGCCTAACAAAAGAAGATCTTCAAATAAAAATACCACACATTGTTTAAAATGAGAGTAGCAGGCGACTTAAGAAGTTGCACAACCATGCCAAACAACATGGGATTCCGTGCAGGTACTATTGAGAACACAATTGGGTTCCTAGGGCTATAGCACCATGGATGTGCAGATCTCAATTACACCACAAGTGACTATTTGGAATTGGTCGTTAAAGTTTCCAGGGTTCTGCATGCCTGTGCCATTCCGCATGGCACCCAGCGTCGTTCCTTTCAACTTTTGACTATCGCCATAGGTGTGTAGATTGGCACCATAGCCCATGTTGTACCTTTTTCCTTAGCTTGCCAATTGATTTCTTTCTTTTTTCCTCTCCTTAGCTTCTTTTACCAACAATAACCTTGGAATTTCTAAATCAAAGCCAAAACATTTGCATAATAAGAAATCCAACCAAGTTAAGTGAGAAACAAAATAATAAAGGAGGACTTAGGGTAAAAATATGGGTTTCACAACTCCCTCATGCTTATCTCTTGTTTGTCTGCAAGCAAGACTAACTCGTGAATGATCAATAATAGGAGATGAACCTTTAATCACACCATCCTCAAGCAAGGGGATAGTATTAGCCCATTAGACACAATCATTCATCAAAGGTAGCCAAGTCAAGTTGTCAAAAAATTTTCAATAAAACACATACACCACCATTTATAAATCACACTACCTAAATGCAACACACCCAAAACCCCATAGTGAATCTCATAGCGAGATAAAACATCCCTTAACAAGTGGTGAGTAAATGTGACAGGTAGAATCTGACTTTGGATGCCAAACTTGGGTACATAGATACTCAAACCAATCATGCAAACTATCATAGACTTGATAAGGTTCTCAATTCTTCACTACTTGATGCAAAATGCCAAAATGTCAATCATGAGGACCTACAAAAAAAAATGTAATGGGGCTAAGATTAAGGATGAGAAGGGAAATCAATTTAGGAAAAGTGGAGCTATTTGCTAAAAGTTTAGAGAGTATAAATGCTTCCACAATAACAAGTACGAAGACACACACTTCACACCTCAATTGAAAAATAAGCACAAGCCCCACAAAAGACCATAAGAGAGGAGTTGATACAAACTTATTAAGTCAACCACCTCGCCGAACACTTTATTCACAACTTCTCCTTTTTTTTCTTTTCACTTGTTTTCATTTTAAAAATTTTTGTCAACCTTTTTTCTCTTTTTTTTTTCAGGAAGTAAAACCAAGATATGTGTGAATAGAATAGGAAATATAAAATCTTAACTCACATTCCTTCAAATAAAAAACCACCATTAGAAACACCCAAAAGATGAATCAATCTTCAAAATATGCTCAAGTCATTGTGAAAATGTTTCTCTGCTAGACTTTCACAAGGGTATCAGAATCATACATATGCCAGGGATGTAGTCAATATAGGTGCAATAACAAAATATCGAAAGACACAAAGGGCTAACAAGAGGGATATCATACATCAGTAGGTAACTTTTAGGCTCATGTGGTTCTGAAAAATAAAGAATGCTCAATCATATCAACGTGTGCACATGACAAATGTGATCTCAAAGAAAACCAAGTCAAGTTCTAGAGATGCAATCATAAATGAGTTACGCATGATAGGAAATATGAGACTACATCTAATGAATAGCCATTATGATCAAGGTCAACAAAACCAAACCACACAAGTCTCAAGGGCAATTGGCATGCAACATAGCGTAAAGCAATTATAAATGGTGATGTCAACCAAATTTTCAAACAAAACTTATACCAAGACAAATCACACCTTAATACATAATCATGTTAATCAATCAACTATCACACCTTGCATTATCATCATAAGAAAGGTTTTCAAAAACTCTTTTTGTAAATTTTTTGAATTTAATAATTTTTTTAGTTTCTTTTTTTCGAAACCAATAAAATCTAACCAAGAAAGTAACAAAACATATAGAAGATAATGAACAAAAGGGTCAGATGGGTAAGAAGGATTACCTTGCAAGCTTATGAATGCCCAACTCGATCAATTCAACTCTAACGATGCAACATCTAACGTATATGGTCCAACCGTTATGTTCTACTAAATGAAATAGGCAAAAACAATATAATAAAACTACATGAGATCTTACCTTTATGATGTAAATGCAAGAGACGTCATCCTAACCACACCTTAAAGTACACAACTCCACCAAAGAGCTAGAAGCTCATCCCCCAATGTTTGAGATTTTCATTGTCCTCAATAAAAAGGATATGCAAAGGAACAACGGAAGGGAAGACACTTACACTGTCAAAGGGAAAACAGTGGAGGAGGGGTGATCCTCAAATTTGTTTATTTTTATTTTTTCATGAAAGCAATTTAATGCTTGGGTTGACTCCCAAGAAGCGCTTGTTTTAAATCCCTAACTTGACCTTTACTTTAGGCATATGATGGTCGGAATGGGGAAGGTGAACCAATTAAAGCATCAAACATCGATGTCGTATCCCCCACTATCCTAAGATAAACAGAGGTGCCTCCAAAAATAGCTAGGCCTGGCATAGGTGATTCAAATGCTACAAAAGACCTCATTGGGGGTTTCCCATCCTCATCAAACATCTTAATCTTAGAAACTACAGGAACAACATAAGCTATAAGAAACTGTAAGAACTGATGGAATGGGAGGGGTTGTCGAAACTAGGGGGTTGTGGGTGGGGGGAACATAAATCAACCACCTCCCCGTATAGCTAAAAAAATATCTTGCTTGCTATAGCTAGGAATGGCCTTCCGAGGATGATGAGAACTTGAGAGCTATCAACCATATACATAACTACAAAGCCATATGGGAAGACAAACTTACCCACTTGAACTAGAATGTCCTCTAAACTTATCCTAGAGCACCTGATGGAGCGATCTACTAACTAAATAGTCTTGTTAGTGGATTTTAGATCCTACAACTGAAGCAGCTCGAAGAAAGAGAGATACATCAAACTCACACTAGCTCCTAAATCACAAAGAACTCTCTCAATATATTGGTCCTTCATAGAGCAAGGACTAGAGAAACTGTTTTGATTCTGCAACTTCAATGGTGGGTTACTCTGAAGAATTGCGCTACTCACCTCTACAATGGGACCGTCAAGACCTCTTCAAGCTTTCCCTTCTTGGAAAGAAGACCCTCTAAGAATTTCAAGTAAGATGGTGCTTCCTTGGCAGCTTATAAGAAAGGGACATTGACATAAATATTTTTCAACATATCTAGGAATCTTGCAAACTTGAGCTCAAGCTTGAATCGTGTAACAACCCAAACCTAAAGTCACGCTAATTACTTTAAATTATCTTAAATTAAAATTTAATTAAGTTGGGCACCACATTTCAATTGAGCATATATATACATATGTATATATATATATATATAT
>JACYFF010031957.1:43213432-43227482 GCA_017589665.1 Selenicereus undatus
TAGATAGTTGCTATTTGTGTGTGTATGTGTGTGTGTGTGTGTGTGTGTGCGTATAGATCGAGAGAGAGAATCAAAATAATATAGGAAAGTTCAATAGAAACTCAAATTTATTGAACGATATAAGTAGATAGCAATTTCATGTACAACCGTTAAAACTCAATAATTAAACCAACAGATGATTGTAAAAGACATGATGTAAAGAATGATAGAGATTATAAGTAGTCCAAATATAACTAAAATCATGCTAAACGATATGTTGATATGTTAATTTGTGGCCCCAATGACGGAGAATCCACCTTTTCTTCTTGTACCTACAGTAAAAATTATGTTCTTAGTAATTATTTGATTAATAATGGTATAATTGAAGCCTATAATTGCATCATGTGTACCTGGTGTACCTAGCATCAGTATTTTATAAGTAAAACACCTCCTCCTCCCAACTAACCGATGCAATAAGAGTGATAGGCAATTCTACCCCATGGTGTCGTGGAGGCTCCACAACAAATACCCATGGTTTTCCTATATAATCATCTATAATCGCATATAGAGATAGATGACCATATGGCTGCAGAAAATGATCTCATGAGATAGTTAGTAATTGAAAAATAAACTGCGCAAAACGTTGTGAACAGTACAATACCTGAGCTGCATATGAATCCAATTCTGTTGTACTTGTATGCAGAAGAACCCGAGCATCCTCATGACGAACAATAAATGTTCTATAGCCTGTATGATCTCGCAATAAAACTCTGAAGATGTACCTATAATTCATATAGAAGAATATTGTAGGTAATAATGTACACAGACAACTTGAAATGTATGATGAAGACTACTTAACAATAAAAACCCATTGTCCATACCTTCTCTGAGTTATACTTGGAGTTGCACATGTACAATAAGGTACATTTAGAGCAAATACGTAAGTGTTGGCACTTTTTTGCAAATAGTGCAAGCATCATAAAGCAGAGGGTAGATCTCATCCACATATGCAAAATTGCAAAAATATCTAACCTGCATATAGTAAAGTAGCATTACGTTTTATCTAACCTGTAAGCATGAAGTTATTTGTTATATGATTATGTGTCTTACACTTTGCATAGTTGCGTATTCATTCAATCTTATTCTTTTTGTAGCAAACAACTTCTCCAGATTTACAATCCTTAATGTTCTATTGCGCATGAAATCAAAGTGACGCATCACACCTCTGGTCCTAGAGTACCTAATGCATACAATGAGAGTATTATATTCGATAGCAATTGTATATAACTTGGATGGTGAATGAAACACACAGGTAATGTTTACCATTCTTCAAAGTCCTCTGTTGTCTAAATATATAGATGAATCAACAATCGACTTATCGGCAAAGTAGAAACTGATATACCTATAAGTGTACACATGTTAAAAAATATATATTACAAAAGTATACCATTGTAGTGTTGAGAAATAAACACTTTTACATTCAAAAGATATGGTAATTGGATTTGGAGGGTACCTTCGTAAACTCTAATGTGCACTCTAGAAGCAAGGAGCATATTTTCTTCATACAAATGTTGTTGAAGATAGGTGCCCTCCACCTCCGCAAAATCTCCCTACAACGTTAATCGCAAAGTCTGCATTCTGTATTTCTAGATTATATGTGCTATTATTGGGCAATAAAAATACATTAATAAGAAAGCAGAAACGATTACCGATGAAAATACAAACCGCATATTAGAAAGTAGCAATTCTTGTTTTGCAGGCCCCCTAGTTCTTGTCTTTTCCAAAGGGGATAGAGCAACTACCATGCCAATGATGTCTGCACTAGAACAAAAGTAAAGAATCTCATAAATATCTACAAAACCATATAAGTAGAATTGCCATATGTAAATTGTAATCTGTAAACTATATTTACCTATTATGTTATCATGTAACTTAAAACATCATAGGACATCGATAAATGACACAAAGGGTGGTAACTGCTGGTAGGGAATGTCAGAGCAATCATTAATGACACCTTCAAGTCTCGTTCGTGGCGTAAAAACCAACTTCAAATTATTGGTAACCACATTCCTTTCTCCGTCTGTTGCAGCATCAACTGAGAGCCCAGAGATGTGGTAAACATTGCCAGCTTTGAGTATAGAGTTCCACCGATTAATTGCGTCATCACCTTCCATGATGCCTAATATCTCATCATGCTGTAAAACAATATTGTGCTTTGATATTCAGTATACATCTACATGGTGGTCACATTTTAAGAACTTAGATTAGCTTCGTACCTGGTAGTCCATGAATATAACTTTCCAAATTTTGCGTTGTTCGTAGGTACGAACCTTCATGAATCTCATGAGATGAACAATTACTGTCACAGATCTATTGCCAGGATTGATGGCACATATCAGCATCGAACTAAACTTGTCATGTCTATAATCATAAAGAAAGAAATGAAATACATATAGATTAGCCCAACATGTAACAAACTAAATGTTATTGTAAACATAAAACACTAAGTTCAAATGTGTAATACTATTAACAACAGCATAATTAATGGACTGGGACTAACCAAGAATCATCAACATCATTAAAAACTTCACGGTAGACGATGTTCTTGGTCATATTATTAGGCACACCCTTTTTATTACAAATTAGAAACCTTAGCCCTGAAGGTGAAGTGACGCAAGAGATTGCCACGTATAATTGACCATGCGAGAATACAGGCTTTGGTAGATATACTCCTACATATTGCAACGTTTGACCTTGACTTTTGTTAATTGTCATTGCAAATGCCAATTTCAAAGGGAATTGTCTCCTCTTCAAGGCAAATGCTGAATGCTTATCCGAAGGACTGAGATTAATACGTGGGATTGTTACCGTTTGTCCTACATTTCGACTAGTCAAGATTTTTGCTTGGATGACCTTACTTCCAAGTCTTTGAATAGTCAAACGGGTGCCACTGCATAAGCCAATTGAAGGATCAAGGTTTCTTAAAAGAACAACTGGAGCACCAACTTTCAGCTCAACTTCATGATTTGGGAAACCCGAAAAGTTCATGCCGTGTAACAGTTCTAGTGGATTAATATCATCAATGTAAGAATTGGTAGTACATGGTAGAATGTGTCCGAACTCAAATATGTACAGCTACTACCCGGAAGTATCGCCAGGATCCGAGGGTTCAAATCATCGACATCTGTGTTTAATGGTGCCAGTATACAACGATCTTGAAAGTATTGTTCATTTTGATATCTATGAAGTAAATTTGGGTAGACAAACTCTATCAAATTTATGAGACCGTTGTTGTCATTGTTGATGATGAATTCTTCAGGAATCTGTATCCAATCTGGCTCGCTACTTCCTAAAAATGGATACCCTCGTATGGAACCATTTCCAACATTTAGGGTTCATTCGGCGAAACTGCTCAATCGTGCTTGTGCATCATGACTTAAGTTTGAATTCATTAGCCTCATGTTCAGCCTGAGATGTCTCCTAGTACAATAAGGACAAAATATTGCTTTTGAGATTGACACTGCAACTACATCTGCCCGATTACCCTTAGTTACAACTGGAAGCACTTGCCTAAAATCACCTCCAAAAATGAGCAATTTTCCCCCAAAAGGTTCATTGGTAGAACAAACGTCCTTGAAGGTGCGCTCAACAAGTTCAAATATGTAACGATGAGTCATAGGAGCCTCGTCCCATATTATCAATGATGTTTCCCTTATTAGTTCTACTAACTCAGATTGTTTTGAAATTGAGCAAACAGATGTCTCATGTACATTAATTGGTATCTTCAACATCGAATGAGTTGTTTTTCCCATAGGCAGCAACAAAGCCGCTATACCAGAGGACGCAACTGAAAGCACTATTAAGCTCTTGGACCTGATATAAGCAATAAGAGCTTTCCAAAGATATGTCTTCCCTGTGCCACCACTACCATAAATAAAAAAGCAGCCTCCCTCTCCACGTTCATTTGACATAGTTATGGATTGAAAAACTCGCATTTGATCCTGATTTAGTGTCCGAAGGTACATGTCAAGGTTGTCTTTCTCTATTGATACATCATAGTCAAGTTGCTCCATGATAAGTCTATTACCTGTTCACCGTAACATCTCAGGTGAAGGTAAGGGCATAGGAGGATAGTCCCTTAATGACCTTCTATTTTTATTCAAAATTAACTCAAGCTCATACAATCCAAGGTTCCTCCTCTGTTCACTGCTTATCTCCAATTGGGGATTTCTTTGCTCTTGTTGTAACCTTCTGAGAAGGTCATCAGTGAGATCTTCCCAATGTGCCTTATAATTGATCTGGTTGTCCCACTTCTGAGAACATAAGCATTGAACAAAACATACTCCTTAGTTCAGCCCCAGTTGCCCATGTTGATGCTTCTGTCAATGCTTCATCCCACTCATTAATGTCATCTAACAACCCATGTGCTAAGCAAGCTTCTTTAAAGGTTGAATGCAGGGTCCCATTAACAGTTCTTAAGTCTTCATAACATGTTGCACCCCGAACAATGTGCAACAACATTCTCAGATAATATCTTTCCCCCCATGTTAGGGTGAGCATATGGTATTCGACCTATGCAAACCCTTTATTGTCTTATAGTCCATTTCTTAAGGCTCTTATTCCATACATAATAAGTTGGGAATTTTGCATAAGTATATCTCCTTGCATTCATATCTGCTATATTTGCGCGAAACCACCCAATGAGCATTGTCACCTTCTCTATTGCTTGATTCACCACATCATGAAGGTCATTTCGATCGTTGAAGCCAATGAATTGTTGTCCTGATAAGTGGTATTGTAGCAATTTGACAGATGGGTAACGATGTGTTATATCAAACTCAAATATTCTTCAAATTGCATCTACGGGTGAGACATAACGACAATCTAAATACTGTTGTATTTCATCAACCCATCTATACGACGGTCCTGCTCCATCATCGGTACTGTGAGCATTGTCTTGAATAACAAAAGTTGCTCGATCAGGTCCCTTATGCATATACTTGTGAAGATACTTAATAACCTTCTTTTGAGCGCAGCGCTCAATATTTATATGCGCGTCATATTTGACACAAAGGTCACGATTGTATGGTACAACCCACCTATTATCAATGTTTGTACCACGAATTGTTACACTTCTCCCATCATCTCTACGCCTATATTTAACAAACTCATTCTCTTCAATAATGGTCACATTAGTGAAGGTCTTTAGATAATGTTTTGTGCACTTACTCCCATCCATACATGGGGCATAAGAAACACCATTACCACATGGACCATGAATCATGTGTTTTGTAACTGTTTCAAATGCTAGAGGATCACTAACATTATCAAGTAGCTCAACACATATAATGTTATCAATATCTTCTACGCAGGTTGACTTATCCTCATTTGCTAAAATAAGCAAAATATGAGCATGTGGTAAGCCTTGCTTTTGGAATTCAATAACATGTATATCTTTGAATAGGAGAAATGAAAAACTTGAGTGATAGAATAAATAGTGCTATATATACGTACAATGAAGAAACACAAAGTTGGAAGAAAAACATACCTGCAATGACTTTGCCAAATAATTTTTTCTCCTTAAAATCTCGAGTCAGCTCTTTCGACTTTAAGCGAAATACTCGAGCTACAATGTCAGGTTGGTCACTGATGCTTTGGCCAGGTTGTTGGGATAGTGCCTCCATAATTTCAGGCCAGTTCGGGTTGCAAGTGAATGTCACAAAAAATCTGGATAGCCCAGTTGACAACAAATGGCCATTGCGTCAAGAAAGTGTTACCTCATGTAACGTGGGCCCCAGTGAAAGTTGCGAGTAATATCAACCTCTTTCCAACTGCAGTATGATCATTCTCTCCAGCAGTAATTACATCTTATAGACCACTGTACAAATTTGCTCGGAGTGTACATTGGTGACTTCGTATGCAATTCAATCTCCATGCTTCTATTACAGCATAACAATCAATAATGAATTGTAAAAATGAACGGCCAGAACGAAGTAAAATGCTCCACTCATTCACTTGATATTGTATCAAGAATGCACAGAACTCTCGCATTGTGACATATCTTCTATTACTGCTTGACCCTTCAACGCATGGAATGTGTTATGACCAACCATCGATTCCATATGGAAATAAAAGGGGATATTGGAGAGGGGTATAAGATGGGTGAGTTTCATATATACGCTGCAAGTTTCCATCTATCTTGCAAACAATGATGTATCGGGTTTCCCCATCAGTATGCTCACCACCCACTATGAGAGCTGCCACTTCATCTGTTGTGGGTCTTGTGTATTGGCACCTTGGTCGTGCTTCAATGATGCGTATTCTTAAGCCAACAATATTGTTGGCATGTAAGACATCTCGTGCATTTCAAAAGACCTGCACATTAGGATTTGTTGAATCAAGCATTCGTTGTAATGCCTCCAAAATTGTCAGATCAACGCCGTTAACACTTTGCTAGCTATTCAAAGCCCTACATCGGTTTCGTACTTCATCATGTGTATCGTAGATGTACAATTGAGCAAATCTTGGCTTTCTTCCTTGTGCCGGTAGTAAAGAACCAATATGATGGTAGTTTTGGCCACTGATACGGAAGGAGTAAGGACCACTAATACGGAAGGAGTAAGGACCATGACCGTCCATTACAGCGTAGTCAATTGTCCCACCCATTGAAGTAAATGATAGCATTGAGTTGTAAGCTCTAATATATCGGGAGAATTTTGGATCATTCAGTAATGTGTCTAGGGGAGGAGGAGCTGGAGGTAGGCTTGACAATATGACTTGGCCATTTTGACAACATAAGGTGAATCGCGGCTGAGAAATGCTACTACTTCTAATCTTTTCACCTAACCACATAGTAGCTTTGCAGTGGCAACATGACACCATCTTTCCGGTGAATGACCATCGCTCTGTAAATTTTCTATGTGGGTTAGAGTTCAGAGTAGTAGACGGTGCCTGATATTGACTTTGTAGATTAGTAGTGTTTGTTGTAGCACGGGATATGGCCAATTGTAATGCTCTCGCTTCTGCTTGATATCGTTCACGTTCTTACATATATCGTGCAGCTATCTCATCTTGATTATGCCGCGTAAATACCCTCCATCTTGCATTAAGTCGAGCTAGCCTATTTTGCAAACCATTTTTAATTCTTTGACTACTTGGTGAGTCTCTGTCCATGACTGCATTCTAATTGTTAGTATCCCAGTTTGAATTCTAATTGTTCATATCTATTAATTGTTCACGTTCGCCTAGTAACACTATAATTTTTAGCCTCAATAAAGATTCCTTTGTTTAATGGAAGATCAATATTATTTGCATTTGATATATTCATTGATTAGTGTATAATTTTTCTTGCGTAGCTTTAGTTATGTGTTCTTTTCCACAGTCATTTAACATAGGAATTGTCTACGAACACTGGCCTATTAATATTGGATGCTAACTAATTTGATTACTTTGATCTTCAATTATACTAAATGAAATAAATCGATGTGATTTTATTTGTATTTTTTTTTATATTGTATTTCTTGTTTTTTATTTTCTTATTTTTTATTTAGCATTCTTTATTTTCTATGGGTTTTATCGTTTTTAATTTTTATTTTATGTTTTTTTATTTTTTTTTTAATGTTTGTATTTTGATTATTTATTTTTAATTTTTTAATTTTTTAATTTTTTATTTCTTATTTCTTATTTTTTATTTTCTATTTTTTATGTTGTATTTTTACTTTTTTCTTTTTTATGTTTTATTTTTTAATTTTTTGGAATTTTCTATAGCTTTTGTTTGGAATAAAACTAAAAAGATGAAAAATTTAAAAATAAATACAGAAAATTAAAAAAATAAAAATGCAAAAATAAAAAATAAAAAATTTAACATAAAAAATTTAAAAATTTAAAATTTAAAATAAAAATTTAAAATTAAAAATTAAAAATTAAAAAAATTAAATACAAAAAATTTAAAATAAAATTAAAATATAAAAATTAAATACAAAAAATTAAAATAAAATAAAAAATGAAAAAATAAAAAATAAAATACAAAAAAAATATTAAAAATAAAAATTTAAAAATTTAAAAATAAAAAGGGCAGCCCGGTGCACAAGCAGCCCGCGTTCACGCAGGGTCCGGGGAAGGGCCGCACCCCAAGGTGTATTTAAAAATAGAAATCTAAAAAAATACAAAAATACAAAAATAAAAACAATTCCAAAGTAAGATAATTTATAAAAAAAGTAGTATAGTGAATTTTCTGGTGTAAGATTGATTAAAGTTTTTTATTTTTTATTTTGTAATTTTTAATTTTATAATTTTATAATTTTATAATTTCTAATTTCTAATTTTATAATTTTATAATTTTTAACTTTATTTTTTATTTTTTATTTTTTCATTTGTTAATTTTTAATTTTTAATTTTTAATTTTTTAATTTTTTATATTTCACATTTCATATTTTTTATTTTATTTATTTACTTGCTTATTTATATTTATATTTTTTATTTTATTTTTTATTTTTTATTTCTTATTTTTTAGTTTTTTAGATTTTTATTTTTTTATTTAGTATTTAGTATTTTTTATTTTTTATTTTTTTTAATTTTTTACTTTTTCATTTTCATTTTTTATTTTCTATTTTTTATTTTTAAAGTTTTTATTTTTTAATTTTTTAATTTTTAATTTTTAATTTTTAGTTTTTTAATTTTATTTTTTAATTTTTCTATTTATCGTTTTTTTTGTTTTTTTTGTTTTTAATTTTAAATTTTGTATTTTGTACTTTTTATATTTCATATTGTTTTAAATTGTTTATCTTTTTAGTTTTGTTCCAAAAAAAGCCACATTTTTATATTGGAATAATGATTTTCATGGTAGTTGTTAGTATCCCAGTTTGAATTCTACATTTTGTTTCTTGGGAGGGTACACGATGTTGCATTGCTAATTTCATTACTTTGATATTCAATTATACCAAATGAAATAAATGGATTTGTTTTTATTTTTATGGAATTGCTAATTTTTATTTTTAGTTGATTTAGCCTTTGTTTAATTTTGTTGCATTTTTTTTTATTTGATTTCCTTATTCACTTTGAGGGGGGAAGCGTTTTCAATTCCCTCCATCTTGCATTAAGCCGA
The DNA here is from genome assembly GCA_017589665.1 of Selenicereus undatus. Taxonomy (NCBI): domain Eukaryota; kingdom Viridiplantae; phylum Streptophyta; class Magnoliopsida; order Caryophyllales; family Cactaceae; genus Selenicereus; species Selenicereus undatus. Next base: position 43,222,515 of record JACYFF010031957.1, read on the forward strand.
GCTAGCCTATTTTGTAAACCATTTTCAATTATTTGACTACTTGGTGGGTCTCTATCCATGACTGCATTCTAATTGTCAGTATCCCAGTTTGAATTCTAATTGTTCATATCTATTAATTGTTCACGTTTGCCTAGTAACACTATAATTTTTAGCCTCAATAAAGATTCCTTTGTTTAATGGAAGATCAATATTATTTGCATTTGATATATCTATTGATTAGTGTATAATTTTTCTTGCGTAGCTTTAGTAATGTGTTTTTTTTCACAGTCATTTAACATAGGAATTGTCCACAAACACTGGCCTATTAATATTTGATGCTAGCTAATTTGATTACTTTGATATTCAATTATACTAAATGAAATAAATCGATGTTATTTTATTTTTATGTTTAGTTGATTTAGCTTTTGTTTATTTTTGTTGCATTTTTTTATTCAATTTCCTTTTTCACTTAAATATTAAACATGAAAGACATAATGTAATATAGTTATATTGGAATAATGATTTTCATGGTAGTTATATTAAAATAATGATTTTAATGTGAGATAATTTATGAAGTTATCAAAATTTAGTGCAATTCTTGCTAATTCTTTCTGATTTTTTATTTTTTATTTTTTATATTTTTTATTTTTATATTTTTTATTTTTTATTGTTTTATTTTTTTAGATTTTTATTTAATATTTTTTATTTTATATGGATTTTTTTATTTTTTGTTTTTATTTTTTATTTTTTTATTTTTTATTTTTTATTTGTTAAATATTTATTTTTTTATTTTTTTTATTTCTTATTTATTATTTCTTATATTTTACTTTCCATTTTTTCATTTAGCATTTTGTAGTTTTTATTTTTTATTTTTATTTTTTTTGAATTTTTTGTAGCTTTTGTTTGGAATAAAACTAAAAAGATACAAAATTAACAAAATACGAAAATGCAAAAATTAAAAATTAAAAATTAAAAATTAACAATGAAATTTGAAAAATAAAAAATAAAAAATAAAAATAAATACAAAAAATAAAAATAAAAATAAAAACTGCAAAATACAAAATACAAAATACAAAAATACATAAATAAAATACAAAAAACTAAATATCAAAAATTTTAAATTTAAAAATTTTAAATATAAAAATAAAAAACTAAAAAAAATGAAAATACAGAAATAAAACAATTCCAAAGTACGATAATTTACAAAAAAGTAGTATAGTAAACTTTTTGGTGAAGAATGATTAAATCTCACATGATACTTTACAAATTATTAAAATTATGAAGGGGTTTGATTGAAGTTGGTTGAAGTGAGTTGAAGTAGGTTAAAGTGGGTTAATTCCAAGGCTTTGTTGGTTTATCCTTTTATTTTTCTTCTCTGTGAACATGTTTTAATTTTAGCGTCCATGATTTCTTAGTCCTTTCTTGCATTTTTATTACAAATTGGTTCGCCTAGTAGTAGTAATACTATAATTTTTAGCTTCAGTGAAGATTCCTTTGTTTAATGGAAGATTTGATATATCTATTGCTTAGTGTAAAATTTTTCTTGAATAGCGTTAGTTATGTGTTCTTTTTCACAATAATTTAACATAGGAATTATCCACAAATACTGCCCTATTAATATTGGATGCTAGCTAATTTGATTGCTTTGATATTCAATTCTTTACTTTTGTTCTGGTGCAGAAATCATTGGCATGGTAGTTTTTATGTTTAGTTGATTTAGCTTTTGTTTATTTTTGTTGCATTTTTTTTATCCAATTTCCTTTTTCACTTAAATATTAAACATGAAAGACATAATGTAATATAGTTATATTGGAATAATGATTTTCATGGTAGTTATATTAGAATAATGATTTTAATGTATGATAATTTATGAAGTTATCAAAATTTTGTGGAATTTTTGTTTATTCTTTTTTATTTTTTATTTTTTATTTTTTATTTTTTTTATTTTTATTTGTTTTTGTTTTATTGTTTTATTTTTATTTTTTTATTTTTTATGTTGTATTTCTTATTTCTTATTTTTATTTTTTTAGTTTTTTATTTATTATTTTTTATTTTCCATGGGTTTTATGTTTTTTGGTTTTTGGTTTTTATTTTTTAAATATTTGTTTTTTTAATTTTTAATTTTTTATTTCTTATTTCTTATTTTTCATTTTTTTATTTAGTATTTTTTAGTGTTTATTTTTTTATTTTTTATTTTTATTTTTATTCTTTTTTTTTATATTTTTGTTGCGTTTTTTTATTGGATTTCCTCTTTCATTGAAATATTAAACATGAAAGACATAACGTAATATAGTTATATTGAAATACTGATTTTCATGGTAGTTGTTAGTATCCCAGTTTGAATTCTAATTGTTCATAGTGATATTCTACATTTTGTTTCTTGGGAGGGTAGATGATGTTGTATTGCTAATTTGATAACTTTGATATTCAATTTGAGTAAAAGAAATAAATGGATTTGTTTTTATTTTTATGGAATTGATCTTAATTTCAGATTGCTTTTTGTATTTTCTTTTATTTCTTATATAATTTGATCTTTGTAATTACTTTTCTATGTTTAGTGAGGTACTAAATGAAATAAATTACATATAACAAATCAAAATTCAAAATTCAAAATTTAAATATTAAACATGAAAGACATAATGTAATATAGTTATATGTGATAGCGAAATCACAACATTTTTAAATAGATACAAAAAGAGTAGAACATACAATTGAATAAACAAAATTTCATACATGGTAATCTATATGTAAATATATTGAAAATACCTGAAAATTCCAAAGGTCAATGGCCAAAGAGATTCGATAATCACCTAGGAATTAATATTATTCAAAAAGACAGAAAAAATTAGTTATTAATATTCTCTCAGGATCAATATATTAGGGGGGGGGGAGAAAAATGGATATAGAAGACTTTATTGGATATAAAAGAAGCCTATATCATGCAATATCCATGTGAACTTCGTCATACAACTGTTTTTATTTTTCATTCGATTTCCTTTTTCACTTAAATATTAAACACGATGTTGCGTTGCTAAATTTATTACTTTGATATGCAATCCTACTAAATGAAGTAAATGGATTTTATTTTATTTTTTAATTTTCAGTTGACTTAATTTTTATTTATTTTTGTTGCAATGGATTTGCTTTTGTTTTTATGGAATTGATCTTAACTTTAGAGTGCTTTTGGTCTTTTTTGTTGCAATGCCTTAATTTTAGATCTTAAAGGAATTGTCGGTTGTTGTGGCTTATTACGTTCGATGCCTCTTGAATCCTCTCTTTTCTCACTCTCTCTCTTTTCTGCCTACCTCATTCTCTCTCTCTCCTCTCTACCTGCCTCTCGAATACTCTTTGTTACCCTCGGCCTGGCCATGGATGCCATGCCCAGAAACTGGAGGACCGAGATCATTTTTTGGGTTTTTGCGCATTGGCTACGACAACCACCACCGCCGTTATCGGTTCATTGATTTAAAAAGTACCCAAGTGATGCAAACACACCGGTGACACCCCCAAAAAAACCCACGAGCCTTGATCTATGCAAATTGGATGAGAACCACCACCGCCGTTGTGTAGATCGGACGAAACCGGGCATGAAAAAGGAAGCACGCGCTTGCAATGACGGTGTTTCTCCGATTTTCTTTCTATGGTTGCGTAAATCAGCGATGATGCGGGGTTTTGGGAGGAAGAAGATCATGAAACGACCTTCGCCGACGGCGCGTGGCGGTCAAGCACCACCCCTCCCTGATGCGTTTCTCCAGTTTTCTTTCTATGGCTGCGTAGATCGGCGATGATGCGGGGTTTTAGGAGGAAGAGGATAGTAAAAAGACCTTCATCGGTGGCATGTGGTGGTCACGCGCCACCCTCCCCGGTGTCTTCAGATGGGTATGGTTCCTTTGTTTCCGTTTCCTAATTTCCTTTGTTTCCGTTTTCTGAGGCGATGTGGAGATTCGGGCAGAGGGGGGTTGGGAGTTAGGAATTTTGGTTTTAATATGGATTTGGGGCATGAATTTAGGTTGTAATCTGGATTCGGGCAGAGGGGGGTTGGGAGTTGGCCATGTGAATTAAATTAATTTGTTAACATAATGGTTTAGCACTTAATTAGCTATCACCCATTAACCCCTAAGATTCGATGTGGGGCAAGCCGAGATTCGATGTGTATTAATATGTCGTGTTTCTGGGCAAGAAAAATTAAGGTTTAGCACTTAATTAGCTATCACCCATTAACCCCTAAGATTCGATGTGGGGCAAGCTATGATTCAATGTGTATTAATATGTCATGTTTAATTAGCTATCACCCATTAACCCCTAAGATTCGATGTGGGGCAAGCTAAGATTCAATGTGTATTAATATGTCGTGTTTTTGGGCAACAAAAATTAACTATTAACATGTTTCTTGGCATTAATACCAAAAAATCAATTACAAAAAAGAAATAAGAGACTGACCGGATGATTGGAAGCCTTACAAATCAGATCGAAGGGCGAGATGTAGACAACCAGAGTTAGAACAGAAGTGTTTTGGGCTCTAGATCGGAGGTTGTAGACTAGGAATAGTGTTTTTTATGTGGTTTCCAGAATCTGTTTCAATGAATTTTTTTCCACGGTGAAATCAATTTAAGAATTCCTGTTGGAGAGAGGATGATCGTCAATGTTATTCTTATTTTCTTTTTCTGTATCTGTGATAAAACAATGTTATTCATATTTCCTTTTTATGTATCTATAATAAACGATTAGTTATTGAATATCTTGTTAATTTTTATTTTGTTCTGAATTAATTAGTGAATATGGACGGATGAGATTGAAATGAGGATTAATCCGATGGCCCATAAGTTCTCATTTTTGACAATGCAGGAAAAAGCCACGTTAGAAATACATTGCTTTTATATATAGTATAGATTATTATTATTATTATTATTATTATTATTATTATTATTATTATTATTATTATTATTATTATTATTATTATTATTATTATTATTATTATTATTATTATTA
>JACYFF010031957.1:43227492-43272112 GCA_017589665.1 Selenicereus undatus
TATTATTATTATTATTATTATTATTATTATTATTATTATTATTATTAGCTCCACTAAAATTTTGGGATGTTAATGTTTGGATTTAGTTAACGACAATTTATCTTATTTGTTTCTTGACATTCTTGCAGGGAAAGAGCTCTTGGGTTGTATCAATGACATCTTTTTGGTTTTGCTCCCAAATGATAAATTATAGACAATATTGTTGTTCAAGAAATACTCACATGATGAGGAGAAAACAAGGGGGAGAAAGGCGTGGCAGTCATTAGGGTGGACCTTAATAAAGCTTATGACAGGCTTACGCGGGATTTCGTGAGCAAGACTCTTATGGACATGAGGCTAACTCAACCTTTGGGGAAGTAATTATGTTGTGCATTATATTGCCAAGGATAAACAAGCTTTGGAATGGCTCACGAACAAGAAATTTCATCCCCACCCCCTCCCCTAAAAGAGATTTATCAAGGCGACCCTTTATCGTTCTATATTTTTTGTAATATGCTAGGAGAGGTTGAACCAAGCTATGTAATTCAATAGTCGAGAATGTTTGGTTTTAGCCACTACAACTAAGCAAGGGAGCCTAAGATTTCTAACTTGTTCTTTGCTAACAATCTCATGTTTTTTTTTCCCAATGCCTCGGTTGAGCAAGCAACTAGATAGAGCATTGTTCAAGTCTTTTTTGCTAATCATACGACCAACAAGTAAGCTTTAATGTTAAGAAACATTTTCTCAAAAAATGTTTCTACTGATAGTGCCAATATCATTGCTGAAAAGCTAGGCACTTCGCTAACTGGGGACATCGAAAAAGATGGAATGCCTATCACTAAAAAGAGGGTGACCAAAGAGACCTTCAAATACGTGATTGACATAGTGAATAAGCACTTGAACAAATGCAAGTTGAAGGTTTTGTCCATACTTGGGAGAATAATGCTTATTAAGTGTTGGACTTAGGGCATGATACACCCATAAGGGGTGCAAGCCTAATAAGCATAATATGTCGATGGCTTAAACCACCTTAAAAATCATAGTTCCTCGACTACCCATGTAATATAAAAAGAGACCAGTCTAAGAGGAAACACATAAGAGAAACATCAGGCGTTCTCTAAAGTGAATTTTCTGCACAAAATCCTAGGGCTCTTTGGCTGCGAGATTATGATGGTTCTCTGAATTATGAGTTCCTTCCTCGACCAATGATTCAAGTCAAGGTTAGATCATCTTCCGCTATAGGATTAAGGTAAATCCGTTTACGCTTAACTGGTTATATTAATTCCTTCATTGGTATGAGAGCAAATCGGCTTATTTACTAGTTAGATTTACTATTTTAATCCATGCCCTAAGCACATCAATGAAGGCATGCTTGTTTTCGTTCTTTGCCTCATTGCTTCACAAAGTTGAAATTTCATGCCATTATTTCATGTTCAAATCCTTGATGAATTTTCATGAAATTCTGGATTCTGTTAGAGCTTGATGAGACCTTTAACTTGATGTATTATCTGCAGGTTTTAGCTACGTATTTTGCGAGTAATCGTAGTTTAAAATTATACGGTTATGTGAAACTCTAATATAATTTCTTGAATCAATGATTTTGTTCAATTAACTTGCAATTGATGTATGCAATGCCTTACCCATTCGATTTCAACCAAAACCCCTGAATCTATTAGTCAATTTGACCGAAAACTTGTTCTAATTTTGGCAAAGATATCACCGGGCATTATAGGGCCTGTTTTGTGTTTTTCGAACCCATTTTCGATTAGCTTTTATTAATTTTGGCCATTATTTCTTGAAATTGGTTTGTGATTTTTATTACCCAGAGAATTCTGAGTGAAAAACCTCAATTCATGTCGAGATTTGACTGGAAGTGTGGCCCCAATTTAGCTAAGAATATTCGATGAGTTCGGGGTATGGGTTCATGTTTTTCGAACACTTTTTGATCGATTATCAATGTTGGCAAGCAATTCAAGCAATTGATTTATAAAAAAATGTTTAGAACATCATTCTGAGCAAAACCCTCAAACAATTTTGCAATAACTGTCAGAACTTTGCCGGAATTTGGTGAAATGTCGTCGGAAATTTCTAGCGTTAGGGTTTGCAATTTGAACTCAATTTTGAGCTAGTTTTTCTCATTAAATTTTGCAATTTATTTGTGCATTTTTTTTACCCATGAATTTCTTGTCAAAATCCCTCTAAAACCCGCCATCAATGCACCTAAATTTGGCCGGATTTTGGCAAAATTGTCGTCGGTGACTACACGGCTCCAGTCGGATATTAGAACTCAATTTTGACTTGATTTTTCCTAAAATTTTCCACAATTTGTGCCCCAAATCAATCCTAAAATAGTTTATGATAAATTTCAAAGGACAATTTGGATGAATTTGTCTGAAAAATGCCTCTGTGGGAGCCGAATTGTGCGTCGGGTCTATGACCCTTTTTCCTCTGTTTCGAGTCACAGCTCAGGGGTCGGGGCTGAGGGCCCCCCACATCATGCACTGTAAACATGACCTTGAGCCCTTCTTCCTTCATTTCTTTTTTTTTTAACTTTTTTTTCCTGAAAGGGTCAAAAAGGGCTTGATTGTAACTGGGCTTGACTGTTGACTTTGGTTGACCAGAACACTTGACCAGTTGGCCACAAGGGTTGACTAAGCATGAACTCTTTACAAAAGTACATGATATATGAATTTATATAATTTGATTGCAATTTTTTAAAATATTTATCAAATATTATCTTTTGTGAGTATATATTTATGATACTTGATATCCTTTTTTTTAGGATGAAATATTATTTGACTCTCAGAGAATATTTTATTTTGAGCATATTTCATTCTTATTGAATTTCATCAGAGATATGACCATATTTGTTTGAATGAGATCAATTTAAGTGAAATATTATGTGAAATCTGTATGATATTTAGCTCATTTATTTTCAATTGAATTTCATGCGATATATAATAAGTATATATATGCTTGATTGAAATTCATGAAAAGTATGTTACATATTATGCGAATATGTTTCATATATTGTAACCTCCCAATTGCATATTAAATTTATATAGGTACCCTCCCTAAATAAGTTAGGTAAAGAGGAATTGAAATTTCTCAAAAAAAAATATTTTTTTTTTCAGAATTTTGTTAAATATGCAAACTATGCTTGAAATGATTAAATTCATTTTCTTATATTTATGGAATTATGTTAAACTTTCTTGAAATATTCTTGAGGTTGGCATATCCTCTTTAATTAGAAATTTGAGAATTTCTTTTTAGAATATTTCAATTTGTGAGGAGTGTTTCTAATAACTTAGAATGAAACGACAAAGTTAATTGCACTAAAGCATTCATTCCTACAACAATGATTGGGAGCTATATGTGAACTTTCGACTCTAGGGTCTAAGTTTGGCTATATTTAACTTTGTTGGTTATTGCCAAGTTACATGGATAAGTGTATGCTAAAATATTATACGTATGTGTGCTTTTATACCGATTGTAAAACTTTTGGGGTTTACAAGCATCATGTTAGCTGCCGCAATTGCTAGACTTAGGTCTCTCACTATGAAGCTTGAAAATTATAAGAAGAGCCTATATGTCTCCATAAGGAAGCACTTGAAGCACATGTCAAACATGATTAGTGAATTGGCTGAAATAAGCTATGAATTAACCGATGAGCAATAAGTTCATGACATGATCCGTTCCTTGCCTAATGACTGGGGTCATATTAAGATGGTCCTGTCTCACACTAAGTACATCGTTAATTACGAGGACATTAGGTGATGACTTGAGTTAGAGGAAGAGCGACAAGAGGCCACTGAAATGATAAGTGCAAAAGTGCACATGTCAACCTCTAATTCAAGGAATGGTTCTAAAATGAAGAAACAAGGGAACTAGATTGGCAAGGCTTAGTCAAATGAGGACCTGTGCATGACTGACAAGGCAAAGAAAAATGTGCAAATAAGAATGATTTAATGCAAGCTTAGTGCCTCAATTGTGACCAATTGGTCACCATGATCATGATTGCACAAAGCCCAACAAGGTACTTAGTAATATCTCCTAGTCATTTTTGTATTACTAGTTGTATTCTTCTTTCTCAAGATAATCAGTGCGGACTGTAGGTTCAGGAACTCAAGCCAAAGAGCTAGGAACCAACAAGCGTTACTGGGCTTCCAATGTGTTCTTACATGGTTCGACGAGGACACATGTAAAAATAACAACAATGCGGTTGCTAGAGGAATCAGAACATGCAAGCTAGTCCTGTCTAGTGGTCAATACCCTATCCTATGTGAAAACCTACTTGCACCTGAGTTTTGTTGGAATGATGTTGTTACGTTGGTTTTATTTGACCATGTTCATGACATTGAAGCGTAGTTAGTTTTTTTTTAAGAACACCTTTAGTTTTATTTCTTCCTTATTATAAATAATTTGCTTGTAATGGATTGGACATTCATTCCACTAATCCAAGTGTTCGTTTTTCCGTATTCACATAATGATGCTGATGTGAAATGTTTAATTGTCATGCTAGACTAGGCCCAACGGGTCAAAAAACACATATATGCAAAAGCTAGCAAAATAAAGGAAAAAAATAAGTGGATTAGCCCACTGGTGAACATAGCCTAGCAGGAAAAACAATAAGAGAATCATTTAATCTTAGAAAGGTTACTAAGAGCCTGATTTCCATTGTAGTTAATTCATTTGAATATTCATGATCCAATGAATGTGATAATAAGGCGTAGAGCTTCTATATTTCATTTCATTTCACTTGATTTGGTCTTGTTTATTTGACATCATATGAGCCTGAAGTGATAAGTTACTTTAGAAAATATGTGAGCTTCGTTGAAAATCAAATAAACCCAAGAGGTTAAGGCCTCACAAACCAAATCATTCTGAAATATTTGTTGGCACTATTTTAGTATGTGATGAAAAAGAAATAGCTTATTGTCTAACCATCGTAAAATCCTACAAGAAAATGTGGTTGTGGAGAAAGAAAACAGATTGCTCTTTGATGTGGTAGGATAAATAATTGTACAAAATTTGTGAATCTTCTGTTATGGAGATCTCCTTTTGTTGCAATCTGTGTTCCTAACCTTGTGCTCGTAGAGTAAGTTGCTACCACTCCATATGAGTTATGGGTTAGAGCCCATTTTGAGAGTCTTTGGACCTCACAGGTATACGGTCCATAAATTCAACCCCTCCTATGAAAGTGTCAAAGGGGGCAGGAAAAGTGTCTTTATGGGATACTGTAACCTTGAAAGCTTTTTGACTTATTAGATTGTAAGACAATGGGAGTGCAACTAAAATTTAACCAATATATATCACATTTTAAAGAATGAATTTCCAAAGAAGGGTGAGATACATTAAGACTTATCTCTATAAGCTCTCCAAACCAAATCGGATCACTCCATTCAAGTGGGTAGATTTTAATTGGTGATGAATAGGTTTATCATCAAGGTCCACCTTCATCATTAAGAGCGAATTTTAAAGTGATCCTATTTTTGTTCCAAAGAGGACCAAATTCTATACTTGCTCCAAGTGGGAGCAAGATGGTTGGTTTTGGTTTGAGTTGGAGTAAAATAGATCCCAAGAGGATTGATTTTTGATTATATGAATCTCTACTAAGATATGGCTGTCAGAAAGCATTCCTCCATGCTATTTAGGTAATGAGGTATATGAAATTTTCATGGCATTCTGACAAAATGGAAATGAGCAAAGATGCCCTTTCCGACCCTTCTAAGGACAAGTTGACTAAGGCAATGGAAATAAAATGGAGTAAATGAAGGTGAACAGTTGGTTGACCTTTTAGGACACAAACCTATTTGAGAACGTATTGGTTTATAAATTATAAGGCTAATGGCACAGCTGGCATTAGACTCACCTTGTTGCAAATGGGTATAGTAGGATAGGGTCAACTACAAAGAGCTTTTCCCTCTTATTGTGTGCTTTATCCTAATTTCACCTTTCACTAGCTATTATTTCTAGTAGTTTGGACCTAAAGTCACACCATATGGCCGTGAAAATACCAATCTCAAAGGGGATTAAGTGACGTTCCACTAAAAAGGGTCACAAACATGAGGATTGCGGACATGTGAGGTCAATTGTGACCTTAAAGTCTCTTCAATGGATTGGTATACTAGTTTTTTACTGTGTGCTTATCTATAGTTGCGAAACTGTGATTGATACCAAAAGGTCCATAATCAATTTTGTAGTCAAGTCATTATATGTGGATGACTAAGTAATAGCTAGAAATGGTGTAGAGTTACTAAGTAAGGCAAAAGAACTTATCATCATCTAAGTTTGAGATGATTAACATGGGATATGCTCTTGAAATAAAGTTTTTGAGAGAATATTCAAAGAGGTTGTTCTTTTTCCTAAAGAGAATGACATCAACAGATCTTTGAATAATCTAATATGCACAACTATGACCCTATTAGTACTCACATTGACAAAATTAAGGCCTTATAGTAAAATGTGTCCACACTCTATTAGAAAAGGATTACTAAGCAGAACTTGCTTTGTTAGGTGTGGTTAGAAGTATAATGCATGATGTGGTTCATATTAGATGTGGAATCTTTATATAGATATCAACTGCACCTGAGACTAGCATAGCGGCAGACAATTAAGTCATGAGGAACCTGAAAGGAACCTTCAATCATGTGCTTTTAGTACATGGGCAATAACTTGTATAAAAAAGGGTTCAATAGCCTTGACTGTGATAGGTTTAGATGAGAAATGAACCTCTAGATATGTCTTCCTACTTAGCAATGGTGCTAAAGTGGCAAGAATCAGTCATATGTTATCTTATTGTAAGATGAGCTTATGACTTTCCTTAAAAACTTAAGAGTCTGTTTAGTTGAAGAGGTACTTGGATTATTTGGTTGATGGGCCAAATAGTACTGCGCAGTAATGGTTTACTGGGATAAGTTTTAATCACATGTACCAAGAACCATAAATATTATCATAAGACCAAATAGATTAGACATAGGTTCAATTTTTGTAAATGACATGGTGGCACAAAAAGAGAGTGAACGTAAAGTACTTTCTTACAAAGGAGATTCTTGTAGAGCCACTGAGCTAGCCCTGCAAAAGGGATGCACTGATTGAGCATATAAGAGCTTAACAGTCTTCGTAGATGATAGCCATGCACTGGCATGTCGGTTACCAATTGTTTTCCCGATGTTCACAAGTGATTGTCTAATATTCTGAAATTCAAATAAGTTGTATTGCATACACTTATTTTTAGAATGTTTGAATATGCATTCTTATTCATGGATGATGGTATGCGTTCTTAAATGTGAAAAGTATGTCACGTAGACTTAAGGTTAGCCCTTTCACACAAGTAATGGCCTCCATTAATTAGAGTATCAATGGGAGATGAGATAAGATTTTAAGTAAAATTATCACAAGGATAATTATGAGAACCTATTAACTTAAAACCATGAATGTCACGTTGATAATGACAGAAGGTCATTGTAATATATGGGTAAAAATATTTTCCACCTGGTCTTCTTCGAAGAGGCCAGATATGAGTTCAAGTTAATGAGTACATTTGGGAACTCATTTTGGATAATAAGGTGTCCAAATATCATCTGTACAGTATTTTGGTTGAAGAACTAAAAAGACATACACTGCATGGGAAATGAGAGAATGCTATGGCACATGTTTCATACCATGCGCAAGAGACAACCAATCGGGTTAATATGAGCTAGATCTCTAAGTATATTCGTGTGAGACCCCATAAGGTTATGGCCTTATATTCATACCCTTAGGTCTCCAATCAGTGGCTTGAGATTCGATTCAATGTTCATTGTCTTAGTGTGTTGCAAAAGGATCATGACTGATTGGATCTGGTAGGACATGTCCAGAAAAATGGGTTGGATTCGGTTGAGAGTCTCATAAGAAGAAGAAGATCATTCAAACGAATCTCATTAATTTCCATTCACCGGTGTACCAGTTATTGCATGTGGGTCATAATTGTGAATATAAAATATGACTGTTTGATGAGATCAAAGTGAGACGTCTTAATGAGGTTCAAATGATTTGGGGTACTTCCATACTTTCAACTACTCATGCACGGTTCTTGATGAGAAGCTATATATTCCTAATAGATGTACAACACATATCTCTCTCAAGCATGCTAGTCGCACAACCTTTTTGCCCAGTATGAAGATTATGGCGAAACAAAAGAAAAATAAGTTTTTCTTAAGGTGGAAATAAGCACTTCCTTATATACAAGTGGGAGATGTTGGACTTAGGGCATGATATAGCCATAGGAGGCCAAGCCCAATAAGCATAATATGTCAACGGCTTAACCCACCCTAAAAACCCTAGTTCCTCAACTGTCCTTATAATATAAAAAGGGGACTCGTTTAAGAGGAAACACATAAGAGAAACATTGAGGGTTCTCTAAAGTGAGTTTTCTATACAAAACCTTAGGGCTCTTAGGCTGTGGGATCGTGAAGGTTCCTCGAATTATGAGTTCCTTCCTCAACCAGTGATTCAAGTCAAGATTCAATTGTCTTCCACTGCAGGATTAAGGTAAATTCATTTGCGTTTAATATGTTATATTAATTCCTTCATTAAGTAAAGCCTGTCATGGATCCTATATTATGTAATGCAAACTACACAGCTGCCACTTTGGACGTGTGATGAGACTTATCGTAAATTCAGGTTTTCTTGTGTAGTAGGAGTTCTTGAGGAGCAAAAGCTACACGTAGTCTCTTTGGGTATCATTATAAAGGAGATGCAACAAAGTGGACTTAAAATTTGCACGATGGAACAAGTTAACTTAGCCTTCCTCATCAAGCTTGGATGGATCCATATTCACTCTGGACTCGGTTTTACATCATGAGCATTGTAAAGATAGATTGACATTGATATATTTGAAGTGAAGGACACCTTGTATGTATGGAGGGGGAATCGAAGAAACACAAGACACATAGAAAAGGTGTTTTGAATGATGTGGATCATGGGAGTAAGACCCTATTTTGGTACCATTAATGGTGCTTCACTTAACCACTAAGAAAGGACATCCTTGGATGTACCTCCCCCCCACCCCCAACCCTCACACACATACTACAAATGTCACAAACAACAAAATGTAGGATAGTTAGAAGGTGGTCGAAACAGGAAGAATTCTCAAGTTTGATGTCTCAAACTCTCAAGACCAAATAAAGACCTCATAGATAAATGATCAAAACCCAAATGAGGACATTCTTATTTAGGATGTTATTGGGCCATTTTGGCCTACACACACCTGATGTGGTAATAAAATAGAGTGCAGTTATAACAGTTGTCATTATACGACAACCACCATAATTGGGAACATCTAGAACATACGTTTTCACCAGTCAGTCTTAACTGTTCATTTTATCTTTTTTTAAATCATAAAAAAATGTGCTATAATAATTATATAATTTGACTAAACATTAAAGAACATTAATTTTATAAGGGTGTGTCTGATTACTCTTGAATGTTCATTGTATTAGAAAGAAAAACCAAAAAAATTTTGAAAAGAAAAAGCAAAGCATAATGTTAACATTCGATCACCACTAAAGGACACCATCATAGAAGACAACCCATGCCCATTGTCACCTGCGAGCCACCGAAGACCATTGTTGCCGGCGGCATTCCCCCTTCCCTCTCTCTCTCTCTCTTTTACCTGCACGGCCACGATGCATCCCCATCGCCATTATTATTGTCTGACGTTCCTCCATCTGTATCGTTTTTTTGGCCGTGGTGTCCATCATTCCGCCGATAGGCTAAGTGGGCGATGGTGGTGGACAGTGAAGTCTGGTGCATTGGGTGCAGTTGGATCCTGAGGTGGGAGTCGTTCTAGGGTTTGGTCGTCCAAGATGAAGACAGCGAATAGAAATTCTTTTTTTGAAATTTCTATTAAAGAGAAGGGTAATTATATTAAATGCAACCCCCATTGATGAAAAGCATCAATAGTAGCATGGTTAAGGCACACTCAACTTAACAAAGGTCCCGGATTTGATTCTGCTGGTGAACATGTTTTTGGAAACATTATTTCAACCTTTTTTTCCTGCGATAATAATGTCAATTAACAACTTCTAAGTTTTTATTGTCTGCTCATTTCGGAAATAAAATTGGCCACAAAATAAGATAAATTTGTAATCCATTTATGAAACAATGTTTTATTCATTTATGAGATTTTTTTTTCCTTCATTAATTTTCAGTCATAACTTTTTTTTTCTTATTAAACCACGTGTGTACACCGTAGTGTCTTACCTATATAAATTCATGAAGTACTCTACCTATGCTCCACCAATTTTATGTGAACATTAACCTCCTCAAAAATTTTAGTATGGATTTTTCAATGAAGAAAACCTGTAATATAGATTCTTCAATGAAGATTTTTAGCGATCATGATGAAATAAAGACTGATCCGGTAAGTTTGGTTTTTGGTTGGAACCTTATTAGTTTTGATGAACTTTAAGTAGAAATAGACTTTTATATTTATTTTCAGTTTTAGTTGCAACCTTATTAGTTTTGAATGAGTTTTAAGTAGAACTAGAATTTTATTTATTTATTTCTGATAAAATATTATGAAAATATTAGTTTCATAGAATTGTTTTCCTTTGGCATTAGTAGTAAACCTAATATCATAGTGGATTGATAATATTGTTAATAACTTTAGTTAGAAGCTAAATTTGATAGTAATTTTAATTAGTGTTTTTTTTAAGCCAATTTTCCTACATATGCTTAATTTTCACTTTGCTGTGATTATGTTCAAAGTCATAGTTGGTGTTATTAAACGAATTGAAAGAGTACATTATGTAATTAATCATACTTTTATTTGTTTATGTCTATTTATTTTCGTACATATGCTTAATTTTCTCTTAACTCCAAGACCTTTTGATTTTACATACCTTCTATAAAATTCTTCACATAAATCCAAAGTTTTGAATGTCAATTTTATCATGTCTCTCATGGTAAAATTCTAAAGTTTTTTGCCAATTGATGTCTCAAAATTTTCATCATCCAAATTCTCAATTATTGTTGCTTCACTATGCAAAGAAGAAAAACTCTTGTTGTCTTCTTCTACAAATTCTTCCTTAGAATAATGAATGTTAGGAACTTTTTCACTATTTTCATTGTTTTGACTCTTCAAAATATAAATTAACTTTGTTGTTGCAGTCTATTATGCACTACACACCCTAAGAAGAAACAAAACATTTAAGGTGTTATGTAAAAATTTTGATAAGATAACCTCACAATTAAAGCATACAACAAAATTACATGAACATCAACTAATTTCCTATAAATGCAAAATAACAAACCTACAATGCTAATACAAAAACAATTGGCAATTAAGCATATGCCTTCTATTATTTAAAAAATCATACTAATTAAAATTACTATCAAACCTATAGCTTCTAACTAGCATTATTAACAATATTACCGATCTACTATAATATTAAGTTTGCTACCAATGCACAAGAAAAAAAAAACCCAATGATGACACTAATATTTTCATGTTATTTTCTACGAAAAAGTGTAATTGTACTTATAGCTCGCTAATAACATAAATATATAAGTCTAATTTCCACATTATTTCTTCGACATAAACAAATAAAAGTGTGATTAATTACATAATGTATCCTTTCAATTCATTTAATAACATCAACTATGACTTTCAACATAATCATAGCAAAGTGAAAATTAAGCATATGTAGGAACTCTGGCTTTTATAAATAAATAAACTAATTACATTTACTATCAAATCTATAGATTCTAACTAAAGTTATTAACAATATTACCAATCTACTATAATATCGGGGTTTGCTACTAATGCCAAAGAAAAAAGATTCTATGAGGCTAATATTTTCATATTATTTTATCAAAAATAAATAAATAAATAAATAAATAAAAGTCTATTTCTACTTAAAATTTATTCAAAACTAATAAGGTTGCAACTAAAATTGAAAAAAAAAAGTCTATTTCTATTTAGACCTCATCAAAACTAATAAGGTTCCAACCAAAAAAGGAACTTACCTGCATATCAATGTTTCTTCATCATGATCACCAAAACTCTTCATTGAAAAATGAATCCATATTAGAAGTTTTCATCATTGAAGAATCCATACTATAAATTTTGAGGAAGTTAATGTTCACATGAAATTAGTGGAGCATAGGCAGAGTGAAGAATTTATATAGGTGAGAGACTAGGATTTACACAAGTAGTTTAGTTAAAAGGCAAGCTATGACTAAAAATTACTTAAGGAAAAAAATTAATAAATGAATAAAATATTGTTTCGTAAATGGATTACAAATTTATCTTAATATGTGACAAATTTTATTTCCACAAACAAGCAGAGAATAAAAAATTACAAGTTGTTAATTGACATTACTGCCACGGGGAAAAAAGGTTGAAATAATATTTCCAAAAACATACTCACCAGGAGAATCAAACCTGAGACCTAGGCTAAGTTAAGTGCACCTTAAGCATGCTGCTATTGATGCTTTTAATCAATGTGGGGCCGCATTTAATATAATTACCCTTCTCTTTAATAGAATTTTTTTTAAAACAAAACTTCTACTTGTTGTCTTCGTCTTCAACGACCAAACCCTAGAACGCCCCCCACCATGCCTATCAGTGTTGCCTAATGCACCAGTCTTCATTGTCCGCTGCCATTGCCTACCAACCCTGTCACCGGAATGATGGACACCACCGTTGGACAAACGACACAGATGGAGGAACATTGGAGAGTGTTAATGGCAGCGGGCATATGTTGTGGACACAGATGGAGGAACATTAGAGAGTAATTATGGCAGCGGGCATATGTTGTAGTCGTGCAGTTGAAAGAAGAGAGAGAGAGAAGGGGAACGTTGCCAGTAACAATGGTCTTCGGTGGCTCCCTGGTAATAATGGGTGATGGTTGTCTTCTCCAATGGTCTCCTTTAATTGTTATAAAATATAACATTATACTTTTTCTTTTCAAATTTTTTTTAGTTTTCCATTCTAATACAATAGGCATTCAAGGGTAATTAAACACACCGTTACAAAATTAATTTTCTTTATATTTAGTCGCATTATATAATTATTATAGCTTATTTTTCATGATTTAACAATAAAGATAAAATGAACGGTTAAGATTGACTTGTGACAAATGTACACTCTAGATCTTCCCAATTATGGTGGTTTGTCGTATAGGGACAAGCACTATAACTTTTTGGAATAAAATAACTTAGGGGCATAGATCTTCATCTTCTAACCACAAAAATAAAATGGCTAAATTAAAATTTTGATAAATATTTCAATTTGTTTTCGGTTGGAGATTTTGATGTTTTACCAAATTGGACTATTTTAATGTTTTGTTTTTATACAATCTCTTAATAGAAAATAGAAACCCAAGTAAAACTAAATGGCCAAATACTGTTGTGACTTCTTTCCTTCACTACTTGAGTCAAGTATTAAGGTCTATATTGTAATGAACAAACCATAGGTATTGATCAATGTTACTAGACATATTTAATTTTTACTACTTTAGATTGTAAAAAAGGTAGATTCTCATATCATAGATTAACAAACAAAATCAACAATAGACTGTGTAAATTAGTTTCATCAACTATGAAAATAGCTTTAAATAATTTTGTACATTGATTTCAATTCTCAATATTTTTTCCCCAAATCGAGCTGTTTCAAATCCCATGTTTGGTATGGATGGATCATAATAGAGGACAACTAGGGCTAGGGTTTTATTTTGTACCATTGCAGTATAAATATAGACCCAAAAGGCTCTCAATTGGTTGAGTTCTCACTTTTTCTAATTATGTTAGGTGGTATTAGAGCCATCTCTGAAAACCCCTAAAATTCTTTTTTCCTTTCAACTACATATGATAGACCCTAACTGTTTGTCTTCCTTACAAAGTAATCAGATCTCATCAACCATTCTTCATAGCCAACAACCACGATGACAATCCCACCATAAGCTTAGTTTGGTCTTCAGGAGAACGCCTTCTCCAACAAACACACTATCCCAGCAATGCCCCCAAAATTCGCCATCACTACCACCATAACGCCTTTGAGCCTGAATCTGTTTGATGATCCTTATGACCCAAATCCATCTACACTCTTTACTACTATGACCTTACTCATCACCTTCCATGGCTTCTATATAACCCATACATTGCATCCTTCTCGTAGCTTCTCTACCCCATTAACCTTCATTCCTATTTTCCTACCCTTAACAAGCTCTACCTACTACCCCATCCTTTTTCCTGACAGTGTCTTTGAGCATGGCAATCGTTTGGACATGATGCATGTGAATTTTACACCTTATTCTACATAGATTTGGCTCAAACATTTGGTAAATTAGGCTATTTATTTGTGTTTTGTTGGTTTTATAGGTAACAAAGAAAATTGCATGAATGGAGGATAATTCGTGTAAAGCATGCCAAAAGTTGGGCACGTTAACCCGAAAAACCTTAGAAGATAACCCGGGATAGCTATGAAGTAAGGCCGGGTTAAGAAGCACAACAATTGTTGGAGAAATAAGGAAGAAAAACATTGCAGAAATTTGTCATTGACTACCAGCACCAGGTGGCAAGGGTTGCCAATGTCAGGTGGCATGGGGTGCCCATACGAAATCCTATTTTTGTTCTATCTTGTGTGTAGAATTTCATAAACTTGGCACGGGTTGCTCGTGCCATGTGGGACCGTGCCACTCGCTCTTCTGTCCTACTTCTGTTGTTGGCTTCCAGAGACTTGACATGGTTTGTCGTGCCACTTGGCACAACTATGCCAAACCCGCTGCATCTGGATCTATCTAAAGCCCCATTCTCCATTTGTGCAAGGATCTACTTTTGGAGGTTTTAGGAATAGGGTTTAGCTAGGGTTTGGGAGAGATTAGTGTAAATTTACTTCATTTTGTAGCCACAATTCAAGAGTAATGAAGTTTTGATGTTATTAACTTTCTTTCGCTCTCTTTAATCTTCATTTTTATTCAACCTCATACCTTGTTTAGTTTGATTTGCTAGTGTAATGCCTAAATTTAAATGCTTTTGTTTGTTAATGAATTAATATTAGTGTCTCCCTTTCCTAATCCTCTTTCTATGCTTTTGTGTACTCTTAATCTCTCATTCTCTTTCTTCAAGAATGCAAAGTTTCAAGTTTTTTCTCTCTTTTTCATCTTAGGGTTTGAAAACCTACTTTTACAAGCTTGAGTTTTTGGCCCTCAATAGGTTGGATTAGTGCTAGTTGAGTTAGATTAGTGAGAATAAGTGGAGAATCCACCTCCAATCATCACCCACTTGCTCCAACAATGAAGGCCAACCTCTATTGTTGGATTTTCAAGGTTTTGAGGTACTCCCCTTCCTTTCTCTTCTTTTACTTAGTAAATTTCATGTTTTTCTTAGTTAATTAGATGTTTTGCTAGTTATTGTTAGTTAATATGATGTTTTTTGTTGATTTTGTTAGTTATGCTTTGTCTTAGTTTAGTTTAACTAGTCATGTTTAAATTACAATTTGTGAGTACTTAGTTTTATTAAATATACTTAGTGGACCAAAAATAACTAGTGATTTGATTTCCACACCGTCCTAGATTATGACAAATTTCTACCCTTACTCTCCCCCCCCCCCCCCCCCCCAAAAACTACATCAATAAATTAGCGCCGTTGTCAGGGATGTGATGTGAAATTAAGTCACTTCTTGTAAATATACCCCCTTTTAGTTCATTGTATGCTAGTGCAATCTCTTTTATTGTGTCTTTATTTTTTCTCTTGAGTTATAGGGTTGCTAATTATTTGGATGACATTGAAAAACACAAAAAAAATAGAAAATGTGAAAAATCCAAAAAAATTTAAGAAAATTAAAAGCCCAAAAAGTTGTGGCTCATTGAATATTAATGATGGGCTTGGGAATCTTGAAGAAACAAATGTGATTTATGTTGAGCCCAAGTCTACTAAACTTGATGAGCCCATTCTTGAAAGAGTGAAACCCGACACACCACAGTCATTGAGGAATCACTTCTATCCTCCCCTAGCTTCCCCACAATCTTGTTTTGGCCTCCCTCCTATCCCTAAGGATGTGACATTTGAGCTTAATCCGGATTATGTTGGCATGCTTCCTAAATTTTACGGCCTTTGAAGATCCTTATTTGTTTATTCGTGAGTTTGAGGAGGTGTGTTCGTTAACTCACATGACTAGGGTACCAAATGATGTTGTGAGGATGAAATTCATTCCCTTTCCTCTTAAAGATGATGCTAAGAGGTAGATATATGGTCTTAAGGTTGTTTCTATTGAATCCTAGGATTCTTTTGTTGATATCTTCCTTAAGAGATACTTTCCCACTAGCAAGACCATTAGAATTAGGAATGAAATTCTTTCTTTTGTCCAAGTTGAACATAAACCTTTTTGAAGTATATGAATAGTTTCAAGGAGTTACTTACCCAATGCCCTCACCATGGTTAGAGATATGAAATTTGTGCCAGATAGTTTATGAGGGTTTGGATGTGAGTACTAGGACAATGGTTGAATCTATATGTGGGGGGATAGTTGCTTTGTAAGAATGCAAATAAAGCTTGGGACTTTCTTGAGGATTTAAGTGATAAGACATATGAGTAGGAGACAATTAGGGAAGCCCCTAGTATTGCATCTAACATTTTTATGGATAATGAGGGCAAGCCACCTAATCACATCGTTGCTTCGGAAGATACTATGATTCATTGTGAGCATCAACTTGAAGTTCCTTCTTTTTAACCTCCTCAACCTCATGATTACATTCCTCCCTCTTATTCTTGTGATGTCTTTTGAGGGTGTGAGTGATCATTCATCACATCCCCTAATGATCCACCCTCATCCTAAGACTGGGGATATTCTTAGGGGCGATATGGTTTTTGATGATGCACCTTTTCTTTTAGCCCCCTTAAGAGAGAATGATAAGAGTGAGAAACTAATGGTTAAGGCTACTTGTGAGTTTGAGCATGACACGATTGTAGTTTCCAAGGATATTTTTGTTGACGAGGAGTATTCGCCTAAGGAAACTCATTTGAAGGAGCCTTGTGTTGAGGAGTGTGTTGAGGTCATGCCTCATGATTTGGAACTTGTTGATTCAGTCTCTATTGAGTGGCGGCCTAAGTCTATTCCCACTTCTATCATCTTGCCCCCGCCATCACTGTTTCACTCTTTTGTGGATCCTTCAATATCCACCTCCCCAGAGTCTAAGATTTGCATGATTTATTCTCCTAATTTAGACTGAACTCATGAGCTTAATGTGGCTATAGGGCTCGAAGATTGGATAGAAGATTTAGGATTCATGTCTGGTTTGTGCATTTATGCTTTTTTGAGACTTCTAGGCCCTTGGTCTCTACATTGAGTGATGTTGGACATATGTGTAACTCTTATGATTGGGCCCAGAGCTTTGATAAGCTCAAGAGAGCTCTCACTTCTATTCCGGTGTCATATTTTCTTTGGAACATCCTCCTTTTTACTAATGGTTTTAAGGTTTTTGAGGATTGTTCAAGTTTATTTGATAAGTTGTTACGAGCTTTGATAGGGATTGATACAAGTGACAACGTGTTGATTTGATAGAGTGGTTGATGCTCCTTGAGTTTCTTGTATCACATCTTAGTGAGGTATAGTTTAGGTGCACTCGACACCTAACCTGATATGATTGTTCTAACTCTTCTCTCCTCTTCTTTTCCTTTTCTTTATTTCTTTTCGTGCATAGTTGTTGGATATTTAGGATTATGATTGTGTGGGTGATAAACGTTGAGGTGAACTTTGGGTTTGTTAAGCCGAGATGGCTATGTTCACCCCTGTTTAATTTGTGTATTTTGTTTTATGAGTGTTTGTTGGTGGTGTGTTTTGTTTTGTGAATATTTGTTGATATTGTTTGGTTTTGCACTTGCTAGTGGTGTCAAAAGTTTATATATACTTTTGAATTTGTGTTTGGTTTGTGGTTGGATTGCTAATTTGCTTGTTTTTGGGTGCCTTAGTTTCCATAACGGGGACATTGTGGAGTTTTGGTTTGGGGGTGAGGTGCCCATTTTTATATATTTTCAAAATTTTTGAAAAAAATTCAAAAAGATTTTTCTTTTTCTTTAGGGTTTTTTGTGCTTTCCTAGGCGATTGTAATTTCATGTTGCTAGGTCATTGAATTATATGTAAATAGAGTTTGCATGATGAGATGCCTGATTGAGGATGTAGATTTGATTTTTCATAATAACCCCATCTTGTATGTGTGATTTTGTGCTACCTTGCTCACTTTATCATCAATTTTTAGGGTCTTGTTTTTAACTTGGCATGTGAACTCTTTATTTGTCGAAGTTGCCTTTTAAGCTCTTGAAAAAATACGAAAAAAAAAGAAAAAAAATCTAAAAAGAGTGAACAAAAACCCAAGCACCAATATTGATAGCCACTATCTTTATTTTATATCTTTAATTGGCTCGAATATGTACTATTTTACTTGGTTTCACATATGTTTGGGCAATGAAATAAGTGCTTTGCACATTCGAATAAAAATCCCTTTTTAGGGAAGGCCCAAATATGTATAAGTTAAGTGGGTTTTATTCTTGAAAAAAAAAATGAAAAATGGAGCAAAGAAGGCAATGAAATCGGGATCGTGCCAGTGTTAGCAACCTGATTTATCGATATTGATACACTTTTGCATATGCACCAAGGTGTACATATCATTGCATATTGTGTGTGGGAGTGAAAAATGAGAGTCAGGATGCTTACATTGACTTAGTTATCTCTTGATTGTACATTCTATCTGTATATATTTCGGTGACTTAGTTATTAGGGTGATGCAATTGCCTGAGTTGTATACATGATTTTCCCATTATTTGTATATATGTTCATGTTTTGAAAAAACCAAAAAGATTTTCCTTTATTTGTGAAAAGATTTTTTTGTGGGTATTTCACCTAAAAACCCTCACAAGACCTTACTCGTCCACTTGGGAAACCGAAGGGTTTAAAAGGCACATTACCTATGCCAAATGCCATCGTGATTCCTACAAAAGTGAGTTCGGATTTTCTTTTTGTTATTTTCCATTTCTTTTTAGTTAGCCTAGTTTGTTTGCTCGAGGACGAGTAAGGTTTTAGTGTGAGGGCATTTGTTCAGGCGCAATGCACATGAATTTACACCTCATTCTACCTAGATTTAGCTCAAATAATTGGTAAATTAGGTTAATTATTTGTGCTTTGTTGGTTTTGTAGATAACAAAGAAAATTGCGCAACTAGCGGTAATTCATGCAAAGCATGCCAAAAGTTAGGCACGTTAACCCCGGAAACCTTAGAGGATAACCTGGGATAACTATGAAGAAAGGTCGAGTCAATAAGCACAAAAATTATGGAGAAATAAGGAAGAAAAATACTACAGAAATTTGGCATTCGCTGTCAGTGCCAGGTGGCAAGGGTTGCCCATGCCAAATCCTATTTTTGCTCTCTCTTATGTGCATAATTTCAGAAACTTGGCACGGGGAGCCTGTGCCATTTGGCACGACCATGCCATATGTTGTCCTACCCTGCTTCTGTTGTTGGCTTCTAGAGATTTGGCACGGTTTGCCCATGCCACTTGGCAGAACCGTGCCAAACCTGCTGCATCGAGATCTATTTGAAGCCCCACCCTCCCTTTGCGTGAGGATTTATTTTTGGGGGTTTTAGGAATAGGGTTTAGCTAGGGTTTAGGAGAGATTAGTGTAGATTTACTTCATTTTGTAGCCACATTTCAAGAGTAATGAAGTTTTGGTGCAATTAGTTTTCTTTCTCTCCCTTTAATCTTCATTTTCATTTAAGTTCTTACTTTATTTGGTGTGATTTACTAGTTAATGCCCAAATTTACATGCTTTTGTTTGTTAATGGATTGAAACTAGTGACTCGCTTTCTCAATCATCTTTCTATTCTCTTATCTACTCTTAATCTCTCATTCTCTTTCTTCAAGAATGCAAAATTTCAAACTTTTTCTTTCTCCTCCATCTTAGGGTTTGAAAACTCACTTTTACAAGTTTGATTTTTTGGCCCTAAATGGTTTAAATTAGTAGTAGTTGAGTTAGATTAGTGACAATAAGTGGAGAATCCACCTCCAATCATCACCCACTTGCTTCGACAATGAAG
This sequence comes from Selenicereus undatus, assembly GCA_017589665.1. NCBI lineage: Eukaryota > Viridiplantae > Streptophyta > Magnoliopsida > Caryophyllales > Cactaceae > Selenicereus > Selenicereus undatus. Next base: position 43,247,547 of record JACYFF010031957.1, read on the forward strand.
GCAAACCTCCGTTGTTGGATTTTCAAGGTTTTGAGGTACTCCCATTCCTCTCTCTTCCTTTAGTTAGTAAATTTCCTATTTTCTTAGTTAATTAGATGTTTTGCTTGTTATTGTTAGTTAATATGATGTTTTTTGTTGATTTTATTAATTATGCTTTGTTTTAGTTTAGTTTAATTAATCATGTTTAAATTACAATTTGTGATTAATCAGTTTTGTTAATTATACTTAGTGGGCTGAAATTAACTAGTGACTTGATTTTCTCACCGTCCCAGATGACGACAAATTTCTACCTTTACGTTCCTCTCAAAAAACTACATCAACAGCAGTTCTAGCCGAAAACCATCACATGCTGACACCTATCTACCGATGCCTTCCCTTGATCAAGTCCTTGCCAATTTTTAAACCTTTAATCCCACAAATCCCTACTATCCTACCATTAGCGCTTATCAATCTTTTCCTACCATCAATATCACAAGTGTAGCAAATCAAAGTATTACCAAACCTAAAGACTTCCTTAATTGGAAAACTCAATTTGCTTCTCATCAACTTTCTTATGGCTTACTAGGCATTGTGGATGGAACTATTTCTACACCTCCTCCACGATTCATGAAGCAACTGACTGCTTAAAGTCTAATTCTTAATTTTTTTATTAGATGCGTATCGACCAATAGATATGATCTTGGTTGTTCGTACAATCTCACATATGTTCTAATGGACATTTGTGATTTGTAGTACTCTTATCAGATTTAGGAGCACCTCGACCATCACTCCCAAACTACTAGCATGGCTCATTGCCTTGAACGGAACTGCTGTCTTACTAGTATCTACAAGGAGGAATCAACCTATGGATGCTTATCTTCATCAAATCAAGATCATCGCCAACTCTTTAGCAACAATTAATAATTTGTTTAGTTATCAATAGTTAGTTCAATAAATCTTCTTTGGACTTGATCGCAAGTCTGATTACCACTGTTGCTTACTTTAGTGGACATATGACCTTTGATGATCTTCGGTCTAAACTTATGGTGTATGAACAGCAACTCATTCACCTACGTGAGCAAGCTTCCTCACTGGTTAAGTGCCAACCTTGGCCACCAATTCCTCTTCCTTGAAATCTCAATGTCACCACAGATTGGTGCAATAATGGTAATCAAAATCACAATAGTTAGCATGGTGGATGAGGGTGCAACAATAAATCATGGCGGGGTCATGGCAATTAGCAGCAAATAGCAACAATCAATAGACTTCCAGTTCAGGTACACTATCTTCAAGAATATCTATTTCTTATTGTGATAGTACTATCTCTACTACCTATACTACAACTACCATTACTAACTCCCTTTTATCCACCATTGATGATAACATATCCCCCCATCCCTAGATGTGTGCCTACTTTTCATCATTCCAAGTCACACTGCTTCCTTCTATTCTCATTATGTTTCGACCTTGGCACATAATCACTCTACCTCTTCACCAAGTGTCCTTGCCTCTGTCCAGTTTATTAAGGCTAATAATGTTCTATGGTATCCAAACTCTACTTCATGTAGTTACATGACCCCCCTTCAGAAGGTATCTTGTCTTCTAAACTCCCTTTTCAAGGGACCACTAGCATCACTATTGGTAACAGTGCTCTCCTGCCAATACCATATGTTGGTCAAATGCATTTGAGCACTTCTACCACTCCTTTAATTTTATGAAATGTCATGCATATTGCTAGATTATAGTACGATTTATTATTGAAAACAAGGGTTAAGAAATTGTAGAAAAGAAAGAACCTTTTGCAAGTGTATTATTTCTCACACGATACAATATTTAGGAATCTAGAATAAATAGTCAACACTATCATCTTATTCCCACCTTTATTTATGCTTGCCTAAAACTATCTTAACTACATTTGGCTCATTTTTAAGCCATTTGCGACTCTCTGGTATCCTAAGTCCTATAGTAACTATTATTAGGCCCTTATCTTTTTGAAAATAATTTTAGGGTACCTTATGTTTTTAGACAATAGATTCTTAGGTCCTTTTAATTATTATTTTGGCTGAAAACTTTCAAAAAATTTAACTTTGGCTCACATGGGGTACTTTTCTTAATTTTGCTATTTTTTTGGGCTTTTTCACAAAATATGCTTATTTTCAATGATTTAGCATCTTATAACGACTTTAATGGTACTATTATCACAATCTACTACTTATATCGTAAATATTATATTTTCTATGATTATAGGCCCTACATGCCTAGCAAAATAAGAGGTTTAATTACAGAGTTTTGACCATTACCTGAACTTAGTCGGCACTGGACCCTAGCGTTCCTCTACCTTCCAGTTTACAAAGACTATTAATCTCAACCACACCTTCCTTAGATCCAACACAACACAAATCTATTTCATTTCCTACTTTAAACCGTAGTCACTAATCAAGTTCATCATTTACAAGATAGTGAGACTTTAATGAAGAAATTATAATATTTAAGACATAAAGTTCAATTGAATAATGTTCCCTACTAGAGAACTTCTTTTATTGAAAGCTTGAAAGTGGAGATATTACATTGGAAAGATTGAAGAGGGACTTAAGCTACTAAGATCATCAGAGATGCTTGCTCGTAGAGAAATGGAGAATCCATCCATTTCTTTTGCTCAAGTATGAAACGACAGTGTCCCTTCTTAGCACTCAACCTCTCCTTTTATAGAGGAGATGGACTACATAAGATGCCCCAATGGCTACAGTATACACTAATATTTTTTCACATGGTTATAGTTGTCTTTACATTACTACAATAAATAACATTATTTTACTAACTTGCACTTGACAAAATAATACAGCAATGGAGTAATATCTTTTCAAACCTTTGATGTTGATAAGACTAGTCATCTATATTGAGATTCTGCATGCTTTCATCTCCAATAGTATTTTCCAATCTATCATTATCGATATAATTATCAAAATCTTCATCAAGTTGAAGATGTTATGAATCACATCTTTCAAATAATTCATGAAGATATTTCTTTCTTTTCTGATAAGAATTTTTCGGCACCAACATCAAAGAGATAATCAAAAACGTCTTCTAAAGTATCTCATTCTACCTTCATATATGCTGAGATCATTATGATAAATGAAAGTAGTGTCCCCGCACTACAGTAGAGGTCTTCCTTGTTCAATTAATGCCCATATTTGATGATAAATATCGTAAAAACCAGTGTTTCCTGCTAAAGCGAAATCAATAACTACTTCTTGTCGTTCTAGATACCATTCTTGTTCGTTGATCATTGCGATCGTCTAAATCAAATAATTGAACAAGATAATACGCAGGTTCTCCTTTTCCATTTTCGTACTCAATTACTACACAATGTACCTCGACATATACGCTTCTAACATATGGAATTTTTGTTGGACCATCAGGAGATATGAGAATCCAATGAATCCTCTTAAAACATGCACTGTTGAAACTTAGTTAGTCTTGAGAAGAATAGGTACTTTGGATCTGGGATTTCCATGAGATAAGCTACAATTCCATATTCCCAAGCTTTTATGATGGGGTCATCTGGAAATATTGAATTAGCTGGGAATCTAACATCACTAACTCCATATCTATCAGGAAGAAGATCGTAGTACTCCATAACTCCCAAATATCATAAGGATATCTTAGGTAATTCATTTATAACTCTAAAAAGTTGAATCTTTGTGCTATTAGATAAGCAAAAGACAGCAGACCAAAGCGTGATCTACTATTTGTATGGAATTCCAAAATATCCATAAACATTCTACTAGAAAGAGAGACCCATTCTAGCAGTAATGATATTTCATTTTTAATTTCCTCCTTTTCTAGTAGAAGTTCTACTGTGATGATTACCATTTGCAAGCTCAAGAGTTAACTATCTACCAAGGAATTCTTTGATGCCTGTATATATTCAATAGAGAAAAAAACAGGTTAAGTCGTAATTGCAATGTAGGAGATAAATTCTTTTTCACAAAACCAAGTATTCCTTCACAATCAGTTCAAATAAGAAAAGGTTTTGGGCCTAAAAAGATTAAGAACTTTTTAATTCCCCTTGTGACTACAAGGATTTTTTTTTTCATCGTGGGATAATTTCATTTCGCTTTATTAGAACTTCCACTGCAATATATGCAAAGTTTTTTTCCTTCTTTGATTTTGGAATACTGCACTCCAGTGCTCATTGTTGGCACCTGTCTTAAGAATTAAATCATCTCCTTCATTAGGCAAATTAAGAACATAAAGATTTTACATATCTTTTTAAAGTTTTAACCAATCTTTGAATAGCTAGGGATCCATTTACAACTTAATTTTTTCTTGAATTTTGTTGTAATGATTTTCTCAATTGAGCTAGATCTTTAATAAAATCTGAAGTATAGGTGAGACATCTAAGAAACCTTTCTACTTGCTTCTTATCTTCAATCTTATCAGGAAAATTTTCTATTTTTTTAAGAATATGCTCTTACAAGATGATTTGTCGAACTTCTATTTTTAGACCTAAAAACTAGATTTCTTGTTCAGCAGAAATGCACTTGTTATTATCAAGAATAATACCATGATCAATGCATCCTTGGGTGACAGCTAGGACATCATCTTTGCGCTGTTCCATGGTCTTGGAAAAGATAAAGATATCATTAATGTAAACTAGACAACAACAATTAAGGTCTTTGAAAAATATTATCCATTCTTCTATGAAATATTTGAGGTGCATTTTTAAGAGCAAATAGCATTACTGACCAATCATAATGTCCTTGAGGGCACTAAAAGTGGTTATAAGAATGCTTTCTTCATCTATTTTTATTTGCTAGTATTTGATTTTGCAATCCATTTTTTATAACCAAAAGGCTCCTTGAATTCTATTGAAAAAGATTGTTTTGTTAGGAATATAATAACCACCAAAGATAGTATTATCAATAAGTTACCATTCTAGTTTTGCCCCTTTTCTCTTTAGCAAAATTTCTTACCATAAAAGCGAAACTAGTGTGAGGACTCTTACTATTCCTGATTAGCCTTTTATCCCGAAATTCTTTGATTTGTTTATCAAACTCTTGGATATCCTGGTGTGTATACACTATTTGTTTGACTTGGATAATAGGTTTGGGGTTTCAGAAAGTAATCTTTGTAAATGTCTTATCTTTATCCCAAACTTTTAGAGGATTATTAGGTTACAGTTCTTTGTATAATTGCTCTTGTTATTAAGCAATCTGCTCTATAATAGGTAACTCAAGTAGTAAGATTCTTAGTGCTATCTCATGTTGTGTAGGCAATTTATTTGGTTTATAGTCTATGTGCATAGAGAATATAACCTCTAAAAATTATTTCCAATAGTCATATCTTGAGAGGGTTTATCAGTAGCTCATAAAATTGGTATAATGCATAGGACTCCTTCGGTATCTATGGATAACCCTTCTAAGGTTTCTTTATGGCTCATTATGCTATTGTCAGCTATCCTTACTTGTTTTCTTGGCTTTTTTCCACATAAATTCTAGAAATAAAGATATTTTTTCAAAACCGATAGAACAACCATTATCTATATAGGCACACAATTCATATCTATTATATCTCTCTAAACATACATTTTTTGAGATATAGATGCTATTAGGATTTGTGTTGACTTCATAGCATATCTCCATATCCATGCTTTTGACTCATTTATCCTCATATATTGGATCATTAACAATTTTTGTTTGGTACCTAATGACTTTTCTATCTAAGCTCATACTTCGGTCTACATGATTTCATGCATATTCAAAACTCATTTTACTAATTTCACTAATCATACAAACTGTATTATCTTCTTTAAACTCTTCCAGATATCACATATCCCATAATTCTGTATTATTAATCTTTCTTTGTCATTTTCTGACTTTTTCTTCAGAATCAAGTTTTGCTCCAATAAACTCAGTTTTGATTTTCTTACATAATTTTCTGAACATAGCACCTAGTGTTTCTGTCATTCTTAGTAAATCTTTACCTTCCTCATCTAATGAGTCATACTAGTTAGTTATAGTGCAAGAAAAACTATATTCGATATAGTTTAGGAAATTTGTAGCTGTCTATGCAGTATTGAAGTTTAGGGCACTATTCATGCCTCTTTTCCAATGCTCAAATATTTCTTGTTTATTACGAGCAACATCGATGTTTAAGATGTATCTTGTTTGGCTAATTGGGGTAAGGCCAATTTCTTCAAAGGTTATGCTTTTGCTTGGGATAAACCCAAGGGAAAAGTTAATTCTACGCCTTATTGGGATGTACCTAGGTCTCATAAAATGGGTATTTCTTCTAGAAGGTTCACTAAATTCTTCAGGGTTGGGAGCAACATTCTTAACGAGATTGGAATCGATTTCATCTATGTTAAATTTTTCTCCAATCTCATTGATTTCATCATCAAATATCATTTTACCATATCTTTTATCCAATTCTAACTTCTTCTAAATGCACAACATTAAGATATTTTAGTTTAATTAGGTTCATGTGTTGATATAATTCGTCTTCTAACTAGATATTATTTGTCTCTTCACTATCATCAAATAATACATCTTATTTATCCACTATTGTGCCCATGATTTTATTTAATTCTTTTAGGGTTTTGTTCTTTATCAAACATGCTCTGCAATTCTTCAAGATTATACTACTTATACTCCATCCTTTTGTTCTTCCTCTGCCTTTTCAGATAATTTTTCAGTTGATTTTTACCGTACTTATTTGGATTTTTATATCATGCAAAATAAAATGAATTTTCGTTTTCTGGGTTATGGAAATGATATTTATGCCGAAATGGAATACTAGTACTTAACATAGTTTTTTCACTATGTCTAATCTCATTAACTAGAGAAAGGTGGATTACAAATGATTGCTTCTTAATCTCTTTAACTTCAGTCTTAATTTTTGCTAATTCGACTTTTAATTCTAAAATTGTATCGGTGATGTAATTTAATTGTGATGCTACTAAAGTGCTTCCTTCTTGTGGGTACACAATATGTGAATAGTTAGGAGCAAGACAAGTAGATGACGATTCAACCATTAAACACAATTAATTAACTTAATTAATTATTAATTAATCTCAATTATTTTAATTATTTTGGATCACGTGGCTCTGATGCCATACTAAAGAGAGTATGAGTAGTGTTTATGAGAGAAATCACATATGCACAAAATTAAAATTTTCAAAAGTAAGTTTCTAGGGAATGGGGTGGAATATGCAAATATGAAAAGTATGGGCAGTACACATGGATTAAAATAGTAGAGTTGGGTCTGAAAATAGTTTGCAAATACTTATAGAGTCCTTTCTGTAAGTTACCTTATAAATCAAGATACCTTATAATTAATTTTAAAAACCGATGATCCTTAAAATAGTTTACACAAAACTGGAGGTACCTTTGTGTAATAATTGCTTTTTAAGTAAATCATGATGTGATCCCAATAAAAAGGTATACTATGATAATATAGCTTTTTCCATCAACAAAATTGAATGTCAAGTGGAGTATTCTACGAAATTAAGGATATACAAACTAACCCTAGAATGGTAACCATTTTAGGGTAATTAACGTTCTATTGTAAAAATTAGCTTTATAATTTTAATCATTTTATTAACTCAAACATATCTATTTTAACATAAATAAAAAAGAGTAATCCTATTTTTATTGTTGGATAATATTTTAAAGTGATGAAATATTTAAGATGTCTATAAAAGTATGTATTTTATGTGATGTTGGTATTTACAAAGTCATAGATCGAGACGTAATACTACGATATATATGATTAAAATAAATTTTAAAAAGATTGTATCTACAAAGGAATAGAAATTCCATACTATAATTTTTTTATTTACTTTTTTATAGTGGGTGCAATATATGCGAATAAAGCACTATAATGACAAGAGAGTAATTACATGGCCAAGCCTTGACCGAGGGTCTTAGCCTACTTTCATTAATACACTACCATAGATCCGTGCTCACTAATGACAATTGTTCTGTTAAATTAACTCACTCGCAAGTGAACCATTTCTTATTAGAGTCATGTTGTTGGAATTGCATGCATGGTTGACTCAATGGGTAAGCTATGCTAACAAATCTCAATTTCGCACTTGAATTCTAATCAAGTTGCGTTATAAGTTTGCGTGGCTATCCTTGTGGCATTCCTCATCATTATCGCCATTGGGACTGGGAGACCACCAATGATAACGCTGTAGGCACTAAAAATTTATTTGTGCAGTACCAAAATTAAATTAAATTAGTTAATTGAGCCAATCCTTTTAAAAACTCACAAGTCTAGCCCCAAAGACTCACAAGTCAAGCCCAAAAGACTCACAAGTCAAGCCTAAGATGAAGCCCAAATGACTTCCAAGTCTAGGCTAAGTCAAAATTCAAATCAAAGCCAAAACCAATGCTCAAGACGACTACGAAGTCAAATCACAACCTAAAGCCCGAATGTCGTCCAAGTCAAGGCGTTGTCAAAGTCAAAGTCAATGTCAAAGTCAAGGTCAAAGTCAAAGGTCAAGACCTACATCGACTCACAAGTCAAACATCAAAACGACTCTTAAATCAATGTCCAGTCAAAGCTCAAGGCGACTTCCAAGTCAATACTCGACCCAAGCCCGGGAAACTTCCAAGTCAAAGTAAAAACAAACGAAAGTTAAAGCTGTCCAGGGTAAGGCCTGATTGAAAGGCCCAAAACCCAAGTCAAGGCCCATCTTGACTTTCAAGGGGGAGACTTTCCTATAAATAGGCCCATACCCTCCTTTATTCAAAGGTTAGAAAGTTCATCCTTAAAAGAGAAAGAATCAGAGGATTTTGTATTCTTAGAGAATGTACCCATTCAAATCAAATCAATCTATAAAAATTCAATCTTTGTAATTTTACGATTACAAATTTGGCATGCCCAGTTGGACATCTCTACCTCTCATCTCTTTCTCCTAAAAGATCAAGACTTTCAAGTCATAAGAACATCTTCTTCAACGAAGACATGGTTACAAAGAACATTGTCGCGCAAGCTTCGAAGAAGAAGAGCACAGGATCTCTTTCACACATATCCTATGGAGCAAGCATCACTTCTAGCTAGCGCGCGCACACAATGAAGACCAGGAGTATGGCGAAAGCTGCTGCGTCAACCGCTCCGGGGCAAACTGTGATGCCCCCATCCAAACGCCAAAACTTGAAGAGGCAGTAAAATGCGTCATCTTGGATAGGTGAAATTCAAAACCACCAGCTTCAATCTCAGGTTGAAGACGACTGCAGCAGTAATTCTTCTTCCCCCTCACCGAAGGGGGCGCGCATGTCAGAGATTGAAGTTGAGTCCTCCAAAACTATTGTCATGCCAGCCATGATGACATGCACAAATACTCTAGAAGAGGAGATGGCTAACATGAAAGCCATCCTAGAAAAATTCACCAGGGATAACGAAGAAAAGGAAGCGCGCATTAAGCTTCAAGAAGAAAAGATTGCTAAGCTGAATAGGAAGTCAGAAAAAAGGCTAGCTTAATCTTCCACAAAGGACTCAGAAAAAATGTCCATCCACACTGAAGCCTCTAACAGCGAGAAGTAGTCAAAGAAAGGCGCTACCCCTAAACATTTCAAGTCCTCTGAATCAATGACCATTGAGCAAATCCAAAACTTGATAGCAAATGCAGTTAAGGCGCAGCTAGGTGAAGGTTCGCACAGAACTCACCTATACACCAAGCCTTACACTTAGAGAGTTGATGCTCTTCGCATGCCCCATGGTTACTAACCCCCCAAGTTCAAACAATTCGATGGGAAATGCAATCCAAAACAGCATGTCACGCACTTTATTGAGACATGCAACAATGCTGGGACTGAAGGCGACCTTATGGTGAAACAATTCGTCAGAACATTGAAAGATATTGCCTTTGACTGGTATACCGACTTAGAACCTAAGTCCATTGACAGTTGGGAACAAATGGAGCAAGAGTTCCTCAACAGGTTCTATAGCACGCAGCATGTTGTCGGTATGACTGAGCTGACAAACACAAAACAGTGGAAGGACGAGCCAGTTCTTAACTACATCAACCGTTGGCGCACACTTAGCCTCGAGTGCAAGGATCTGTTGTCTAGAGCGTCCACCGTTGAAATGTGCACCCAATGCATGCACTGGGACTTGCTGTACGTCCTACAAATGAGCAAACCTAGGACTTTTCAAGAATTGGCGACCAAGGCGCATGACATGGAGGTGACGATAGCTAGTCATCGCGTCAACTCCTTCTATTCTACTGAATCAAAGAGGGATAAAGTTGAATTCGAGAAGAATGTTAAATTTTCTAAGGGCACGACCAAAGAAGCGATGGCCACCTCTACAAGTCAGCAAATTCGCATTATGGGAAAGCCAAAACTAGGGGGCAAGAAGAGCTCGTCGTTCAAGGTTGAGATAAAGAAGCGTCCCACACTAAAAGAGTTTCAGGAAAAGAAGTATCCATTTCCTGAATCAGATTTGTCAGGCATGGTAGATGACTTACTCAAGAAGGGCGTCATCGAATTGCCCAAAGCCAAAGCACCCAGAAGAAGTTGGGAGGACCGCCGACCCTAAATACTGTCGGTATTATAGAATCGTTAGTCACCCTCTTGAAAAGTGTGTTACACTTAAGGAGTGCATCATGCGACTGGCTAAGGAACGAAGAATCATTTTAGATTTGGATGAAACAGCAGAAGTTGGCCACGTCACAGTGCAAGAGGATGAGTCAGATTCTGAAATAGATCATGCTGAAGTACTAGAGGGCTCAGGAGAATGCTTCACAAAAAGCTTCTTTGATAGTCTGGTTGTCTACACAGCCTCATGTTTTGAAATTGATGATGACGAAACAAATGAGGGGCTAAATGTCCCTCCTGAAGAAAGTGGTGATCGCAGCATCCAGCCACTACAACAATGGAAAGAAAAGAATGAGAGGACAATTTCAGTCTCGTCCATCAAGCAAGCAAATGTCCCGGCAAATTTAGCGGCACCAGCCTTCAAATGTACAAATCCTAAAAGTGCGACCAAGATTGAATGCAAGTTCAATGAAGCAAGTTGGTGCGTTCTGAAAGAAAAGGGTGTGCTTCCAGTTCATAGGGCGAACCCAAGCAAATTGACCAAGATTTCTCTCCCTGGTTTTGTTGCCTCTTCTAAATCCTCGCTCTAAGAAGAAAGTGAGTTGTCAAAGATCCGCATCAGCGATGGGTGTGATCCTAATGCACACAAGTTAATGAAGAGGTCTAGCCATGACTTCAGCCAGCCAACATCTTTGGGGCATGTGATCGAAGTTGAGCCCTACAGACTTGACAACACATAAGGGGTCGTACAAAGTCAAGAGGGCAATGTCGCAACGCCTAAAGTTGGTCTTAGCTACATACCTCTACAACCTATGAGGATTTCGAGACGACGTAAGGACAAGTAAGCCCTCATGCAACATATCACAGCTGAAGAGGTTGATGACAATGAGGGTGAAAATCCCAAGACCAACCCCAAAACGACGGTGTTCGATAGGTTGCAGCCGTCAACGTCGCACCAACGCCCTTCTGTGTTTAGAAGGGTTGGAAACAGTAAAATCCCGAAGTCCTCTGTCGTCCATAGGTTGAAGAAAGATGAGCAACCTAAACCCTCGATCTTCGCCAAAATCAAGATAGGCGAGACATCATCAAGCGCACCACCCTCACAAAAAAGAGATTCGATGTTCGGCCACCTCGGCAAAACAAATGAAGTCCAAAGTTCAATTCCTTCATGCATGAAGCGTCTTTCCACTTTAGATGTGAAGGTGGATGACTCCCTAAAAGTAACGAGGCGCATCCTAATTCTCACTGGCCATAGGGCTAAGGCCAATTCAAAAGAAAGAACTAAGGATGATGAATAAACTTCTTCCAACTACAACGCAAGCCAAGATGTTGACGACTTCCCTTGAGGAAATGCTGGATTAGCTCCTGGTCAAGAGCATAAACTGTTCACCACCACAAAAAAGGGCTTGATTCACTCCTGAACAAGAGCTTAAACTTCATAAAATAAAATAAAAAGACACACCCAAAGTTCACATTAAAAAAAAGAAGACTCCCGAACAAGAGACTAACTATTCGCACATTCAAAAATAAGACTCCCAAACAAGACACTAAACTATTCGCACATTTAAAAAAGAAGACCCCCGAACAAGAGACTAAACTGTTCACACATTTTAAAAAAAAAGGCTCCTGAACAAGAGTCTAAACTGTTCACATGCATTAAAAAAAAGAGAAAAAGAAGGCCTCCAAACAAAAATCTAAACTGTTCACACACACATTCAAAAAGAAAGGCTCCTGAATAAGAGTATAAACTGTTCACTCAAACAAAAATCTTTGTACTACTCATATCCCGCAAGAGTATAAACTGTGAACGACAAAACAAATGAAAGAAGGATGCTTAGTTGAACCACGTAACAACTTGATCTTATTGGGAATTGCAAGTACCCATACGTACGTAGGCAACTTCATCAAATCACCAAGTGCAGTCAAACACATCACACACAAAAAAGGGGGACATGAAAAAAAAGAGATCAAAGACATCACCTTTCTGCCGGCAAGCTCCTCCTCGCTGCCCATACTACTTTCAAGCGTATCGGTATCTATTCAAGGCCCAGGGCCAAGCGGTGAACCGTATCACAAGTGGTTCTTCAAGTCTTCATACCACTTTCATGTGTATCGGTATTCGTTTAAGGCCCAAGGCCAAGCAGCGAGCCATGTCGTAAGTGGTTCTCCAAGTCTTCATACCACTTTAATGCGTATCGGTATCCGTTCAAGGCCCATGGCCAAGCAACGAACCGTGTCGCAAGTGGTTCTTCAAGTCTTCATACCACTTTTATGCGTGTCGCAAGTGGTTCTTCAAGTCTTCATACCACTTTCATGTGTATCGGTATCCGTTCTAGGCCCATGGCCTAGCGGCGAACTGTATTGCAAGTGGTTCTTCAAATGACTTCTCAATCTGCACAAGCAATAATACAAGAGCAGAACAAAGGGGTCTTAGCATTCAAAAAATAATAAGCACAAGTGACAAAAAAAAGCGATCTTTCAGCAAGTGAGCATGACATCGCGATGGGTGAAAAGCGCAACAATAAATGAATGCGGGGTTATAACGGCGCAAGCTGGCGTGAGTAGACTTTTTAGGTTAATAAAGTGGTTTCCTTTGGATGTGTTTCAACCAAAGTTACCACCTTTATTATCCATGTGATCAAAGAAAAGGGGGCAAGTTTTTCAAGACCAAGACACGACATTTAAAATTTCAATAAAAGTCCAAGTTACAGGCAACCCATGACTCAATGAGCATTTAAAAAAAGAGGTTGATCATCTAAAAAAAACGAGATCGAGCACCAACAATGTTTGGTCATGCAAAAAAAAGAGCCGACAACTCGGATGACAAGAGATTTGAAAAAAGAATACACTCAAAGACCCCAGGGTGGATTCATGCCAAATTTTTCAGCAACATTTGGAAGATCACAAACGCCATGTCCACCAAGCCCACAAGCTTTGAATATTCGTGCATGCATCAAATAAAAAAAATCAAGTTCTGTTTAAACAAGGCCCACAAGCTTTGATGAGGGGGGGCGCATCAATGTTTATCACAACCCAAGTGAGATATTCAGTATCAAACCAATCTCATATCTATTATCAAAGCCCCAAATCAAAGCAAACCCAAATTCTCAAAAAACAAGCCCTTATTGAAAACCTAAAATCAACATGTGCCAAATTTCCCAAATCAAAACAAACCCAAGTTCAAACAAAAAAAAAAACCCACAAGTCCTGAATGACATCCTACTAACTGGATGATTTCTTTTAGCAAGCATCCTCAAGTTCTTGCAAGGGCATCAGACAACAATAAGGTGTCCAATCTGCAAACCAAAAAAAAAAGAAGAAAGCTAAAGCAACACCTTGTTGAAATTTGGTGTCAAATCCTCCATTTCACACACAGAACTTGAACAAGAACAGAGGCCTCATTCATTCTTTGAATCAATCCACTCCTACACATAGAGGCCAAGTTTTAATCTTTTTCATATTTCAATTCTTCCTCACACACAGGATCAAACCATGGTGTCATTCTCATCACTCCCTTCCTCATTCATTTTCATGCCCCCACTTACCAAAAACCAACCAATAAAAAAAAAACAGGCATGAAGCAACCCACCCCAAACACCATGCCTATTTTTCATTGTTTTCATTTGAATGTACTTCATCAAAAGCCAACCCAAATGTGGCAGAATACCCACCAAAAGAAGAGTATGGATTTTCTTCATACCCATCAAGAGCCATGGCTTCCTTCCTACTTTTCTGTCTCCTCAGCTCACAAAACGCCAGTCCCCTCCAAAAAAAAAAATGACGACTTTCTGATTGGAGAACTAGGTCTCAAGGTTGGCATGCATTTTTATCCAAAAAAAAAAAAAGACGAACGGAAAGAGAACAAGGGAAAGGAGGAAAATGGACAAAGTCTATACCTTTGATCAAAAGTGGTGCAAAGACCAAGCCTTGGGGAGAACTTCCACTATGAACAGTAGCAGTGGCAGCAGCGTCAGCAGGGATGCTCTGGTTCTGGGTTGGGGCATCGGGGCTAGGGTGTTTGGTTTCCAAGAGGAAGAAGAAGGCCTATGTAGACAAGGATATAAGCAAGCTCGGGTTGCACAAATATTGGGAGAAATGAGGTAGAGTTGAGGGTTGTGCAAGGGGGTTGGGTATGCTGGTGGTTGTGCGTAGTGGCTTAGGGCATTCTGTGCAGTGCGTGGTAGCTGATGACAGGAAGAACAAAGGCTCGGTTGGGTGCGAAGAAGAGAGGGCAACAGTTGGTGACCATCACGTGCCCTCTACATGTTGACTAATTGAGGCAAACAAGGCCAGGCCATGGACTGGTCAAAAGTTAAATAAAGAGAAGGCAGCCCAGCCCGTGCCGGAGATATAAAACCAAAAATAAATAAAATGCTAAGACGGGCCCAGTCCAAGCAAGGAAAGAAAAGGAAAAGGAATACGGGGGTCACGTGCATCAGGTGTGCTCTCTTAAATGAAATGTGGTTGGGCTATGGGCTGGGAAAGAAAGGCATACTGAGTCCACCAAGAAAAGAAACAAGAAAAAAACTGAGAGGTGAAAACAAGAAAGAAGAAGGCTCGGCCTACGAGAGCAATAGAGAAGGAAAGCTAAACCCGAAGCTGAGCCAAGCCCACACGATACAAAAAGAAAAAGAAAAAAAAGGCTGAAGCAAAAATTAAGGCATGCTATGATTGAGTTCGCTCTTCACCATGCCCATGACCCAGGTCCTTTTCCCCAATTACTTGCATAAAGAAAAAAATGGGTTCACTTGCTCAAATTTCCATACAAAATCAACAAAAATAAATGTTAAAGGTATTCATTGCGAACAAATTCTGGATTGTAGAAGGATATCGAGACTTCGGTCACATTCAAACGACAAGTCTCGTACGTGACATTGTCTCGATAGGGCAATTTGTAGGCACTAAAAATTTATTCGTGTTGTACCAAAATTAAATTAAATTAGTTAATTAGGCCAACCTTTTTAATTAATTTAGTCAAGCCCGAAAGACTCAAGTCAAGCCCAAAAGACTCACAAGTTAAGCCTAATATGAAGCCCAAATGACTTCCAAATCCAGGCTCAGTCAAAATTCAAATCAAAGCCCAAACCGAGGCTCAAGACGACTACCAAGTCAAGCCATGACCTAAAGCCCGAACGACGTCCAAGTCAATGAGCGGTCAAAGTCAAAGTCAAAGTCAATGTCAATGTCAATGTCAAAGTCAAAGGTCAAGACCTACATTGACTCACAAGTCAAACGTCAACACGACTCTTAAGTCAATGTCCGGTCAAAGCTCGAGGTGACAAGTCAATGCTCGGTGCAAACCCGGGAGACTCCTAAGTCAAAGTCAAGGTCAAAGTCAAAGTCAAAACAAACGAAAATCAAAGCAATCACTACAAAAAAAAGTGGTTTTTACCAACATGGATAGTTCTGTTGCAATAAATACATTTGCTATTGATAAAACCTTATACCAACAGATATTGATTTGTTGCTAGACTGTTGGTAGAAAGGGGTGATGATATTAGTTTTACCAACAGATATTGTAATCTGCCGCAATTGCTCCGTAATACCAACAGATTGAATCTGTTGGTGAATGTCATCATGTTACCAACAGAGACATAATATGTTGGTGATGACAAGTGTTACCATTAGATGCTTCTGTTTGTGTTAAATCAACTGGTGGCATAAATTATTTACCAATGCACTGTATCTATTGGTAATTCTTTCTTTTTCTCACCTTTTTAATATTCTCCAACAAGAAGATTTGTTGGTACTAATGTATACCATCAAAAAAGAATTTCCATCAAGCTGCAATCTATTGGTAATTTTGTTCTTTCACACACCTCATGATTCGAAATATCTGCAGCCAATAGTCCATCCACTCAAGTGGACCTATTTTTTTCAACGAATACATCTACACAAAATCAAACCTGTAGTACAATAGTTATAGACAATAGAAGAATCAACCCAAACAAAAGCACAATGTTATTTAAAAGTTTTCAAAAGTGCTATACATTCACTAAAACTTCATAAGAAATAAGCACATAACTCTAACAATTGCTTCCATTTAAATTAAAGTCCAAACTATAAGTGCAAACTCAAAAACATTACTTGGTCTACCTAAAAGATAAGTCAAGACAAAAGTTAACCACATAAGAGAACTCACACTATGACTCATCATTTTGTTCTTAATCATCAACCTCTTCGGTATTTTCTTCTTCAAATGCATGATCTTTTCATTGTCATCATTAATATCCCCATCTTCCTCAAATGAAGAAAGAACATCCTCCGTTATTCCCTATTAAACAAGCACAAAAGCATAAATCTTAAGAAGAGGTAATGGAGAATATTTATAGTCATCTAATGGCATTCTCCCTTAATAACATGATGTCAAATTTATCATAGCAAAGAGAACTAGAATGAGTTCATCATGACAGCTAGCTCGAAGACAAAGAAGGCAGATCCACAAAAATAACGTGAGTTTTAGCATGTTAAGACAATCGATGTTCATACCAAAACTACATTTGCACGCAATAGCAAGTTATCACAAATGTGTTCCTAGAAAACTATATGAAGTGCAAGACTAAGGTCGTGACCTATGGCCACAGAACCTTGCTCTGATACCATCTGTGAGACCCCCAACCCTTAGGGTTGGAAGTATCAACAATTTTTTAAATTCCTACTTAAATTCTGCGGCAAAACGGACAGAGTTTTCCATAAAAACTAACCATTTCCCAGGCATAAAGTCTTACATTAATTCCCTGCATCGTGTAGAAGTATAAAAGAATATAGAAATAAGCTCAACGGCTATACGCTGGAGTCCACAACTCTACGGCCCACTTGTTCGGAGTATACCAAACATTAAACAATTAGCAAATAGACTTATTATATGACAAGAAGAGGAGATATGCAAATGATAAAGATTGCTCAGTTCAGCAATGGAAAAGATAACCAAATAAGGTCACAATAATTTACACCTAATGAGCTGCAAATTATCCAGTCCAAAGATTTAAATCTAAGCATACCACAAATTCTGCGGCAAAACGGACAGAGTTTCGCCTGAAAACTGACCATTTTCCATACATAAAGCCTTACATTAATTCTTTGCATCGAGTAGAAGTATAAAAGAACATAGAAATAAGCTCAACGGCTAATTCCCTGCATTGAGTAGAAGTATAAAAGAACATAGAAATAAGCTCAACGGCTACACGCCGAAGTCCACAACTCTACGGGCCACTCGCCCGAAGTATACCAAACATTAAACAATCAACAAATAGGCTTATTATATGACAAGAAGAGGAGATATGCCAATGATAAAGATTGAAGCAACGTCGCAGAATCAATGACTTTCATACAATGTCCATTGACAACTCTTTGATACACATCATGGGTTCCATCTATCGTTGCACAGAAGTTCAAATAACTACATACCACGCATTATGCAACGAAAGTACTCGATGTAATACGAGCAGTTGCAAAAGATGTAAAAGGCAGGGGGACACATGAACTTGAAATGACTACCAAAAACATATTTACTAAGTGACAAGCAATTAATTCCTACCAGATACTTTCTGAATGCGCGAAAATAAACTGCTGAAAAACAAAAAACAAAAAAGAAAAAAAGAAAAGAAAAGAGAGAGAGAGAGAGAGAGAGATGAGACACAAATCATGACACCAACATCAACATGGAAATATGTAAATACATCACCATACCAAAGACAACATGGACGTATGTAGGTCCAAAATGTGAAAAAAAAACTCTTAACCAAGACCAATACTACTCTAGACCCACACAAAACCGTTGTCAGCTAAGTGCTAACGCATAAATGCTATGCTTTGTCACTCCCACAGTAAACAGGGACCAACTCCCATGTGTTTACAAGAACTAGGCTACATCAGACTACCTATTGACAACAGATATCCTAGTTCATCATGAGCTAAATAAGATCAGATGTACCAAAGATCCATAGTCGAAACAAAAAAATTAATGGCAACAAAAAAGAGCATTGACTCATTGAAGAGGAAGGAGGGGGAGCCCAACTTCTACATATTAGGGAGTTGTGTATGAATCCATCGAAGGTATGCGGAGTTCTCTTCTTTCCCTTTAACCTCTCCCCCCTGCCCCATGCCTTTCTGCACTAGGGTAACCCCCACATCTAGAGGCGGCCCCCACATTGAGCACCGTACCTAACTAGACTGAATGACTGCCGGATGAATATTCCACAACAAAGCCCAGAATTAGAATGTTCTATGAAATATGAAGCGAAAACAAACTTCCTTGGCACCAAATTCTACAAAACTCAAATGACTACACAATTTTTGTCATGCTATAACTAAACAGTTCGTAGTATAAGAAACAAACGCCCAACTTAAGATGCACAACCTATATGTCAATAATGACGATGAAATTCCTTCAACCTTATTGCATCAAAGGGAATCATCTATATGCTTTCTATAGACCCCTACTCTATTATTCTTGTCTCATATTGGCATCCTACTTCATAGGATAAGAATTGCAGTAGAAGAATTGCATGTCGTTTGAGCTTTTTCCCCGACCCCAGTAACTAGGCTTGCAGAAGCAGAAACTCCCTCCCTCCCCCCCTTAAGGCAGATGCTGGAATATTTCATTCACCACACGGCTTACTTAGCAATCAAATTTCGAAGACTTCGTTTGCTGGTAACCATAGCATGACTTGTTAAATTGATTAAGATATAAATTGTTAGGTATAAACAAGACAACCAATAAACAGACAAAAAGATTTCAATAGAAACAAACACATAGATCATCCATAAATTGCAACAACACTCTTCCCTGCAGGCTCCAAGCATACCAACACATGGACTCCAATTAGTTGTTGCCCTAATTCCCATTCAAACCCAACAAATTCAATAGTATTGCAAATACACAATACCTTCAGCAAATTGCAAATAACAAGTTCGATTTATTGTGTTTAGCCTTGAGTATATGCTACCAAACCCTTGATTTTTCAGCACCAAACTCTCCAGAAAGTGGCTGCAAGGACATAAAAGACTAATTTAGAAACTTTAAGTAGATTGAAAGAGAAAATGAGAGAAGCGCATACATACCTTCGAAACTTGTGTGTGCGAAACAACGAAGATTCGAAATGAAGATTGCAACACTAAGAAACCAACAACACTCTTCGAAGCAAAGAAGATGATAGTTTGGGTAGATTCTTGAATGGTTAGGCGTGAGGGTTTTGGGCTTTTTTGTTGTATTCCTTTTTGAGTGTACTGGGTTTTTTGGTGGGGGACGCTAGGTGACAGTTTTGTTGGTAATGTAATTCAATTTTTATTTTATTTATTGCTAGTTCAGGTTTAAAGGTTGTACGTTATGCAGGTATGGTTAATTAAACAATATATAGCATTTAACTGTGTGGCAAAGGCTGTAGCATTTACTACAACTCTTAAACAAATGATTCAGGGAACTAGGCATGAACACAATCATTTAAGACTTGTCTTTGTAGCATCCAATTAAAGCCGCAACAGATATGAAATTGAACACATATCACATTCTAAGGTTCACCCCCCCCCCAATCTCCTTTACTTTTGGTAGACACAGAATCAAATGGGCACTCAGAGAACTAGAAAACTAAATCTTTTCACCTCAAATCATGAATTAAAGGCTAATCAAGAAAACCAACATCAGAAAAAGGTCGGGGTTGCGCGACTGAAGCAACGTCACCGTGAGTTGTGGGCTTGTTGGCTCGAACCGAAGCAAATTGGCGAGTGGCTGGGGTTAGCAATCGCGAGGAATCACCGGCATCAGCAAGCAAGAGGAGTGGACGGTGGTGGTTTGGCCCCGAACATTCAATTCATAAACAACCATTAAACCCCCATTCACCATATTCATCCTCAACCCCTAACATTCAATTCATACCCAAATTCAAGAAAATTCACAAAATAGCACTTATTTGATCTGAATACGCTAATTATTATTCAACTTCATCATAAAACACCCAAAATCAAATGATGAAGAGTTAGGGTTTTAAACTCACTTGAGCAATGTGAGAGAGATAAACAGGGTGCAGTGGTCTAGTGGTGGTTTGGCGGCGTTGCGGCGTCCAACGGTGAGGTTGTTGACAGGCGATTGAGCAAGGAGGCAGCAGGTGTCCGGCCGATGAAGCAACAGAAGAGAGAGAGGGGTGTCGAGCGTTGAGCAGAACAGCGTCGGGGGGGCCAGTGACTAGAATGAAGACACTGGCGGTAGTAGTGGACGGCCGACAAGCAAGGTCGGCGATGTAGTGGACGGTGGAGAAGAGTAGCAGAGAGGGAGAATTAGGGGGGTATATCGGTGCGAAGGAGAAGCAGAGGCAAAAGGAAATGGGATTTTTCTTGGGTTTGTTTCTTTTATTTGTGGTATATGTTGTCTCTCCCTCTCTTTTTTTTTTTCAAAATAAGTCTAATATTATTATTTCGGTTTGTTCTATTTTATTTTGATTTATTATATGAAATTAATATACAAATATAATCAAACTAATATTGTGGTTAGATTAGTAATGAAATTGCACATCTTTTGGGAATAAACATTTTTATTTTGGTTTGTTCTATTTTATGATTATTACCAACAGAAATTCTTTCACAGATGAATGTGTTGGTAATATAATTACAATACCAACAAAAAACTAGATTGTTGGCAATATAACAATAATACCAACACACTATTTTTAATATGTTGGAAATACTAGGACCCATTCTTCCTTCCAAAATCGAAAACTTTAATACCAACAAATAACTAAATCTGTTGCAAAAGCTCACTTTAATATGTTGGTGAAAGTTACTTTTTTTTGTAGTGAATTCAGGGTAAGGGCTGATTGAAATGCCCAAAACCCATGTCCAGGCCCAAGGCCCATCTTAATTTTCAAAAGGGGGACTTTCCTATCCTATTCTCCTTTATTCAAAGATTAGAAAATCCATCATTAAAAGAAAAAGAATCAGAGGATTTTATATTCATTGAGATTGTACCCATTGAAATCAAATTAATCTATAAAAATTCAATCTTTGTAATTTTGCAATTACAAACGCCACTTGATCAAATAATCCCGTGAAATTCAACACTCATTTTGGTGGCATAGGAAGGGAGGGTGGGGGGAGGATATGAGGGATTTGGGGGTCAATTCAATGTATGAGAAGAGTTTGTTTTATGGGCAGTCACAACTCAGCCCATTGTAGGAATTTCAAAAAATTTGAAATCAAGATTTAAATAGAGAGCTAACTTAATTTGGATAAGATAAAAGTTTTGCTGGCAGAGAATATTACTTTAAAATTTGAAACATGCATTTAGGTGGGATTCAACAAACTGTATGATTGGGAGAGGGAAGGCTTTTCAACCACATATAACTCTTTTATTTATTATATAAAGGTAAAGATTGAAAAAAGTGTTATGAACAGATATTCTACTCCAAGGGAGAAAAAAAAAATAATTCTGAATAGACATATCATAATATCAATATTGAAATTATTGTCTTGAAGGAATCAATATTTATATTGTTATTAACATTCAATCTCAAACTTGCTGAAATTATCTCAAGCCTTTCACAAAAAAGAATTTACAGGCCTGCGTTGCATGATTCCCGCACACCACCAAGCTTAAAAAAAAGCATAATGACGAATTTACATGCTCCAGTTTTTCCTTTTTTTTTTCCATAAAATTAGTTATAGATAAAAAGTTTTAGAGGAAGATAAAACACTCGAGAGACACAAGAGGGTTCTCGAGAGACTCAACGGCAGCACCCCAAACGGCGTCTTTTGCCTCCTCGATCACTCTTCTACTCTTCACGGCATTAGCATCAGTAGACCGACAACCGGGAGCTCTGGTCTTCAATGGCACACCCTTTTCCAACATGCACCTATCCCCATCACCGAAACCCCTGTTACCCGGTGAACCCAACCGCCGGCGACCCACTTCGGCCGTAACTCCCCGCTTCGGAGGAGACCCACCATTACCCCTCGCAGGAGCAAAACTGCTCTTCTTCTCCGGAGAACTCATTTTACCCAGCCTCCCGAGGGCGCCGGTTACGTCACCGGAAAATGACTTCTTCCTCCTACCATGAACCGGAGGCCCAACCACTTCCTCTTTCCCTCTCCTCATTGTCGCTGTTTTCACAGTTGAAGTAGATAGAACCCCGTCAATGGCGCTGAAGCTAAGGAAGTCGGAGACGCCAGAAAGAGAAAGCTCTATGTCACTAATTTCCTGTTCATTTATGATTCTTTTGGGGTCGATTGACGATTCTGGGCTACTGGGTATTGGAGATTTCATCAATGGGGGAGAACCAGCTGGTAGGATTGGTTTTGTGATTTTGGGTGTTTCTGAGAGTACCACTTCTTTTACAATTGTCTCTTCCTCTAGAATTGTGAGATGGGGGATGTCAGATGCTTGGAAATGATGTGAATTTGGTTGTGGGTTGTGAGAATTCTGAGATGAGCTGATACAACAACCCATTCTTTTTGACTGTGGGCGTGATTTACAGAACTAGCTAGTGTTCACTTTATACTAGTGCAGAAAGGGGGGAAGGGAGGATGTTGGGGTTGAGTTGATGAGTGCTCACAGCTGGGATTAGAGAAAGCAGGATATGGTGAGATTTGTGTTTTTGAAAAAGGGCAATGCTTTTTTCTCCAACAGGAACCTGCATGAGCTGTGTCAATGGGTATGACGTCTTTTCATTTTTATTATTGAGACTTCCTCATCTTGATGACTGTCCGAACTTTAGGTTGGATGGAACTTGTATTGGGTGTCCGACATCTTCTACTTTCTGCTGATCTGATGTGTTCTTGTCATTGTTATTGTGGGTTTCATTTGAGCATTAGGAAATTTAAATTTTGAATTAAAATGGAGGAATTTATTCCAACATTTCATATTCTAATCCCATATGTCTCCGCAATTACGAGTAGGGATGGCATGGGGCGGATTCGGGGCGGGTTGAGCTATACTCGCACCCATACCCATATCTATACCTATACCCATCGGGCTTTGGATAACCATACCCATACCCATACCCATACCCATACCCATCGGGTTTTTCGGGTTTACGGATTTTATTCTGGTATATATAGAAGGCACAAAATGTCACCCATATTCAACCCATATTTGTATACACGGTATATTTTATTAGCAATTTCAAGCGACGCTACTAAAATTCATGTCGGATAAATTCACGGAAGTTAAAAATGTAAAAAAATTTAATTTTTTATTTTTTCATAAGTAAACACTATACACTTAGAGTTTCATGTCAAATATTTATTTTTGGATTTTATTGTATTTTTATCGCCTTTTATTAGCAAATCGAGTACACAATCGGGTACAGGTTTTAAGAATCCATACTCATACCCATACTCATTTTCAAACGCAATACCTATACCCGCCCCATACCCATTTTTTAATACGTTTTCGTACCCATACCCGCTATAAATGGGGTGGGTTCGGGGCGAATTTTTTGAATTCGGGTGCAACTCCTATCCCTAATTACGAGCGAGTAAATTATACAATGAAACTTCTTGCCAACTATATTATATTATTAGGTGAACCCTAGTCACTTTAATTAGGCTTGGTAAATGGGTCATTTAGGTGGGGTCTTAGTTCGGTTTAGTTCAGTTTTGAGTTAACCATATTCGGGTGGGGTTTAGGTTTGGTTCGCGTAAAGTTTGGGTTTGAATCACTTTCAGGTTAACTATGTTCGATTCGGGTACGAGTTCGGTTCGAGTGAAACTTAGATCGAGTCTGTTTCGGGTTGTCTACAATAGCCCAGTTCGGACTAGATATAGGTCGAGTCTAATTCATGTCAGGTAGGATTCAGTTTAATGTTTAAGCCAATATTGGGTCGGTTGTAAATCAGATTGGGTATAAATCAGGTCGGACTAATTTCGAATCATTGCATAGTTTTAATATAGTTATTTTTACTCTTAAATTGTATTTAAAACATAAAAACCGTTTAATTATACAAGCTCATTTATTTTATATTACTCTTTTAATTCATACGTTAACGATTATATTTTTATGTTTTATATTTAAAATGCTTCTTTTTACTTATATATATATATATATAA
>JACYFF010031957.1:43272512-43287075 GCA_017589665.1 Selenicereus undatus
CCAATAAAATATATAATAGTAGTTCATATGAAAAGTATTACTTTTGAGTAATAGGGATTAACTGTGTGGTTTCTTTTGTGATATAGGTTAAAGAGCTTCAACTAGGAGATGTGAAGTATTATCCTTACTTATGCCAAATAGCTATGGGCCCTAAACGAGTTGTGAACACATATCATATTTACTTTGTTAATGGCTACAAATTTCACACTCACGAATGGAGTCAAGGGAAAACAACAATGAATTGTGGAGTTTGTGTCACTGGGACAGGAGAAGGGGAGTTTGAAAATGAATATTATGGTATTCTTAGAGAGGTAATTGAAATAGAATATCCAGGTGAACCTCTTAAGAAATGTGTGTTGTTCAATTGTGACTGGTTTGATCTGACTCCAAATCGTGGCATGAGGGTAAACAAAAGCTATGGAATAGTAGAGATTCGACATGATAGGCGATATAACAAATATGATCCTTTCATATTAGCTTATGTTGCAAACCAAGTGTATTACATGTCTTATCCACAAAAAACAAGGGACAAATTACCTTGGTGGGTTGTCATTAAAAGCAAACCAAGATCTAGAGTGGATAACCAATACACGTTGCCAGTGGCATATCAAGAGGATAACATGTCTGATGTGAATGTTATGGCAGACCATGATGTATCCATTGAAAACTTTCTACATGATCTTGGACACTATGAAGATATTGATCTGAATATATTTGATGTGAGGGAAACAAGAGAAGAGGAGGAGAACGACGAAGAGGAGGATGATGAGGTAGAGGTGGAGGATGAGGAGTTTGACGATTTCATTAGCGATGAAGATGAGGAATTAGTTGTTGGTGATATGTGTTTGGATGATAGTGAGGATGAAGATGATGATCCAGATTCAGATGATGAGTAATGTTTTTATATTAAGTTTGTGCAATTTATGTTGTTGACTTCGATTGTTAATTTCTTATTCTATCTATGAACACCTATGACTATTATGTCTAATTACAGTTTGAATGCAGTTATCGTTTAATTTATCTAATTTGAATATTGTTATGTTTACTATGGTACATGTGAATGATCTTGAATATATTTTTTAAGTTATAATGTCAGGGTCAACTTCAAGTAAAGGTTTAGCTAAAGGAGCTCTTAGACTTATTCGCCTCGTGAATTCCAGACCAACACCTTTAAGTACTACACTAAGCGCCAGTGCCATTGCGAGTCCTACCCCTACCCCTAGCACAACCTCAAATCCTAACCGTACTTATCCCCTTTGCAATTCACATGGTAGCCCTTTTTCATCCCCTAGAATCCAAACTCCATTTTTTAACTCTGAGGAATCACCACAACTTAATGTGGATGCTTGTCGTAGAATTTCTTCTGCCATACAATTAGAAAATCTTCCAAATCTTGATTCGTCAACTGAAGTGAACAATACAAGAAGAGGAAAGACTCAGATTTGGCCAGATGGACAAGGGTAAGAGTATTATAAAGCTTGAGTTTCATTTAAATTAATTCCAATATCATAGTCTTATGTTTTATAATAAATGTCTCTTTTGTAGATTGTTTTGTCCAGAGTTTCATGGGAAAGTCATTCGAAAAATCAATGAAATTTATGAGGGAAAATATGATGTTGCTTATCCTTCATGGGGGAAGATTCCTCAATCGGTTCGTGACATGTGGTTTAATGAACTCAAGGCAAGTAACTTAAAAATTTCTTTGGAGTTACAACTTTTCATCTCTAATTTATTATTGAAATTTAATAGCCCATGTCACGGTTTGCACATCCTAATAATATTATATGATGTATTTTAGAAATACTATTGGTGGGAAGAGCATCATGAAGTGGAGATAAGACAATGCTTTGAGTTCCATGGTAGTGAGACACTAAAGGATACATTTAAACAAGTCCGAAAGAAACCTGATAAGCGCCCACAATGGTTAAATGAAGCTATTTGGAAAGAGCTATGGGCATATTGGAATTCAGATACTTTCAAGAAAAAGAGTGATGCTGCAAAAATGAATCCTGCCTCAACAACGGGTGTTGGTTCTTCTGTTCATACTGGTGGTTCCATTCCAATTAATGTGCATAAGAAGAAAATGGTAACGTTTTGTAATGTTTATATGTCCCTATTACACATTCTTTGTGATTCTTATGATGGCATGTTATAGTTATGAAACTAAAATCAAGTTGGTAGTTGGATAGCTTGAGGTTGAACTAATGAGTGCTTTTAAGATTCTTTGTGGTCGGTGTTGTGTGAGGGGGAAGCCTGGGTTGTGATTCACTGCAATCGTGTCGATTGTGAGACCATTTGTGGCTTATTGGCATATTCTGCCAAGTTGAATTGTGAAGTGCTTGAATGTGTTACGTGTGAACCCTTTCCCTTCACGTCATTAGGCTTTATCATATGTCCAGATGTTGTTAGGGTTTTATTTCCTTCATTATTATGAGCTTTATTGGTTGACATGCTCCGGGTGAGTGACCCGTAGAGTTGTGAACTCCGGCATGTAGCCATTGAGCTTATTTTAGAATTTATGTACTTCTATTCAGTGCAGGTATTTATTGTAAGGGTTGTACCCTGAAAAATGGTCAGTTTTTAGGGGAAACTCTGTCCGTTTTGTCCTAAAATTAAAGCAGGAAGTAAGAAACTGTTAATATCACTAGCCCTAGGGGTTGGGGGTGTTACACTTATGATATGTTATTTGCTTATATTTGCTATGTTTATTGGAATTAAGACAATAAGGGAAACGTCATTCTCACACTTTGCCTACATTTGCCATGACTATTTTATTATAGCTCTCTTTATTCCATTTTTCTTTTGCATCTATGTATTGAAAATTAATAATATATATTACCTAATCATAGTTCATCATATGTGTCAAAAGATTGATGAAGGCGAGACTCCTACTGTGAGCAAGTTATATCTTCGCGTACATCAAACCAAAGGTAGCCAATGGGTGGATGACAAATCAAAAGTTGCTTATGTAAGTTGCTTCGTATCTTTATATTTAAGCTGATTTTACTATTTGTTATGTACAACTAATTTGTAAATGAAACACTTTTTTAGGAGAAGTATGTACAAAAGCTCTCCGAGACTCAAGCAACTCAATCAACTCAAGCTACATTTGATGGTTCTACCCCATCGACCCCAAGTGAACCTTCTTATGATGAGCAAATGAAAATTTGGATTAATGCGAATGGTTTGACAAAGCGAGGTCATCTTTGCGGGTTTGGACCCGAAGGAGACATTTACACAAATTCTCGAGGCTCATGTTCCATCCAAAATCGTGGTAAGGCTTATGCAAATACATTTGCTACTTTAGTTGATGAAAACAAAAGGCAAAAGATTGAGTTAGATAGTCAAAAGAAGGTTTTGGATGATGTCCAAGAAAAACTAATTTTGGAGCAAGCTAAAAGCAAGAAACAAACAAAGAAGGTTCACAAATATGCCAAGGCAACTCAAGATATACAAGCACAAATGTTTCAATGGCACTCCCTTATGAAGACCATCCTTCCTAATCTCCCCCCACCTATACCGGTGATAGATTCATTAAGTGAGAGTGAGGATGGTGGGGAAGATGAGAATGATGGTGGTGGTGGTGGTGGTGGTGGTGGTGCGGATGAATGATATTTAAGTTTGAATGTCCTATTTTGTGCACCCAACTGAGGTTTTTTTGGATGGTTAGATCAATGTTTGTATATTTTGATACTTATATGCATCTCTAGAAGTTAGCATTTTGTAGTTTGGGACTCTATTTGTATTATGTGTTATTTGGCATTCATATGTTATTTGCGTTTGAATGGCTTATTTTGTTAGTTGGGACTCTATTTTGTTTTGTAAGCAAGCTTAGTACAATCTTGAAGGAACTAGTTGGTTGGTACATTCGAATGTGATTAATGTACCAGTGATATTTGTAGTACAGGTGTTTTTATTTGACAGGTGTATATATGGTGTATTGTTTAGTATTATGTTAATAGGTGTATGTACATGTGCCTATTTGCATAAATTTTTGATCAAACTGCTGTTGATTTTTTTCCCACTGTAAATCTAATCATGAAATTTTCCCACTATTTTTTCCTATTATGACTGCAGTGGAAAATTTTCCACTGTCACTGGCCGGTGAGAAATTTCCCACTACATTATTACAGTGGGAAATTTCCCACTGCATTGATGACAATGGGAAATTTTCCACTGTTTCAATTACAGTGGGAAATTTTCCCACTGAAGTACACTTTGTGGGAGAATCTCCTGTGTGGAGCCACAGTGGGTGAACAGTGGGAAATTTTCCCACCGTATGTGCAACCAGTGGGGAACAACTTTTTCCTACTTGACTTTTTCCCATTGGCATCTGTAGTGGGAAAACAGTGGAAAATGACCATTTCCCACTGAATATTTTTTATTTCCCACTGAATTTACAGTGGAAAAATAGTTGATTTTTGGTAGTGGATGCGTCGTGCAATTATAAAAAGAATTATGTATCGTTAAGTCAAATTTCAAGTATCTCAATTGAGGCTATGTGATGACAAAATTAGTGAACCAACGTAACATAAATAATGAGTCAATGGTCTCATTTGTAAGACCCAATACCAAAACATATCTTGAAAAATGACAAAAAAAAGAATGCAAATAATAAAATTTTTATTTTGACACCAACATGGGTTCATTACTTCACATTTATCATATTTGGAGTTGGCAAACAGACATAGATTGGTTCAAGTCGGCATTGTCAGTAATCAAATCTATGTTCTTTGATAGCTTGTCAAGTGATCATACATCAAAATTCAAAGATTTATCTTTGTGAGATTAATAACTTGATCTACAAGTGCCTAATGAGTCAAAACTCAAAAGTAACGACAATATATGAGTATGTGTCAATTATCATTGTATTTATGTAATTGTGAATGTTCGTTATCAGAACTCGAAACTTGGAATTTAATTGTCCAAAGTTCAAATGAGTCATATTATTATGATTAACTTTGAGGTTCCTAATTGGGCTTGCACACATATGCCTTTTAAACTACACTTGATTTGAGTTGAAATCCCATGGAACATAGATTCAAAGGTTCTGAGAATGTAAACTATTCTAATTGAACTGGACATCAGGATGACCTTTGGGCATAAATCAGATTAATTGATAAATATGTTGGATTTCTGATGACATGGAAACTTTGATGGGGCTGCTTGCTGCCTCATAAGAAACATATGTTGAGATAGTGGTTTAAAAATAAATACTTTCCAGAATGTAATTATATATATTGGAAACCTTTCAACGTAAGATAAGGTATGAACAATCCAATGGAGATTACATAGCATGTAAATGTAATTTTACTTGTATGAACAACACTATACATACAAGGTTATGATTGCAAGTAGAGTGACCCTTTCATTTGCCTAAACTTCAAAAAATTGATCCGAAAAATCAAAAATCCAATCTCAAGGTTTGTTAATATAATCAATTTTACTAAAAAAAAAACCCCAGTTCAATTAATTGAATGCCCTGTATTCCAACAAAAAATGGCCTATTGCAATGGCTATAGGGCAACATTTTGCAAAATTATTGCAATAAATGGTTTATGCAAGATATTTATAAATATTTCCTATTGTTTTTAGGAATCACAACATTTGTACGAAACCATTACAGTAGATATATTAGGCAACACTAGTGAATTGTTTCCTTAGCCCAAAAATTATTTCTGATAGAACAATGAAAAATGTTATTTTTTTGGAGCCAAAGCAATGAAAATTATTTGGGAACCCGTGAAATCCCCAAAATCCCCCCCCCCCCCGAAATTCTTGAAAAGGGGAAATAAAATGAAACCTACAAACCCTAGCCCTTGCAGTCGAACGCTCAAACCTCACTTTCGATTTCATACCCAAACTCTGGCTCATATCCTCTAGTCGCTAACCCCTTCCCCCCACGCACCTCTTCGACTCTGCCACCCAGCACATCCAACGCGGGCGACTGCAGTACCGGGTGTTGCAGTCATCGACGACGGCATTCTACAACACGTGATTAAAGTTGGTTAGCCCTGATTTAAGTCATCATCGTTGACATAGTTGGTAATTCCCTTCGCTCTCTTATTAGTTGGTCAATTTGGTGTCTGAATTATGTGATTTACATGGGCCCTCTCACTCTCTTCCCCCCTGTCTAACCAACGCTTGTCAGCCCTAATTTAGGACGTCATCACTTGTTAGCCTTGATTAATTGGCTATCATCATAAAGTAGATGAATTTGGTGTCTGAATTGGTAGCATTCAGTAGCACTGTGATTAAAGTTGGTTAGCCCTGATTGAAGTCAGCGTCATTGACGTAGTTGGTAATTCTGTTCATTCGCTTCTGTCAATTTGGTGTCTGCATTGTGTGATTTACATGGTCCTTCTGACTATCTTCCCAGCTCTCTCACCAAGATTTGTTAACTGTAATTTAGGGCATCACTTGTTAGGCCTGATTAACTAGTTTTCATCTTAAAGTAGGAGAATTTGGCATCTACATTGTATGATTTAAATGGTCCTTCTCGCTCTCTTCCCCCCTATCTAAGCAATGCTTCTTCACCACCTCGTATGCATATATGCCAGCTCAGAGAGTAATGAATTATCTCTCTATTTTTTGTTTTTTGTTTTTAGGGTATTTTATAACTCTAGAAGATCAAGGAACTTCTAGGCTGTTCTAGCTTTTGTCAATGAAGTGATTCTAATGCCTCAAATCTAGTACCCTTTCCTATTCTTTCTACTACAAAATTGATAATTTTCTCTCTTATCTACAAGCACTAATGGCCGAAACTTGGAAGGTAATATAGTGGCAGCAACTTGTAAGGCAACTTTATTGTCATTACATGGTTTTGATTGTTTTAGTATAATATTTGCTTTGAACTTAGAAGCGCAAGCTCTAATCTCAATATTGGCAAACTGGGCTTCCACTAAATATCTAAAACTTAGGTGTAATGCTACCCTAATGCTATATTTTTTCTTTTATTTGTTTTATCAGGGTATGAACTATAATTGTGGTGATGTTTTTAATATAATGCTTCTATTCAATTTGCCGACTTAAGGTTTTTATGTTGATTTTGATATGGGTTAATTTTGATTGTTCTTTTTTATTTGGGTAGGTCCTATTTGGCAAATTACACATCTAAGGAGAAAGCTTAGGTGAGGATGGATCTTTGTAGTTAATTGTTCCTTTGATTTCTTATTTTAAAAATGTTCTGTTTTGGTTTAGTTCTTATCATGCATCCATTGTTTTGAAGACTTATTTGCTAGCCCTTTGTTGTTCAGAACTGACAATTTTCATTTTCTTTTAGTTAGCTTAGTTTATTTTACTCGAGGACGAGCAAAATCTTGGTGTGGGAGTATTTGTTTGAGCTAAAAATGTGCTATTTTTAAGGTACTTTTACACCGATTTTAGGCTCGTTTTAATAATATTTTTAGGATTTTTAATTGATTTTATTCTATTTTGCATATTTGTAATAAATGTGGAAAAAGGGCTGAAAATGGCAAAAAATACGAGAAAAATGAGGAAAATATCGGGAACCGAAAAAAAACCGGTCCAAAATTCCAAGAAAACCGGTCCAGGCAGCAAAGGAAAAAGAAAAAAAACCAAACCGGTCCAGAAAAAACTCGATTCGAACCGGTCGGTTCAAGCAAAACCGGTTCAGCGCTTTAAGTAAACCCCCTCCCTTTTCTTCGCATTTGTCTTCTTCTTCTAACTCACTCGTCTGCTTCCCTGACCCTCGAAACCCATAACGTACCCTCATCCCCATCTCGATCCACTTCATCTCTCTCTACCCCGTCCTCTCTCTCCCTTATCTCTTCCCAAAACCACCCAACCCACAGAAATCCCGTTCCCAGAAACCACTCCAGCCCACAGTCTTCACAAAACCATACCCAGTAACCCCAAAACCACCTTCTGACGACCCATCCCACCACTCGTAATTCACGCCCCAAACGCCAGTACACCCACCACCTGGCTTCATCTCCATCGTCCAGCTAGCGTGCATCAAAGGGGCAAGGTTGAAGGAGTTCGGGTATTTAAGAGTTGCAGAGACGCCATTGAAGGGGGTTCGAGTTTTAGGTATTTTTAGGTAGATTTTAGGAGTAGGATTATGTTTAAATTCCATTTTTAGGTTTAGATTTAGTTTAATTTCGCTTTTCTTTTCAGTTTCGTATTTGCTTTTCAGATTAAGTTTTCGAGTTAGGGTTTCGAATTTGAGTTTCGAATTTCGATTGTTTTTGGGTATTTGAATTCATATAGTTAGTTTGAATCATTAGTTTCGAATGGGCATACTCGGTTTTCAGTTGTAATTGCAAGGATTTTGGTTTCAATTTCGTTGAATTGCAGTCAATTTCCCCTTCCCTTTAGTCGCTAATTACCCTTCCCCTGTTCACATTCTATGAATTGGTTCTAATTCACCATGGCAGAGTCGTGGTGGTGGTTCGAGTTCTTCTCCTTGCCTGCTCTGGTTCGACTTCCTTCTGCCTTTCGTTTGCTTTCGATTCCTTTTCTACAGCTTTCAATTCTAGGTTTTGTGCTTGCTTTCAATCTGTTCGATTCTGCTGAATTCCCTTTCCCCTGCTGCTGTTTTAGTTTGATGTTCTGTTTTAGTTCTTTTGCTTGTTGTTTCAGGTTGGTTCGAATTAGAATGTTGCTTTCTGAGTTTGGTTAATGGCTATGCTTCTTTGCTTTCGTTCAGCTGAGTAGTCTGTTTTAGTTGGTCTGGTTGATGAAATTGTATTCGGCTTTAGTTGAGTTAATTTGGGTGATTTTCATTTAGTTTGGTCGATTCTCAGAGTAAAAATTTGGTTGATTTTAGGGTCGAGTTTGCAATTTCATATTCAGATGAGGATGATTGTTTGTTTAGTTGATTGAATAATACTCTGAATTAAGTTAAGCTAAATTAGTTGATTAGTAGTTTAGGTGACTCAGTTGATTTAGTAGTTTGGTTGATCATGTAGTTGAATTAGGTTGTTAGATTGTTTTGAATAATGTCACTTAGTTTAGTTTGGTTAATTAATTTAATCATTTTGTTTAAATGACCACAATCTCAACGTTTTTCCCTGTGGACCGACCCTTAAATACTGTGACTAACAATCGAGTATTTGAGGTTTCTTTTCTTTAATTTAATTTTCCACCCCCCTCAAAATCACTCAACACTCGACATAAAGGGTCATATGTCTTGATCTTAATTAGCTGGGATTTGCATATAACATCACAAGATCTACGACATGCCTGCATCTCGACATTCTTCGATTTACATGCATAATTATGTGGCCAAGTTAACATGTCAAAGAAGGGTAGAGGTATGATTTGAGGTTGAAGGCAGGGTTAGAAGAAATAGCAAAATGGACTTTTGGGGTATTCTTTATTTTTCGATTAGCTAGAAGGGGCTGAAGAAACATCTTGTTGTTTCTTCAACAATTTCTGATCTCTAATGGACTTCTCAGTAGGATTTGAACACAGACAAAGTTCTAATCATCTGTAGGAGAAAAAAGAACAAATGGAACTCGTAGGATTCTCAAGCAGTCCTTCAATTTCTTCCGGAACGGATGAACAATCATCTGCTTCTCACGTTCCATGAATAGCCGAGACATTAAGGAATATCTAGAAAGGAATTTCGGGAATCGGTCTGATTCTATCTTTGTTCCTTCCATATTATTAATGGAATCCAAACAATCTCTAGATTGATGAGAAGATCCTTTAGTTGGCTAGAATTCGTTACTTGAATGAAAATATGCTTGTGTATGAACTTAGGGCATGATTAGAGGGGGGAGTCATGTACTAGTAAGTGATTTGGTTGGGGTTAGTGGTCAAAATTGATTCTTTATGATGTAATGAAAATATTAAGGATGATGGGTTATATTTTATGTCAATAACGGAATTAAAAAATGGTTTAAAGGGATAATGAAATGGTGGATTGTGCTTAAATAGGCAACAAGAGTATGCATGTTGTATTAAAAATAAAATTAAATCCATAAATTGAACTTACTAAGCTAAGCACTTTATCTTAATAAATTCATCTTTTATAAGCGGATGAAATTGAAGAAATATTAGTGGTAATAGTAATAATAGTGATAATAATGACAATAATAATAACAACAACAACAACCATAGTAATTATACTAACATTAGCAATAATAATAACTTCAATAATGAAGGGGGTATAACTTATAGAAGTTAATTAGTTAATAATGAAAAGGGACTTAGGATGATTAAATTAAGGAATTTTGGACAGTAACGAAAAGGTGTTGGATAATAATATCTCTAACTTTGCGCTAGGACATTCATGCACTATATAATTCGCCTCTTTACTATATATATACCAATGCCAAGTTTGAATGTATATTTATGGATATGATGCACCAATTTCACAATGGCATGAAAATGCATATCATTAAAACACGAGAATTTTTAAATATATACAATTACGTATATTGAACATGTGCTTACACCACCAACTAAAAACACCTTCAAAATTGGTGTATATAGCCAGTAAATAGGCTTATAGTACAGTGTATGGAGGTCTAAAAGTTGAAAGTATTATTATCCAATACCCCCAAAGTCCAACATATTGTCATCGAAAATTCCTTAATAAATAGTGAATGGGAAACAAAACTCATATGTATGTGTAATTGAATTATTATGGGTACGTTACTAAATAAGGAAATAAGTACCAAGAAACATTTTGAGTTATTTGCAAAAAGTGTAATGATAAAAATTGTCATAGACTTCACTAACATGGAAGTCATGTGTGGAGTTGGAGCGAAGCCACTTTTGTTGTCATCAAGCCATCAATTAAATAAGCCAAAGGTGGGAGATACAAATTTTTCAAATTATGTATACTACTAAAAAATCTGCTTTTTCCAACGGAAAATGGCGATGGAAAATTACGCCTTCCGAAAGGCTGACGGACACACCGACGGAAGGACGGGGAAAGCAAAAGGGTCCGACGGACCCAATTTCCGTCGGAAACTCCGACGGATTGGTCGTATTCCGTCGAAATTCCGTGGAATATTCCGTCGGCCCACCTAATTTTTTCAACTTCTCTCTTCCCAAGAAAAGCTGCAGGCTTTTTTTGAAAAAATGCCTGTCCGACGGACAGGCATTTCCGTTGGAAATTTCAAAATTTGAATTTTTTTGAAATTTCAAAATTTTCAATTTATTTTGAATTTTTTTTTAAAAATAAGTGGTCCAACGGAATTTTCCGTCGGACAACACTTTTTTCTGAATTTTTTTAAAAAAAATATCGAAAAAGGTGAAGTGGTCCGACGGAAATTTCCGTCGGACCACACCTCTTTAAAAACCCGATTGCTCGAGCAATCGGGCACTCCACACACACACACAAACCTTTCTCTTTCTCCGCCATCGCGAGTGTCGCCGTCTTCTAGCCACCATCGCCGCCCTCTGCAGCCGTCTGACACCCTTCGCTCCTCCCTCAAAATCGGCCCCCTTCACTGCCTCCGCTGGTCGCCGCCACCTCTACCCGCCGCTGCCTCCACCGGTCGCTGCATTCAATGTAGCACTAAGAAACTCCTCATCTTTCAAGTGAGTAATTCAACCTAAGTGTTATTAGAGAGAACGTTAAATTGCCATTGAAAGATGAGGAGTTTCTTGGTGTTACATTGAATGCGGCGACCAGTGAAGCATGTTTCGATCCCGTCAAACGGCCTTTTGCTGAACGATATCGTGATTTTGCAGTGGAAATATGCGTAACTCAACCTAAATTTTCAAAATATTTTTTTTTAAAAAAATTAAATTTTCGACGGAGTTGCCATTTCCGTCGGAAATTTCGACGGAATTTGCAAATTCCGTTGGAATTGGCCGACGGAAATGGCAAATTCCGTCGGACAACCCGGCCGGATTCTTGCACCAAAGTAGCGGAGGGCCCGACGGAACTGATCCGTCAGACACCCGATATCCGTCGGCTTCCGTCGCCCACTCCATCGGCACGCTTCCCGACGGCTGTCTCTTTCTGTCGGAATGTGTGTGACAGACGGGAGATTCTGTCGGAACCAGCGGGTCTACGGGACTTTTTCCTACGGCCGTTTTCCGTCGGATTTTCCATTGAAAAATCATTTTTCTGACGGAAAAACGTTTTTTTTCTGTTGGACAATCCGTCGGAAAAAGCACGTTTTTCAGTAGTATATGTTTACTGCCTACAACCTTTAAAAGTCACATATCTTATATAAATATCAAAATCTCATAATATATAACTATTTAATGAATTATTTGCAAGTGTTATTTTTCACATAGTCAAGTGAACCCACCAGTTATCAATTGTCGGGGCTTAGGCCCATCAAATTAATCACGTGGCTTCAACTCTGCTCCTTGATAAATCTGGGACGTGTGCACCTACTCAATGATCGCATTATGCATATCAAATCATCCATTTAAGCTCCTCTTTTGTAATAACCCGAGCCTAATCCATATTGATTTATTTAAATCATATTGATTTATTTAATTAATCATATTTATTCATTTAATTTATCAGGTTTATTGATTTAATCACTCATGGTTATTTGTTTAACCAAATCATGTTTATTAATTCAATTACACTCAATTTATATATTTACAGAATTACCTTATGTCATTAAAATTTTCCGCTTGCATTTATCGTATTTAACTATCCCAGTTGGGGGATATTTCATTTGGGTCCCATTTTGCAATTCAAGTTTCATTGATTGTTAATTCCAATTTCGTTGATCAATTAAATATGGGGTGAATCGATGGTAGGCCTCGATAATTATGGTTTAAGAAATTATTATTATTTTTATTATTATTATCATCATTATTATTATTATTACTATTATTTTGGAAACCTCACAAAAAATTAATCTCGAGCTACGAAAACTCAATCGCATACGGTTTACTTCCCTTTCTAAGCCCAAACCGTGCAAGCCAATCGTAGCCCAACAAGTTTGCATTACTAACCAAGCCATTTACCATGATTTGAACTTAACCATGGTTAGCCAAAAAGCCACTATAGGGGAGAGTAATATTAGCCAAGTGATGTTAATTTATTCTTACCAAGCAAACACACACACCTACTTCT
Organism: Selenicereus undatus; assembly: GCA_017589665.1. NCBI lineage: Eukaryota > Viridiplantae > Streptophyta > Magnoliopsida > Caryophyllales > Cactaceae > Selenicereus > Selenicereus undatus. Next base: position 43,285,540 of record JACYFF010031957.1, read on the forward strand.
CTCTCATCTCTCTCTCTTTAGCCGGCCATTTCCCCCGCTGCTGTTGCTGCTATTTTGTGGCGTTTAACAGCTAGTTTCTAGCCAACCCCGCTACCTCCGGTTGTCCCTGACATCCTAGTACCGTTAGCTACCACTCTCCATCATCAAAACCACTAAACATCACCTCCGTCTCTACTTTTATCAAGCTTGAAGTGAGTAACCCAAAGCTTGTGTCTTTGAATTTTTGGTTTTGATTCTTGTTTTACTATATATGGTTGTTGATCATGTTGGATTGATATAATGAAGGGTTATTTTGATGTTTTTATTGATTGAAATAAGCTTGGAGCATGCCAGGGTTTAAGAGTAATCATGTTCATGCAAGCTTAATGTTGAAGTGTTAGATTTTGATTGTTTTATCTTTGATTCGGTCATCTTTTACCTATTGATGTTTATGATGATGTTTTTAGTAATTTGAAATGAGTTGGAGTGAGTCCAAGTTGGCCATAAACAAGGGTTTCGACAAGTAATGTATGACTTGGATTAAATTAGTATTAAGCTTGGTTTGTGTGTATTTGATTGAAAAATGATTTTTATTAGATATGATTATGGAGTGAAATTGAGTGAGATGGTGTTAGATCTTAGAGTATACTTCCACAAGAGGGGGGGTGAATTGTGGTGTCTGATTTTCGCGTTATAAGTAATAAACACCCTAACTAAGGTTGTTCTCAGATGACGAACACCCTGTTGACTTGTTTGCAGGGGGTGTTTTCAGATATTGCAAATACGAAAATCACCAAGATAAATGCGGAATTAAAGCACACACAATTTTTACGTGGAAAACACCTCTAGCCCAACTGAGGTGTGAAAAACCACGACCTACCTCGTGTAGGCTTTTAACCACTTCACTATAACCGGGCTTAACGCGTTACAATTGTAACACACCTTGTTACAACCTTGCAACCACGTAATCTCCTTCTCAAGGCAGATTACACCACGTCCAAATCTCACCAGATTGGACACGTCTAAAGTCCACAAGACTTAGGACCACTCACTCACTTTTCTGATTCAAGATCAGGGTTACAAACACCTTACAGGGGGTGCTTCTGACTAAGCAGATGTAAGGTACAGTGAAGTCCTAGTATGCCAATATATTGAAAGCTTGCTTTAAACACAACTTGAACTGGTTTTTCTTTTCTCAAGTGAAGCTCAGAAATTCTTTTCACTAGAAAAACCTCTTTTGAAATTTTGCCTTTTGCGAATGTTGTGTTTCAAGATTTCTTTTTGCTTTCCTCTCTCTATATCTCAGTATGTGTCTCTGTGTTTTCTCAGTGAAAACGGAGCTGTTTTTAACCATAAATTCCAACGGTCAAAAACCAAGGAGAGGAAAGGAAATCACCTAAGTTTGGAAGGTGATTTTTTTTTCAAGAAAAAAAAACTCCCAACGGCTATTGATAAAACATTTCCCAAAATCTAAGGGATTTGTTATCTTAAGAGATAACCTTTATCTCCTTATAGCCGTGGGTAAGCTTTAAGTAAGGCAACCAGAAATCTTTAGCA
>JACYFF010031957.1:43287085-43355645 GCA_017589665.1 Selenicereus undatus
TACACTTGGATTTGTTATCATCAAAACTTGAATATAATACCTCAACAGATGGTTTTGTATGGTGATTTGAAGGACCAAAGCCTGTTTACTTGCTATTAAGAAATGGGTTAAATTGAGGATTTTTGTGAAAAGAGAGGGAAAAGCTAAAATAGTGAAGGTTGGAAATTTTAGAAAAATAAGGAAGCCTTCGGAATTAAACTAGTAATGATCGACCCATTTGAAAAATATGATTTTTGGTGGGTAGATATTTCAGTGTGGTATCTTTCAAATGGATTTTGAATCACCTTAATCCGAGGTATGTGGAAAAAGTTATTATCATTTTCCCAAAATTGTGCAGAATAGACCAAAACTGACACACTGGTGTTTTAAGCCCATTTTGGGATGGGGGAATCAAAATTTATGTTGCAAATGAAGTTTTTTGGGACCTCTTAGTATTTTCATATTGGGGTTTTAGGTCGCCATTTGAGGTCAAGGGTGAAAGTTATGGATTTTTCAAGTGAACCGACCTGATTTGGTGCAAATTGGACTGTTATTGCAATTTCTGTGTGGCATATACTTGGAGGGAAATTCTGAAAATTGTACTGTAGATTGTCCATATTATTTTTGAATTTCATATAAGATTTCATGAATTTTGGTTAAGTATTTGAGTTTGGTGATTTTTGGAAGCATTTTGATTAATTGTGTAAAGAGCAATAATAAAGATTAAGTGAGATTGATCATGCACTCATTTTGTGTATTTTGGGCTAAGTAAGGTCATTTAAGGAGGAAATGAATATTCATGGACTTTCATGGAGCTTTAGCTTGATTAATGAGAAAGAAGAAGACAAGTATATAACTTAGGAGTTTGTTTATGAGCTTTAAATCAACTATGGATTTTACAAAGAAAATACCAAGTTTAGTGAGCTTAATAGCTTCTATTGAGTTCAATGACTAATTTGGGGTGGAATTCTACATCTATTTGATTTACAAATGGAATATGAGAAGTGGGGACAGTTGTGACTCAGAAATCATATTTATTAGATCAAGTTATGGAAGTTCATGCTATTTTAAACCAAGATATATCTCTCTTGGCCTCAAACCTTTATTGCTTACTCAATTCAGAATATATCAAATGTATTTATCAAGCCAATCTATTGTACTAGTTGTTATCTTGAACCAAGATATACATTAGCGAGCCTTAAACCCGTATCAGTAACCTACCTCAGAAAAGGCCACAACCAGTCTCTCATTTGTCACCATCAAGGCCTTTTCCTTTGTAATATCATTTATCTCATCGTGGTCTATTTTTACTTTCATTTCTTTATATCAGACTTAATTACCTTTGCTAATTCGGTTTGAAGTTATGTTCAAATACCCAAGTCATATATACCATCTAATTACTCAATTTCTATTATACATACTTACTCAAGTATATGAGTAAGGATCATTTACTGACTACACATACTTACAATGACATTTATGAAATAGGATTGAGGCCTAGTTATTGTTCCCCAATATGCATAAGTGTTATCAAGTCAGAACATATTTATCAAGTTAGATGACATTTATGAAACAACCGACTTTTATCGAGTCAGATGACATTTTTAAAGACTCAAGGTGCGTCTATTGCCTGTATCATCAGAAAGCATAACATATTTAGAAAATTCAATGGCTTTCATATTTATTAGTGGTCAAGACAGAGAACTAGTAGAGTAGAGTACCTCCTTTGCGGTAACAAATTTTTCTTTTGAAGAGAATATCAATTTTAAAACAAAGTAATCGAGCCAGTGATGTAACTGAGGATCTAGATACTTGATCGTAGGATTAAGCAGCTATGCACTTTGGGCTAATCACACCCCTTTGGAGCGAAGCAATGAAAACCAACTATCGATATTTGAGGCAGTTTTCCATACATGAATAAGCTTCATAAGTTTTGAGGAAGAAACTCCTTAAGGAGGGAAGACTGTAACAACCTGACCCTAACCCATATTTATTTATTTAATTAGTCATGTTTATTCATTTGATTTATCATGTTTATTGATTTAATCACTCATGGTTATTTGTTTAACTAAATCACGTTTATTAATTCAATTACACTCACTTTATATATTTACCAAATTACCTTATGTCATTTAAATTTTCCACTTTCATTGATCGTATTTAATCATCCCGGTTGGGGGATATTTCATTTGGATCCCATTTTGCAATTCAAGTTTTATTGATTGTTAATTCCAGTTTCGTTGATTGATTAAATATCGGGTGAATCGATAGTAGGCGTCGATCACTATGCCTTAAGAAATTATTATTGTTATTATTATTATTTTTTTATAACCTCGCAAAAAATTTAAGTTCGAGCTACGAAAATTCAATCGCATACAGTTTACTTCCCTTCCCGGGCCCAAACCATGCAAGCCAATCATAGTCTAACAACTTTGCATTACTAACCAAGCCAATTACCATAGTTTAAACTTCACCATGGAAATCCACTTTAGGGGAGAGTAATATTAGCCAAGTGGTGTTGATTTATTCTAACCAAGCAAACACACACACCCACTTCTCTTGCCTCTCTCTCTCTAGCTGGCCATTTCCCGTCCAACTGTTGCTGCTATTTTGTTGCGTTTTTCGGCCAAACCAGCTGCCTCTAGTTCCCCCCGACATCCTAGTACCACTAGCCACCATTCTCCATCATCAAAACCTTTAAACATCACCTCCATCTCTACTTTTATCAAGCTTGAAGTGAGTAACCCAAAACTTGTCTCTTTGGATTTTTGGTTTTGATTCCTGTTTTGCTATTTATGGTTGTTTATCATGTTAGATTGATAGAAGAAAGGGTTATTTTGATGTTTTTATTGATTAAAATAAGCTTGGAGCATGCTAGGGTTTAAAGGTAAACATGTTCATGCAAGATTAACGTTAAAGTGTTGGATTTTGAATGTTTTATCTTTGACTTGGTCATCTTTTACCTATTAATGCTTATGATGATGTTTTTGCTGATTTGAAATGAGTTTGGTTAAGTCCAAGTTGGCGATCAACAAGGGTTTTGGCAAGTAATGTATGATTTCGATTAAATTAGCATTAAGCTTAGTTTGTGTGTGTACTTGATTGAAAAATGGTTTTTATTGGATATGATTATGAAGTAAAATTGAGTGATGTGGTTTTGTATGGTGATGGGTACTTCTGAATCTTGTTTACATGGTGTTAAGAAATGGTTTAAATTGAGGATTTGTGTGAAAAGAGAGGGAAAAGCTAAAACAGTGAAGGTTGAAAATTTCAAGAAAACAGGGTACACATCAGGGTTACACTGGTAATGATCAACTCATGGTGAAAATACAATTCTCGGTGGGTAGATAGGTCAATGTGTTAGCTTTCACATGGCTTTTGAATCTCCTTAACCCGAGGTCTGTGGAAAACGTTATGGTCATTTTACCAAAACTATACATAATGGACCAAAATTGACACACTTGTGTTTTAGCCCCATTTTGGAAACCCTATTGTGGGAATCATATTTTGTGTTGTAAATGAAAGATTTTCGGGACTTCTTAGTCTTTTCATATTGGGATTTTAGGTCTCCATTTGATGTCAAGCGTGAACGTTATGAATTTTTGAAGTGAACTGACCTACTTTGGTGCAAATTGGGTTGTTATTGCAATTTCTGTGCATAGTATACTTGAAGGGAAATTCTGAAAATTGTACTGTAGATTTTTTATATTATTTTTGAATTTCCTATAGGATTTCATGAATTTTGGTTGAGTATTTTGAATTTGGTGATTTTTTGAAGCATTTAAAGTAACTGTGTAAAGAGCAATAGTAAAGATTGAGTGAGATTGATCATGCACTCATTTTGTTTATTTTGGGCTAGGTAAGGTCATTTAAGGAGGAAAACAATATCCATGGACTTTCACGGAGCTCTTGGCTTGATTAACGAGAAAGAAGAAGACAAGTATACAGTTTAGGAGCTTGTTTATGAGATTTAAATCAATTATGGATTTTGCAAAGAAAATACCAAGTTTAGTGAGATTAACAGCTTCTATTGAGTTCAATGACTCATTTGGGGTAAAATTCTATATCTAATGGATTTATGAATGGAATATGAGAAGTTGGGAGAGTTGTGACTGATAAATCATATTTATCAGATCAAGTTATTGCAGTTTATGCTATTTCAAACCAATATATATCTCTCTTGGACTCAAACCTTTAGTACTTACTCAATTCAGAACGAATCAAATGTATTGTACTAGCTGCTATCTTGAACCAAGCTATACATCAGTGAACCTTAAATCCGTATCAGCAACCTATCTCAGAAAAGGCCACAACCACTCTCTCATTTGTCACCTTCAAGGTCTTTTCCTCTTTAATCTCATTTATCTCATTGCAGTCTATTTTACTTTCATTTACCTTATATCAGACTTAATTACATTTATTAATTCGGTTTGAAGTTATGTTGAAATACCTAAGTTATATATACCATTTAATTACTCAATTTCTATTACACATACTTACTCAACTATGTGAGTAAGGATCATTTATTGACTACATATACGTACAATAACATTTATGAAACAGAATCAAGGCGTAGTTATCGTTTCCCGTTATGCAAAATTATTATCAAGTTAGAACATATTCATCAAGTCAAATGACATTTATGAAACAACCGACTTTTATCAAGTCAGAGGACATTTTTAAAGACTCAAGGTACATCCATTGCCCGTATCTCCAGAAAGTAGAACATGTTTATCAACTTACAACTCTTAATGAGTTTATCAGTGAATCAATTTATACAGTGATTTGTCATTCAACTTGTGACCCCAACAGTTATCATCTATAGGGCGTTAGCCCATCATTTATCCTCACGGCTTTAGGCCAACTCTTGATTGGATTGACAGGTGTACACCTATATATAGATCATGTCATTGGAAAGGGTTCACATCTAGATAATAATGAGCAATTCTATTTTATATTACTTTCATTTTCATGGTGATTGCGAACTAAATGAATTGCAAAGGCGGGTACCCATCAACAGTGTTTATATGCTCATTTTACAATATAGGAATTCATGTATTTAGTTTTAGCTCACATTTTTGAATTGTTTTCATGTTTTTCGTTTTAGGTGATGAAGTGTCACATGTTCTCTATTTAGAGCAAACACTTTTGGAAGTCATCAGATGCCCACGGTGGATTCAGCGTAGCATGAATGTTGGGATTGACCTTAGGGTCAAGTTGGGTCTATATTCAATATACTTGTGTAGTGTGAAGTGCGAGTTAGCACATGGTATGATTAAGTCAATTGTATTGAGGTTGAACTATTATGGAATTTGGTCTTGAAGTGTTTTAGTTTAATAGATATTGTGATTGTGAACATAAGCTACAAGATTAAATGGTTTTAGTGAGCCTTGTCCTTTTCAGGACGGTGGTAGCGCCTTCTATTATTAAGTTTTCTGCTGCAGTTTTTCATAAATCATATCATTAGCATTTTGCTAGCATTACAGATTTGGTATCAGAGCCAAGGTTTTAAGGGCCTCTGTGAGCTATCAAGTGTTTATTAGTTTGCTATCAAAGTATGCATGAGTTATATTGGAGCAGTTAAATGAGCTACTGACTATAAGTTCATATGTATGTGCATATAAGGAGGAACCATTTTCATTTGTGACCCAACCATTTGGTAATATCCTGAGATTCGAGCATTAGCAAAGTGGAGTGTGGAAGCATGTGGGTGACCTATTAGTGAGGCATGCTTTCATTTATCTAGAAGTTATATTGTATGTTTCATTTCTCTCATTTGTGTAAATTTTTGAAATCGTGCACTCCAGCTGTGTCACTCGTTGAGTTATGAACTCTTGCATGTGGCTGTTGAGCTATTGAAGTGTTTCTCTCCATTTCAGGTATCTATTGTAAGGCTTTAAGCCAGATTTTAGTCAATTTTTAGGCAGAATTCCATCCATTTTGCCCTAAGATTTGAGAGTTTTATTGAGGTGTGTTAATATACCTGATCTTGGGTATGGTGATGGTTGAAACCCGATGTGGGGATGCCATTTGCAAATTCTTAAGGGATTAATATAGTACTAAGTTAGATGTAAATCTCTAGATAAGGAAATGCTTTATGGGGCAATACCGTTGAGGTGAATCAGTATGAGATGGAATTACTTTAGGGAGTCCTGTGACGATAGTTCGGTGGCTTGCGGTGTGCTACTTGGCACTATATAGGTGGTACAAGTAAGATTAAGCTGTCATTCTTGACATTCGGACCATACATCAGCAATGCTCCCATTACTTCCGTCACTGACTTATTTCTGTACTAGTTACATTGAATTGTTCAGATGTATCATTTCTTTGCCACTAACACTCTCTTGATTTGTAATGGAGTGTTTATGGAAAATCTAATATGTGATATGTGGGGAGTCCTTTAAACACATCTGAGTAACTTTTCTTATAAGCGATTCAAACTCTGAGAATCATAATCGTTTAATTCTTTGTTTCTATAATGGAGCCTATAATGACCCCGATTATGCATTACTATGTGATTTGCAGATCTTCCTAAGCATATTTGACCCATTCTACTTACAGTTCAGTCATCACTGTGTTCATATTTTTACTGTCACCTACTTAAACTCCTTGCTTCTTTTTGGGCATTATTCATTCATTGCATGCAAAGGCTTTTGTTGCTTCAGACCCAGTCATTGAATGCCTTTTTAGCAATTAAATGTATCCATATTGTTAATTTTTTACAGCACCGCAACATCATGTTGGCATACTACTCTGTGGTTGTGACTGCATGTCGTTACTCAAGTTATTTTGGTAATCCTTTCTTTTCCAGTACAACCTATCTTATCAATGATAAACAACGATTTGTGGTATTTCTATCTGCCGGTAGTTTTGAAGTTTATATGCCTACCCAAGACTTCTATTTACTGCAAAATGTGTTATTGATGGATGTCATCATGTTCAGTCATAAGACTGACTCCTTCATCTTGACGTATTGTCCTTTCAAACACCAGATGAATAAAATTTCCCTTATGATAGTGTTGACCCTTATCTTTGTCATTTTACTCACATACGGATGTTGCACGACTTTTCAAAAGCGGCATTGCCAATGTTTTACATTTCTTCACCTTCATTACTTAATACTCCCTCTAAACTTCTTAACATCGTTCATTTACTTTATTGTCATCACCATCACGAATAAACTGCATGTCTTGTATATGTAGGACATTTATGTGCCTTACCTCTTTCATTACGAATCTTCGTCCTTTATTCGTTCAGCTTACATGGTTGTCCTTTATAACCAATAAGGAAATATCTTTGCAAGAGTTCATGGTATGGTTGCATCTCTTTACACTTTAGATCGTCACCCTATCTTTTAAATTTACTGAGAGTAGTAGGTATTCGAATGGGTTATCTTATATAAATATGCCTCTATTGGTATTGCTGGAACCATATTCATTGGGCATTCAAACCAGTTTGATTAGCATACCTTGTTATCATTATGGGGATGAACTGATTGCGTACTTATAGAAGATGACTTATAAATATCTTAAGGTTAGCTTGAGAAATGAGGAAAGACTAGACGTGTTTTTCTATGGGTCGAGGGAAGAAAAGCCCTATTTCCGCCCTAATTACACTGTGCAAGCAAGCGAGTTATCGTGTCAGTAATGCATTGAATATTAGTGATATGCCAACCATACTCGGTATATACACATCCGTAATTTCAGTTTGTAAATTTACAAATGTTTCATCTGAGGACTTACAGGACTGTTTTCCCCTAAGAAATATTGATTTTTGGATCAACCTAGTTCTAGGTGCTCAATACATTTTCAAAGCCCCTATCATATGACCCCCAACAGAGTTCAAAGAACTAAAGATTTAGTAAGATGAGTTGTTATAGAAGGGAGTTATTGGACCAAGTGTGTCACCGTGGGAAACCCTAATTTTATATTTGTGAAGAAGGAAGGCAGAACCTTATGGTTGTGTACTGCATATAGAGAGTTGAACAAGATCACTATCAAAAACAAGTGCCCTATACCTTAAATAAATTATTTATGGGATTAACTTCCAACAAAAGAAGTATTTTCCAGGAATAATTTGAGGTCCGGATATGACACCTAAACCATGCAACCACAGTTTATCTTTTGCAAGAATGCCCTTTTATAGTAATTCTTGAAATTGTTCGCTTGCCTCATCTTCAAAACTTGATACTATCTAATATTGTTTAATCTCCCTTGCATTTCAACTCGATATTTCCTGTTTGTTTGGTCTTCCATGTCTTTGCAAACCCATTGTTAAATGTGCAATACATTTTTTTCCGACCTTATACAGTTGTCAACACTCCAGTGCTCTTGACCTTCACTATCTTTATTTCATGATCATGAGTGGTAGTTCATTCCGCTGAGAGCCGATTCACATACCTACCTTACATCTCATTTATTCATAATGATAAGCTCATATAACTTGTTATGAATTCATAATGTAATTCAACTCTCATTGGTGTGGGTGATTGCGAATGTCATACTCCCCTTACTCTCTTTATTTTGAACTTCAACTCCCACACATATATCTCACACTCTAATAAATAAACTTTCGCATTCTCTATTTAATCTTATTGTTGTACTCGAATTGGCTTCATATGAGTAAAGGCATGTTTCTATTGTAGCTTTCTCAATCCAGTTATCTGTCCATTACACTTTGCTTGTCCAATCTATTTGCCTATCTGTTGCACTTTCCTTATCCTATCTATCTATCTTTTTATTATGCATTGCTTATCCCATCCATCTATTGCACTTATTGTAACTCCCCAATGATACATAAATCATAGTTGCATTTACCTACCTAAGCTTAACACCAAGAAATCAATGAATGGGCGTTACCGCCGTCCGCAAGGACAAGGCTTTGCTTGAATATGAAAACTTAGCCATAAAATCAAAGTTTAACCTCAAAGGGCAATCATGACCATTCAAACCATTTAATTACATACAGGAATGATTCTAACTTCCCAGGGTTACATCAACATACAAACTCAGTTTAATTATACAGTTGTAACACTAAAATGCACCACAATAAGGCATGAAAGCATCTTAGCACTTCTATCCGCCAATCACATGGGCGGTCCTGACTTATTTATCACCTTCAGTCTCCCTGCCCGCCTGTGAACGGTTTACTGAACATATTCCTAAAACAAAACTCAAAAATATTTCGAACTGTGAGCCAAAGCTCAGTACATGCATCCCTGTACTGATAAAGATTCACTGAAAGAGAAATTATGAGCGCCTGCTTTGCAATTCATTTTGATTTTAAAATAGGGAATGAGATGTATATAAAGCTAAATTGCCAATTATTATCTGTTAGTGCACCCCTTAGTAGCTGTTACGATCTATGTATAGGTGTACACTTGCTAAGCCGACCGGAAGACCTGGCCTGAAGCCGCGCGGGTAACTAGAGGGCAATGCCCTGTAATTGATAACTGATGTGGTCACTAATTATGTGACAAATCACTGATTCAATTGATTCATTGATGTACTTACCAAAACATTACAATTTCGCTAAATATGTGCTGATTTCTAAAGATACAGTCAATGAAAGTACCTGGGGTTTTTAAAAGCTAGTTCAAAGAGTAAATAGATGCACTAAAATGGAGAGGATGAGAGCTTAGGCCTTGATTCTGTTCAAAAATCATTATAGGCATATAAGGTTAGAAATGAACTTATTTTCATAATGAATACCTCTACATAAAATTAGCATAATGGATACCTTTAAATAAAAATAAAAGGCTTATAAAGAATTTGTACAAACCATTTAATAGATTAAACTAAAATGCTGAAGTTAAATAAAGTATAGAAATGCTGAGTTAAGGCACGATAGCGAGTTTAAGGGGGTAAGGGCATATGACGAGGGTATGGAATGAATAATCCACAACTTATACTCCCGACCTCAAAATGAGATGTAAGACCCCAATATAAATAGATTAGTAAGTCCCCTAAAACTTTAATTTATGACGGGAAACACGATTCCTATGTCAAGTTCCATAAAATGGGGTTAGAACACCAACATGTCAGGTTTCAGTGCCGAAAATTCCATTCTGCCTAGGTTCAGTAAAATGGCCATAACTTCCTCCACAAACCTCAGATTAATGCGATTCAAAATCCATTTTAAAGCTAACATCCAGACCTATATACCCACCAAAAATAAAATTTTTTGGCTGGGATGATTATTACCAGTTGTTTTCCAAAGTTCGTCCTGTTTTTTTTTTTTTGAAAATTCCAGCAGCACTGCTTTAGTTTGTTCCTTCACTTTTTACACCAATCCTCAACTAAAACTCTTTATTAAGATTATATAAACACACTTTGGTACATCCCAACCTCATACAAAAACACCATACATAATTCCTCTTCATATTCATATCAAATAAAACTTCTTTTTTAGTCACATAAACACACACACCTCAAATTTAACATTAGTTGGTCCAAATCTTGCATTTTGGACAAAACCCTAACTTTGGGTCACTTTGAACTCACTCCCAACTTTTCCAAAACACCATAACAACACAAAAAACTTCAATATGTCAAGAGATAAGCAAAGACCAGGATAAAACAAGCAATAAACATCACGTGAATAAGAAGCTTGCATGACCAAGATGAAACCCTAACCCTAACCTCATCCAATTTCAACTCCACCATAATCCATCAACAAGGGGATTCTTAATACCATAAAAATAGCATAATCCATCACTAAAACAACCAAAATAAGAAACAAAAACTAACAAGATTAAGAATCAAAAACAAAAATCAGCATAGGGTTGAAAATAACACTCACTTTGAGCTTGAAAAAGAGGTAGATATGATTCTTGATGCTTATGGAAGTGAAAGAGGTGTTTGGGGGCGGTGAGTGGGGGATGTTTTGAGGGTTTTTGGTGGTTGAAAGATGGTGTGCTGCTTTGGTGTGCCGAGTAGAGAGAGAACGAGGAGAGGGAAGAGAGAGAAAGTCTCTTGAAAGCTTGGAGTAGAATGAAAATAAAATGAAATTTTTACAATTTATACTAAATTTACTTGGCTGCAAATAAAAGTGGAAAAGTCAAAATTATCAAGCTTGATTAAGGCATAATTAAGAGGGTTTAGCTAAACAAATAAAGGTCAAGTCTTGCTGCATCGAAATCGGCCTTAAATGAGCTCGGGTTTAGAGAAATAACTGAAACCGAGTGCATTTGCGATTTTTTATTATTATTCTTTTTCAACATTAAATGGTTGTGGTGCCATGAAAAAGAATTTTAAACATTAAATACATAAATGTCAAGGCCTAACTCGATTTTCAAATTTGACTAAAACAAAACCCCGAATTGCAAAGTGAGGGCCTATCTAGAATGTCCATTGGAATAATAAAAGAAATGATGTAAATGAAATGATATTAATCCCATGGATTAATGAAATGAAATTAATAAGCATAATTTAGGGTCGGACTATTATACTTATCTTGTTGCTTGTCGCTATAAAGTCACCTAGTTGAAGCTCAGGTTCTTGTCCTCTGGTCTCCAATCCATCAATTAAACCCTAGTACAACCGGGCCATCTTTCTCCTTTGTTAATTATTTATTGGACCCCGTATGATCCATATTTATAAACCACAATTGTTGTGGCATTATATTTCACAATTCATGATACACTTATGGTTATCTTTATTCTAACCACCCCTTGTTAATCCGTCCTTTATAAATCTTTTCGAGTCTCATTATTTATTTCTTTTGTTCCTAATGACTCACTTGACTACCAATTTCATCATTTTTATCTCTGACTATGTTTATTCCAGTGTTTAATTCATACTCAGAGCAGATCTTAGAATAGTGTGATGAGGGAAGATCATGTGAAGTGTTAAGAACATCATATGAGAACTTTTAATAAGGGCATAATCCCAAACAATGCCTAGTGGTATTAGAGTAAGCTAGAAGAAGTATCGAGAATAATGAGACTATTCAAGTACATTCTAAGGTGACACAAGGACTACACAAGAGTTATATGGTCATTTTGAGCAAAGGAGGCAATCAAAGTTCAGATGAGATATAAAGTATTCCAAAGGGCTTTCCTAGTCAAGGGTGTCAAGAGACTACATATCAAAGATATTTGAGTCCTCGTTACAGTGGGCTTTGTAAGTCAGTAACAGAGTACTTATTAGGAAATGCAATGGTTTTCATATTTATTAGTGGTCAAGGCAGAGAACTAGTAGAGTAGAGTACCTCCTTTGTAGTAACAGATTTTTCTTTTGAAGAGAATATCAATGTTGAACCAAAGTAATCGAGCTAGTGAAGTCACTGAGGATCTAGATACTCGATCGTAGGATTAAGTAGTTATGCACTTTGGGCTAATCATACCTCTTTGGAGGGAAGCAATGAAAACCAACTATCGATATTTGAGGCAATTTTGCATACATGAATAAACTTCATAAGTTTCGAAGAAGAAACTCTTTAAGGGGGGAAGACAATAATAACCCGACCCTAACCTATATTTACTTATTTTAATCATATTTATTTATTAATTAATCATGTTTATTCGTTTAATTTATCATGTCTATTGATTTAATAATTCATGGTTATTTGTTTAACCAAATAATGTTTATTAATTCAATGACACTCAATTTATATATTTACCAAATTACCTAATGTCATTTGAATTTTCCGCTTTCATTTATCCTTTTTATTCCTTCCGGTTAGGCGATATTTCATTTGGGTCCTATTTTGCAATTCCAGTTTCGTTGATTGTTAATTCAAGTTTCATTGATTGATTAAATATTGCGTGAATCCGATAGTAGGCCTCGATAATTATGGCTTAAGAAATTATTATTATTGTTATTATTTTTTTTTTAATCTCGAAAAAATTTAATTTTGAGCTATGAAAATTCAATCGCATGTGGTTTACTTCCCTTCCCGGGCCCAAACCGTGCAAGCCAATCGTAGCCCAACAAGTTTGCATTACTAACCAAGCCAATTACCATAATTTAAACTTAACCATGCTTAACCAAAAAGCCACTTTAGGGGAGAGTAATGTTAGCCAAGTGATGTTGATTTACAATTTATACTAAATTTACTTGGCTGCAAATAAAAGTGGAAAAGTCAAAATTATCAAGCTTGATTAAGGCTTAATTTAATTAAGAGGGTTTAGCTAAACAAATAAAGGTCAAGTCTTGTTGCGTCGAAATCGGCCTTAAACGAGCTCGCGTTTAGAGAAAGAACTGAAACCGAGTGCATTTGCGATTTTTTATTTTTTTATTATTTTATTTTTTTTTCAACATTAAATGGTTGTGGTGCCATGAAAAAGAATTTTAAACATTAAATTCATAAATGTCAAGGCCTAACTTGATTTTCAAATTCGACTAAAACAAAACCCTGAATTGCAAAGTGAGGGCCTATCTGGAATGTCCATTGGAATAATAAAAGAAATGATGTAAATGAAATGATATTAATCCCATGGATTAATGAAATGAAATTAATAAGCATAATTTAGGGTCGTACTATTACAGTCTTCCCCCCTTAAAAAATTTCGTCCTCGAAACTAATGAACTTAAACATAACAAACAGGGTTACCTCGAATAAATGTGGGTATTTGGCTTTCATTGCCTCCCTGGTCTACTAAGTAGCTGCTTGGGAGGTATGGTTTGTCCAGAGTACTTTAACCAATTGTATCTGTTTGTTGCGCAGCTGTTTGATCCTGCGATCTAGTATTTGAACAGGACGTTCTTCATATACTAGATCTTCACCGATATCGATAGGTTCAGGTACAATGGTATGGTTTGGATCTGGAATATATTTTCGAAGCTGAGAGATATGAAACACGTTATGCACGTGCTCAAGTTCGACAAGCAACTCTAGACGGTAAGCGACGGGATTCAACCTTTCAATGATTTCATAAGGTCCAATGTACCTCGGACTCAATTTGCCCCGTACCCTGAACCTCTTGACGCCTCTAGTTGGTGAAACATTCAGAAAAACTTTATCACCTACTTGAAACTCTAGAGGCCTTCTTCTTTTGTTTGCATAACTTTTCAGCCGACTTTGGGCAACCCTGATATGCTCCCGAATCTTTCTTATTGTCTCAGTGGTCTCTTGAATCATTTCAGGACCTGTCATCAATGTCTCATCCAAATCACTCCAGCACAACGAGGTTCTACATTTTCTCCCGTACAGAGCCTCAAATGGGGCCATTTTGATGGTGGATTGATAGCTGTTGTTATAAGAGAATTCCACCAAAGGTAAATCATCTTCCCATTTCCCTTGGAACTCCAATACACAAGCTCTCAGCATGTCCTCCAAAATTTGATTCACCCTTTCAGTTTGTTCATCTGTCTCTGGCTGATAGGAGCTACTAAAGTTTAGTTTGGTTCCAAAGGCCTTTTGAAGTGCTTGCCTGAAGCACGCTTGGAATCGTTGATCCCTATCTGAGACTATGTCTAAAGGCATCCCATGTAGAGGGACTATCTCCTTAACATACAGTTGGGCTAGTCTTTCAATTCCCCAAGTATCCGTAATTGGCAGGAAATGAGCCGACTTCGTAAGTCGATCAACTATGACCCAGATAGCATTCTTTTTCGAGGCAGAAAGGGGTAAACCCATAATAAAGTCCATTGAGATTGAATCCCACTTCCAAGTGGGAATTTCTAAGGGTCGAAGTTCACCCATAGGGCGCTGATGCTCTGCTTTAAGTTTCTGGCAGATTAAACACTTGTTCACATATTCTGCAACATCTTTCTTCATATTATTCCACCAAAAATATTGTCTCAAATCTCTGTACATCTTTGTGCCTCCTGGATGCACTGAGTAACGACTATTGTGAGCCTCTTCCAAGATTTGCTTTCTTACTTCCCCATTTTTGGGCACACATAGGCAATTCTAGAACCGCAAAGTCCCATCCTCGTGTACTACAAAACCCGGAGACTTCCCTTTTTCTGAATTTTTCTTTATGCTTTGGAGTTCGGGATCACTTTCTTGATTCAATCGGATTTCTTCCACTAGGGAAGACTGAACAGTAAGTGCTGATAGTTGAGCATTCGTTTGTCCATGAGATACTAATTGAATCCCAAAGTCCTCCAGTTCCCTCAAGAGGTTCAATTGAGTAATCACCACAATGTTTGAGCTATGTTGCGACTTCCTACTCATGGCATCCGCCACCACATTTGCTTTACCAGGGAGGTATTGAATCTGCAAATCATAATCTTTAAGCAACTCAAACCAACACTGTTGCCTCAAGTTGAGCTCCTTCTGGGTGAAGATATACTTTAAAATTTGATGATCAGTATAGATCTTGCACGATACCCCATATAAATAATGTCTCCAAATTTTCAGTGCAAAGACCACTGCTGCTAATTCCAGGTCATGGGTAGGGTAGTTTTTCTCGTATGGCTTGAGTTGTTGAGAGGCATAAGCCACTACTTTGTCCTCCTGCATCAGTACTCACCCTAGACCGTTCTTCGATGCGTCAGTATAAACTGTATACTCCTTCCCTTCCATTGGTAATGTTAGAATTGGGGCGGTAGTTAGTCGCTGCCTTAGCTCTTGGAAAGCTTCCTCACATCTTTCAGTCCACTCAAACTTATTCACCTTCTTCGGTAGATTGGTCAGTGGTGAAGCGATTTTCAAAAAGTCCTGGACGAACCTTCAATAATAACCTGCTAAACCCAGAAAACTTCTAATTTCAGCGACATTGGTAGGCCTTGGCCATTCTATGATTGTTTTCACCTTTTGGGGGTCAACTTTAATTCTTTCTTTGGTAATCACATGCCCCAAAACATACTACTTCCTCCAACCAAAATTCACATTTCTTTAATTTGCCATAGAGTTGATGCTCCCTCAAGGTTTGCAGTACTGTTCGCAATTGATCAGCATGTTCCTCCTTGTCCTTAGAATAGATAAGGATTTCGTCTATAAAGACCATTACAAACGTATCTAAATAAGGTCTGAAAACCCTGTTCATAAGGTCCATGAAGGCTGCAGGGGCATTAGTGAGACCAAAGGGCATCACTGTGAACTCATAGTGACCATACCTGGTTCTAAATGATGTCTTAGGAATGTCATCAGATTTAATCGTAAGTTGATGGTACCCTGACCTCAAATCAATCTTAGAGAACACTCCTGCTCCTTGTAATTGATCAAACAAATCATCTATTCGTGGTAGAGGATACTTGTTCTTGATGATAATCTTGTTCAACTCTCTATAATCAGTACATAGCCTCAAGGTTCCGTCCTTCTTCTTGACAAACAACACTGGAGCACCCCGTGGTGACACACTTGGCCTAATAAAGCCCTTTTGTAACAGTTCATCTAGTTGAATCTTTAATTCCTTAAGCTCAGTTGGGGCCATACGATATGGGGCTTTAGAAATAGGTTAGGCTCCAGGAATTAACTCGATCCCAAAATAAATTTCCCTCTACAGGGGTAGTTCTGGTAACTCCTCAAGGAAAACATCTTCAAATTCACAAACCACAGGTATCTTCTCTACTTCCTCTTCTTTTGTTTGGGCGCTGATAGCATAACACCAATATCCAATACACCCCTGATATAACAGCTTACTTGCTTTCACAGCAGAAATCAAGGGACAAGAGTTTGCCTCCCTCTGCCCATAAAAACACACTTTTTTCCCTTTTTCATCTTTCAGGATAACCTTAAGATCTTCACAATCGATTTGGACTCCATAAGAATGCAACCAATACATCCCCAAAATGATATCAAAATCAGACATATCAAATTGAATCAAATCCACAGGGAATGTGGTTTCACCAATGGTGATGGGGACAAGTTCATAAGAGGGGGGCACTCAATCACAGAATTATTGGGTAGCTTGATTGTATAATTGGTTGCCATCCTCCTGCTCTCAAGGCCCAATTGTTTAGCAGATCGGGTAGATATAAACGAATGAGTGGCACCCGAATCAAATAATACGCAAAATGACTTTGAATTTAAAAAGATAGTTCTAGTGACTATCGTACCAGAGGTAGCAGCTTCCTTTTTGTTCATCACAAATGCCCTTCCTGCAACTGGAGGCCTTGAAGGTGGAGGTCCCTGGCGGAGCGGGGCCAAGGGTTTCGCTGCGCCCTTGTCTACTGCTTTTAGTCATTGGGGGCATGTAGCGATAAGATGTTCAAGACTTCCACACCACATGCATTTGTTGGTGCCAACGCGACATTCAGGAGTGGAGTGATTTTTTCTTCCATATTTCATAAAAGGTGCTATTGAGCCTGCAGGACGACCCTCGGAGGGAACAAGAGTAGGTTTCTTCTGGTTCTGCTGGTTCTGGTTCACACTCTCACATGGAGTCCCCGGCCAAAACCCTTTTCTCTTGTGGTTGATTGGATTCAGTGCCCTCAACTCCGTCTTTACTCTTTCCACTTTGACTGCTCGCTCATATAGTTCTTGATAAGTCAGCATTGATTGTCCAGCTAACTGATTTCAAATATAGAAAGCCAAACCTTCCTCAGACCTTCTCATCTTTAACCTTTCAGATCACACAAATTCAGGGACAAACCTAGATAGTTCGGTGAACTTACTAGCATACTGCATCACTGACATGCTATCACTCATTTTTAACTCCATGAATTCTTTCTCCTTTTGCCTTTGCACCATAACTGGGTAAAATTTCGCCATCAGCTCTGCTAAGAATTTATTCCAGGTGAATTCAGGCCCTTCAAGCTTATCCTTCACTGTATTCCACCAAATGTCAACTTCACCTAACAAATAATATGTCCCAATGTTCAGTTTCTTTTCCTCTAGTACCTCAACTACTATAAAAATTTTTCTCCATTCCCCTTATCCATTCGTCCAATACCACTGGATCATAAGATCCATTGTAAACTTTAGGGTTGCGCCATGCTACCCTATCTACCAACTTATTCTCCTTGGGAGGGGTTTCAATAGGTACCTAGGGAATCCGCTTCATCAATTCAGCAACTAAGGTTGGCCAGTAACTCAGGTTTCCTAAGTTGCTAGCTAATTTAGAGAGCGACGATGGCATGTCACCATGTGGTGGTCCCTGACATGAGGCTTAATCACCCGATCCCTGGCCTTGCTCCGAATTATCCTCCACATGCACCTCCATGTCATTTTGCACTGACTGAGACATTCTGATCAGACATTAAATAGAACAATTTAGACACTCGGACCCCAGACATATAAGGTAAACATGCCCAATAAATACATAGGAGATGGCTCAAAGAATATTTCATAACTTAAGGCGTCATCATTTCATTTCATAACTGCTTACTTACATACATAGTTGCTGATGTATATACATGAACAACAAAGGCATATAACTCCTAGCCGAGTAAGCAAGCCTAGTTCTGGCTTCTAAACACTAAGCAGCACTAAATAGCCCCTAGACACTAGATACGTCATATGACCAAAAAGAGTTACGGATCATGTCGTCATGGTCAGAGAGGATTGGACTAACTATATACAATGTCAGATGCCACACAAAATATAACCATCCAATCCAACCACACCATATCTACATACAGGGCTCAAAATTAAAACCACTACACCGACCCTTAGAACCACCTAATGATCCCTAGATGGATCGTAATCTGAGTTGGACTCATCGTCAAGTTCGTCACCTAAGTCGAAACTGCTCGTGGATGCCTCTGACTTGGCATTATCGACCTCCTGTTGAACTTGTGGCTCATGTTCCTCCTCTAAGTCCACCGTCAATTCGTACGCCTCTTGTTCCCCTTGCTGCTCTATCCCCATCTCATCACTGTCTTGATCCCCCTCGGGACCGTCCTTATCTGGATCATCCTCCTCTGGATCGTCCTCCTTCCCCTGGTGGTCCTCCTCCCCAGAACTAGAATAATCACCACTAAGTCTGGGGTGTCAGGAATGTCTATTACCACGTAGGCCTCCCCAGGGCTCTCAAGCATCAGTGGGGTGCATGGTGCGGGTGGAATGGGTGGCTCTTGTGCTGGGGCTACAGGTGGGGGATGGACCTGATGGAGGGGAAAGACGTGTTGCAGAGTTTCCATAGTAATTCCCCTCAATTCAAACTCCTCTCTTAACAACAACTCCGTAGTGAGAGCCATCCAAGCCCCCTTGGCCTGAAACCTAGCCCCGTCTAAGCCTGGGTTCCCTGTCATCATAAAGTCGTAATAGCAATGCCTGAACTCCACCCATGGGCCAACCAGGGGTAAGGACCCTAGTAGTCTCTGCGCACAGACCGTAGTATTGTGGAACTCAGAGTAAGGGTCCTGTGGGTGTGCCTCCATACTAATATGGAGCAACGCAATGTGAGCTATCATTGGTCCACCCGACAACATGTTAACACCATAGGGATCCATCTAACAAAGGAAACACATATGTGAGAGGCAGAGATAACCATAACCATCCATAAATAAGGAACATGCAAATAAAAACAACTTCCATTCTCCTAATATCGCTCTAGCAATATACGATAGCCCCTCCTAACAACCACTCTCACCCTATAGTTTCTAGCTCTACTTTCCTCAAGAAAATCTCAACCTAGCTCTAATACCAAATCTGTAAGGCCCCAATGATACATAAATCATAGTTGCATTTACTCTATATTAGACTTAATAACCTTTATTAATTTGGTTTGAAGTTATGTTGAAATAGCCAAGTTATATGTACCATTTAATTACTCAATTTCTATTACACATACTTACTCAACTATGTGAGTAAGGATCATTTACTGACTAGACATACCTACAATGACATTTATAAAACAGAATCGAGGCCTAGTTGTCGTTCCCCGTTATGCAAAAGTGTTATCAAGTCAGAACATATTTATCAAGTAAGATGACATTTATGAAACAACTGACTTTTATCAAATCAGAGAACATTTTTAAAGACTCAAGGTACGTCTAATCCCCATATTTTTAGAACCAGGACATGTTTATGAAGTTACAACTCTTAATAAGTTTATCAATGAATCAGTTAATACAGTGATTTGTCATTTAACTTGTGACCCCGTCAGTTATCATCTATAGGGCGTTAGTCCATCTTTTACCCGCGCAGCTTCAGGTGAACTCTTGATCGGATTGGCAGGTGTACACCTATGTATAAATCACATCATTGCAAGAAATTCAGAGCTAGATAATAATGAGCAATTCAGTTATATATTACTGTCATTTCCATGGTTATTGCGACCTAAACGAATTGCAAAGGCGAGCACATCAACAGTGTTTCTACGCTCATTTTACAATACAGGAATTCAAGTACTGAGTTTTAGCTCACATTGTCGAATTGTTTTCATGTTTTTCATTTTAGATGATGAAGTATCACATGCTCTCCATTTAGCAACCCTTTTGGAGGTCATCAAGTGCTCACAGTGGATTCAGTATAGCATGAATGTTGGGATTGACCTTAGGTCATGTTGGGTATATATTCAACATACTGGTGTGGTGTGTAGTGCGAGTTAGCGCATGGTATGACTAAGTCGATTGTATTAACTATTATGGACTTTGGTCTTGACGTGTTTTAGTTTAAGAGATATTGCGATTGTGAACATGAGTTGCAAGATCAAATGGTTTCAGTGAGCCCTGTCTTTCTCAGGACGGCGATAGCGCTTTCTATTATTAAGTCTTCTGCTGCAGTTTTTCGTAAATTAATTCATTAGCATTTTGGGAGCATTACAGATTTGGTAATGGAGCCAAGTTTTTAAGGGCCACTGTGAGCTATCAAGTGTTTATAAGTAAGCTATCAAAGTGTGTATAAGTTATGTTGGACCAGTTAAATGAGCTACTGAGTTTAAGTTCATATGTATGGGCATATAAGGAGGATCCATTTTCATTTGGGTGACCCAACCATTTCGCAATATCCTGAGATTTGAGCCTCAGCAAAGTGGAGTGTGGAAGCATTTGGGTGAGCTGTTAGTGAGGCATGCTCTCATTTATCTAGAAGTCATATTGTATGTTTCACTTCTCTCGTTTGTTTAAATTTTTACAATCGTTCACTCTGGGTGTGTGACCCGTTCAGTTATGAACTCCTGCGTGTGGTTGTTGAGCTATTGAAGTGTTTCTCTCCATTTCAGGTATCTATTGTAAGGCTTTAAGCCAAATTTCAGTCAATTTTTAGGCGAAACTTTGTCCATTTTGCCATAGAATTTGAGAGTTTTATTGAAGTGTGTTAATATACCTGATGTCGGGTACAATGATGGTTGAAACCCAATGTGGGGATGCCATTTGCAACTTTTTAAGGGATTAATATAGTGCCAAGTTAGATGTAAACCTCTAGATGAGGAAATGCTTTGTGGAGCAGTACCTTTGAGGTGAATCACGATGGAATTACTTTAGGGAATCCTTTGATCGTAGCTCGGTACCTTGCAGTGCGCTACTTGGCACTATATGGGTGGTACAACTAAGATTAAGCTGCCATTCTTGACATTAGGACCTTACATCAGTTTTGCTCCCATTACTTTATGTCATTGACTTATTCTGCACTAGTTAGCTTGAATTGTTCTGAGGCATCATTTCTCTGCCACTAACACTCTCTTGATTTGTAATGCAGTGTTTTTGAAAAATCTCATATGTGGTCTGTGGGGAGTCCTTTAAACACATATGAGTAAGTTTTCTTATAAGCGATTCAAACTCTAACAATCGTAACCGTTTAATTCTTTGTTTTCATAATGGAGCCTATAATGACCACCAGTATACATTGCTATGTGTTTTGCAGATCTTCCTATGTATATTTGACCCATTCTACCTACAGTTTAGTCATCACTATGCTCATATTTTTATTGTCACCTACTTAACCTCCATGCTTCTTTTTGTGCACTATTCATTTATTGCTTGGAAGGCCTTTGGTTGATTCAAACCCAGTCAATGAACACCATTTTAACCATTCCATGCATCCATATTGTTTGTGTTTTTATAGCACTGTAACATCATGTTAGCATACTACTCCATGGTCGTGACTGCATGTCGTTACTCAAGTTATTTTGATAATCCTTTCTTTTCTAGTACAACCTATCTTATTGATGATGAACAATGATTTGTGCTGTTTCCATCTGCCAGCAGTTTTGAAGTTGATATGACTACCCAAGACTTCAATTAACTGCAAACTATGTTATTGATGGACATCATCATGTTCAGTCATAAGACTGACTCCTTCATATGGACGTATTATCCTTTCAAACCCCAGATTAATAAAATTTCCCTTCTGGTAGTGTTGACCCTTATCTTTCTCATTTTACTGACATACGGATACCATATGAGTTTTCAGAAGCGGCTTTGGCAATTTGTTACATTTGTTCACCTTCATTACTTAATACTTCCTCTCAACTTCATAACATCGTTCATTTACTTTACTATCATGACCATCCTGAATAAACTGCATGTCTTGTATATGCAGGACATTTATGTGCCTTACCTCTTTCATTACGAATCTTCGTCCTTTCATTCATTTAGATTACATGCCTGTACTTCATAACCAATATAGAAATATCTTTGCAAGAGTTCATGGTGTGGTTGCATCTCTTTACACATTAGCTTGTCCCCCTATCTTTTAAATTTACTGAGACCAGTCGGCATTGAATGCGTTATTTTGTATAAATATGCCACTATTAGTGTTGCTGGAACCATATTCATTGGGCATTCAACCCAGTTTGAATGGCATACCTTCTTATCGTTATAGGGATGAACTAATTGTGTACTTGTAGAAGATGACTTGTAAAGATCTTAATGTTAGCTTGAGAAATTAGGAAAGACTAGACATGTGCTTCTATGGAGCAATGGAAGAAAAACCCTATTTTTGCCGTAATTCCACTATGCAAGCAAATCAGTTATCGTGTCAGTAATGCATTGAATATTAGTGATATGTCAACCATACTCGGAATATACATATCCATAATTACAATTTGTGAATTTAGAGATGTTTCATATGAGGACTTCCAAGACTGTTTTCCCCTAAGAAATATTGATTTTCAGGTCAACCTAGTTCTATGTGCTCAATCCGTTTTTAGAGCCCCTATCATATGACCCCTAGGAGAGTTCAAAGAACTAAAGATTTAGTAAGATGAGTTGCTATCGAAGGGAGTTATTTGACCAAGTGTGTAACGCCCCCAACCCTAAAGCCAGGAGTGTTACCATTTTGTTCTTAAATCTTGGGACAAAACGGACAGAGTTTCCATAAAACTTGACCATTTTCCTAGGCTGACAGCCTTACAATTAATTCCCAGCACTGAAAAACAATAGAAACCAACTCAACGGCCACCCGCCGGAGTACACAGCTCTACGGGCCACCTGCCCGGAGCACTATAACCAATGCAGTTCAATGCTTAACCAATTAAACAGTGACAAATACAGCCCTGACAACTTAGATGGTGGCTCATACGGCCATACAGAGCGACTCTAAATGGTATGCAACCCAAGCATGCAAGCACTAGAATAACAAACCATTACATCATAATACATTTTGCAGCTCACATACAAGCACATCGTTAATTCCTAGGCCAGCGATGACTCCATCTCGGCTTACTTGGGCCGACCCTTTCCTGCTATTTCAAAAAAACCTGGGAAGGGAACAAAATAGAAGGGAGTGAGCAATTATCGCTCAGTAGATAACGCCATCTCCTAAAACAACAAATACGATGCAATAATAACTTACAGCCGTCGTTCGTAATTCCTTTTCTTTGAAGAATTCACCTGTCGCATAGTGTGTTCCAATCACAAGGCAAGAGAAATAACATTTGCACCAAAAGCCACACGTATGAACTCGTAAACTTAATAAAACAATATCATATGTTAATGTAAGTAGTGGACATGATCTATGAATATCATTATCTCCTCATAAATTTGGATCTATAACATCATTTTCCAAACAAGATACAAACAATTAATCACCTTTTCAGGTTTTCAATTCATTTATTCAATAACCCTCTTCAGTATCAAGTAGTAAGAGCAATAAAATGAAAATATTGACCTTTGAACTTCACATGCTTGTTAATTCAATTGACCATGTTTCTCGTGACTCTACTGCATATTAACTGAGCTATGAAACATGTAACTTCAACTTATGCCTACTGGCAAATTATGAAACAATAAACTTTGAATCCTCTCCTTACGGGGCAGAGAAATGAAATATTGAGCTTTGTCTTTGCCTTCTGGCAGAGAAATGAAATTCTGAGCGTTGAATTCCCTGCCTACTGGCAGAGAAATGAAATATTGATTTTTGAATTCTCTGCCAAATAATGATTCTTGAAACATATAACTTGAAGTTACATGCAAACTTCTAGGAAGGTACTGGGTTGGTTAAGCTAAAGATGCAAATAGGCGACTGATAAACAATTAGGAGCACTTAGCGATCATGTAATAAAGCATTTATGGACCTTGACTATAATGTACAATTGACAAACGTCATGTAATCACCATACGATATAAATAGACTCAATACCCCTCACATAATCCATGGATACGATACGATGAACTATGCAGTCGATAAACTATATAATGGATACGGTGTATACGATCGATAAACATATAGAGGCAATAGACTTATAAATGTCGATCGATAAACTAATGTCTATGTAATGTCGATCGATAAACTAATGTCTGTCGACTAGACATGAAACTATTTTAGGTTGGTTACAACTTAGGCAACAGACGAAACATGAAACTATTTTCTACCTAACATGTTTCGAAATATGAGCCGAAACTCATACGTACATCCCTATGCACTAAAACAGACTTGGAGGTTAGATGGTTGGGCGCCCACATTCAAAATATTTTGTTTTGCAAACAGGAGAGAGAGAATGTATAAGAAACATTGATTTGTTGATTCTTATCGGAAACTAACCCCTTGGTCGATGTACATCTTGAAACGATCGTACTTTAGGTGCTCACACCCCCCAGGCCGATCGAGAAGCCTGAGTTGACGCCGCGCGCAGGTGTATTGGTCGGCATAAGCCTTGATAGCTGATGGGCATAAGCCCTGATGCCGCGCGCGGGTGTATTGGTCGACATAACCCTTGATAACTGATGGGTATACGCCCTGATGATAATTGGCGGGGCCACTTGTTTATGTGACAAAACATTGAGAGCTTGGTTCATTAAATGAATCTTGTTTTGATTTTTCATTGCTGAGAATACTGTGAGTTTGTGAAGAACATAGAGTTTTTGAACAACATAGACAATGTACGTACCGAGATGGCCTCACTTCTGCTCCAATTTAAGGTGGAACTATTTCTACCTAAAATATCTATAGATTTCATGTAACCAAGAACTACGTATCATCGTGATTTCCATGCAGTCAATAATCACTATGGAAACACGAAACATCGTCTATTTGTTAAATTCATATAATCGATAATATAATCATGCATAATCAGCGAGCGTTATATAGTCGATAAACTTATATAATTGACGAACACTATAATTCGATAAATATGCATAATCGATGAACGATATTTATTTAATAAGAGATGAATATTACCTATAATCGATAAAATGCATAATCAATGATCAACTAATTGCAATGATCAATAAAATGCAACTAAAAGGCCATGAATAAACGTTGTATAATCAATGACTATTGAACATTACATATAATTCGGTTAATATGCATAAGCAATGGGCGTTATATAATTAGTAACGACGAACATTATATATAATCGATAGAACGCATAATCAATGAACGTTATATAATCAATAACGATGACCATTTTATATAAGCGATAAAATGTATAATTAATGAACGTTATTATAATTAATAGTCCATGAGCGTTATATATTCAATGAACTTAACGTTTAAACCGGCGATGAACATTACGTATTCAATGAATTTTCTAAATCGAAGCCCTCATATGATCAGTAATTTCCTAGCATCGATAATTTACCCATGTATATATTTTCGATAAACTTATGTATAAATTTCATATAATCGCTAAACTTGACGTATTCAATAATTTCATATAATTACCAAAACATATAGTCAATAAACTACATATATATATAAACGATAGACTTTAGTCGTTGATAAACGTTAGTTCAGTACAACTAACATATATATACATGGGGTATCATTCAATTTACGCTAAAATTTCCACATATCACTGATAATTGATTCGAATCCAACCAGAACGAACTATAATCAATAACTATTGAATTCAACCTGAACGAACTATAATCAATAACTGTTGAATTCAACCTGAATGAACTATAATCAATAACTATTGAATTCAACCTGAATGAACTATAATCAATAATCAAAGCTTTATCAAAATTAACAATTTAACCACAAATAGGAGGATGAGGAAACCCACCTCAAATCCAAGCTAAAGGACCCGTTTTAGGGTTCGATTTTGTGGTAGAATTCAAACCCCGAAGCCCGAACCCTAGCTCTCGAGCCCTTGGTTCGCATAGGGCCTTGCTGGTCACCGGACTCGAGCCCACCGGCACCTCGCCGCCGACCTGAGCCCTAGCTGGCGTCTGGCCGGACCTCCGCTGCCCCGTCTTCCCGTTCGATCATGCTCTCACTCAACCTCTCTCGCTCCCTGACTGGGGTGAGGGGTGGCCTCACCGGCGCGACGGTGGCCAAGTGCCGGCCCAACGCCGGTCGGCCGGCCCCCTGCTTCCTTCTGATTTGTGCTCGGCGGGGTTGGGGCATGGGTTCATCGAGGTGCCCCCCTCTACTGTCGCGATTTGCCTCCCCCACTCTCTAGCTAACTCTGCTGCCGACTTGGGCATCGACCGGGGTGGGGACGGCCGGTCGTGCGTCGACTGGTCGCCGGCGATGCCACCGGTGCCTCCCTCACCCCCTCTTGGCGTGTGTATGCGTGGCCCAGAGCAGGAGGTCGAGAGCCCCCCCCTTCGCGACCCTTTTCCTCCTCTTCTCCCTTTTTTCCTTTTGATTTATTTATTTTTTTTATTTTTTTTAGACATATAGTGTTATATATATATGTATATATATATATATATATATATATATATATGCAACTGAATTGATATATATATAGTTACTGAATTCAAAATTTTATGGAATTGAAAAGTGAGGCCTTGTAATTGAGATACTTTAATGTAATTAGAAAGAAGATTAGGTTCGGACCGTTACAGCCTTCCCCTCTTAAAAGAATTTCGTCCCCCAAAATCCGATGAGCTATGTGTAACTGCCCACACAAGCGCATACATTCGATACACTCTGCATAACCCTGAGTTCCTAGTAATAAGGCCACACATAAGGGCATTTATAAGAGTATACTGAATCTGGATTAGAATCCTCTAAGCAACTAAAACAGAATAAAGATAGTAGCATCAATTGTTTTATAAACAAAGGTCGACGGTTTGCGGTGCGTTGATAATCAATGGTAACTATAAAATAAAGGGCCAAGACACGCTTAGTAGTAATGGAAGGGTTCTACCCCTTTTCTATGAACCATGCTAACTTCTGCACTTGGTATTGGTGCATAAACAATGTTAGAAAGGCATACTTCTTGCCTTAGGTAGCAGCGAGGTGGTACATGTAGCATAACAATTCCAAAGTCTGTCAGATTCTCTCTTCTGTCTCCCCTCTAGGTGTATCAGGGTTGACATGGCCGGTGGACTATGAAGCCCCTCATCTGAGTGGACTCAAAGGTAACAGTGGTTACATGCTAGGATGCAAGGATGCCTCCCCATGTAAGTAACAAGCCAAGTCAAGGCCATATCATCGCTAGCTAGAAACAATGACAACCATACCAAAGCACATTTGTACACACAGGCACATCAAACTACACCTTATCATGTAGCATTCGTATGCACCTATATGCAATGCAAGACGTAGGCCACAGCTTATGGTCACAGGACCTTGCTCTGATACCATCTGTAACGCCCCCAACCCTAAAGCCAGGAGTGTTACCATTTTGTTCTTAAATCCTGGGACAAAACGGACAGAGTTTCCCCTCAAACTTGACCATTTTCCTAGGCTTACAGCCTTACAATTAATTCCCTGCACTGAAAAACAATAGAAACCAACTCAACGGCCACCTGCCGGAGTGCACAGCTCTACGGGCCACCTGCCCGGAGCACTATAACCAATGCAGTTCAATGCTTAACCAATTAAACAGTGACAAATACAGCCCTGACAACTTAGATGGTGGCTCATACGGCCATACAGAGCGACTCTAAATGGTATGCAACCCAAGCATGCAAGCACTAGAATAACAAACCATTACATCATAATACATTTTGCAGCTCACATACAAGCACATCGTTAATTCCTAGGCCAGCGATGACTCCATCTCGGCTTACTTGGGCCGACCCTTTCCTGCTATTTCAAAAAAACCTGGGAAGGGAACAAAATAGAAGGGAGTGAGCAATTATCGCTCAGTAGATAACCCATCTCCTAAAACAACAAATACGATGCAATAATAACTTACAACCGTCGTTCGTAATTCATTTTCTTTGAAGAATTCACCTGTCGCATAGTGTGTTCCAATCACAAGGCAAGAGAAATAGCATTTGTACCAAAAGCCACTCGTATGAACTCGTAAACTTAATAAAACAATATCATATGTTAATGTAAGTAGTGGACATGATCTATGAATACCATTATCTCCTCATAAATTTGGATCTATAACATCATTTTCTAAACAAGATATAAACAATTAATCACCTTTTCAGGTTTTCAATTCATTTATTCAATAACCCTCTTCAGTATCAAGTAGTAAGAGCAATAAAATGAGAATATTGACCTTTGAACTTTACATGCTTGTCTATTCAATTGACCATGTTTCTCGTGACTCTACTGCATATTAACTGAGCTATGAAACATGTAACTTCAACTTATGCCTACTGGCAAATTATGAAACAATAAACCTTGAATCCTCTCCTTACGGGGCAGAGAAATGAAATATTGAGCTTTGTCTTTGCCTTCTGGCAGAGAAATGAAATTCTGAGCTTTGAATTCCCTGCCTACTGGCAGAGAAATGAAAAACTGAGCTTTGTCTCTGCCTTCTGGCAGAGAAATGAAATATTGATTTTTGCGTCCTCTACCTACTGGCAGAGAAATGAAATATTGATTTTTGAATTCTCTGCCAAATAATGATTCTTGAAACATATAACTTGAAGTTACATGCAAACTTCTAGGAAGGTACTGGGTTGGTTAAGCTAAAGATGCAAATAGGCGACTGATAAACAATTAGGAGCACTTAGCGATCATGTAATAAAGCATTTATGGACCTTGACTATAATATACAATTGACAAACGTCATGTAATCACCATATGATATAAATAGACTCAATACCCCTCACATAATCCATGGATACGATACGATGAACTATACAGTCGATAAACTATATAATGGATACGGTGTATACGATCGATAAACATATAGAGGCAATAGACTTATAAATGTCGATCGATAAACTAATGTCTATGTAATGTCGATCGATAAACTAATGTCTGTCGACTAAACATGAAACTATTTTAGGTTGGTTACAACTTAGGCAATAGACGAAACATGAAACTATTTTCTACCTAACATGTTTCGAAATATGAGCCGAAACTCAGACGTACATCCCTATGCAGTAAAACAGACTTGGAGGTTATATGGTTGGGCGCCCACATTCAAAATATTTTGTTTTGTAAACAGGAGAGAGAGAATGTATAAGTAACATTGATTTGTTGATTCTTGTCTGAAAGTAACCCCTTGGTCGATGTACATCTTGAAACGATCGTACTTTAGGTGCTCACACCACCTAGGCCGATCGAGAAGCCTGAGTTGACGCCGCGCGCGGGTGTATTGGTCGGCATAAGCCTTGATAACTGGTGGGCATAAGCCCTGACGCCTCACGCGGGTGTATTGGTCGGCATAAGCCTTGATAACTGATGGGTATACGCCCTGATGATAATTGGTGGGGCCACTTGTTTATGTGACAAAACATTGAGAACTTGGTTCATTAAATGAATCTTGTTTTGATTTTTCATTGCTGAGAATACTGTGAGTTTGTGAAGAACATAGAGTTTTTGAACAACATAGGCAATGTACATACCGAGATGGCCTCACTTCTGCTCCAATTTAAGGTGGAACTATTTCTACCTAAAATGTCTATAGATTTCATGTAACCAAGAACTACGCATCATTGTGATTTCCATGCAGTCAATAATCACTATGGAAACACGAAACATCGTCTATTTGTTAAATTCATACAATTGATAATATAATCATGCATAATCAGTGAGCGTTATATAGTCGATAAACTTATACAATCGACGAACACTATAATTCGATAAATATGCATAATCGATGAACGATATTTATTTAATAAGAGATGAATATTACCTATAATCGATAAAATGCATAATCAATGATCAACTAATTGCAATGATCAATAAAATGCAACTAAAAGGCCATGAATAAACGTTGTATAATCAATGACTATTGAACATTACATATAATTCGGTTAATATGCATAAGCAATGGGCGTTATATAATTAGTAACGACGAACATTATATATAATCGATAGAACGCATAATCAATGAACGTTATATAATCAATAACGATGACCATTTTATATAAGCGATAAAATGTATAATTAATGAACGTTATTATAATTAATAGTCGATGAGCGTTATATATTCAATGAACTTAACGTTTAAACCGGCGATGAACATTACGTATTCAATGAATTTTCTAAATCGAAGCCCTCATATGATCAGTAATTTGCTAGCATCGATGATTTACCCATGTATATATTTTCGATAAACTTATGTATAAATTTCATATAATCGCTAAACTTGACGTATTCAATAATTTCATATAATTACCAAAACATATCGTCAATAAACTATATATATATATAAACGATAGACTTTAGTCGTCGATAAATGTTAGTTCAGTACAACTAACATATATATACATGGGTTATCATTCAATTTACGCTAAAATTTCCTCATATCACTGATAATTGATTCGAATCCAACCTGAACGAACTATAATCAATAACTATTGAATTCAACCTGAACGAACTATAATCAATAACTATTGAATACAACATGAACGAACTATAATGAATAATCAAAGCTTTATCAAAATTAACAATTTAACCACAAATAGGAGGATGAAAAAACCCACCTCGAATCCAAGCTAAAGGACCCGTTTTAGGGTTCGATTTTGTGGTAGAATTTGAACCCCGAAGCCCGAACCCTAGCTCTCGAGCCCTTGGTTCGCATAGGGCCTTGCTGGTCACCGGACTCGAGCCCACCGGCACCTCGCCGCCGACCTGAGCCCCAGCTGGCGTCTGGCCGGACCTCCGCTGCCCCGTCTTCCCGTTCGATCATGCTCTCACTCAACCTCTCTCACTCGCTGACTGGGGTGAGGGGTGGCCTCACCGGCGCGACGGTGGCCAAGCGTCGGCCCAACGCCGGCGGGCCGGCCCCCTGCTTCCCTCTGATTTGTGCTCAGCGGGGTTGGGGCATGGGTTCACCGAGGTACCCCCCTCTACTGTCGCGATTTGCCTCCCCCACTCTCTCGCTGACTCTGCTGCCGACTTGGGCATCGACCGGGGTGGGGACGACCGACCGTGCGTCAGCTGGTCGCCAGCGACGCCACTGGTGCCTCCCTCACCCCCTCTTGGCGTGTGTATGCGTGGCCCAGAGTAGGGGGTCGAGAGCCCCCCCCCCTTCGCGACCCTTTTCCTCCTCTTCTCCCTTTTTTCCTTTTGATTTATTTTTTTTTTGTAATTTTTTTTAGACATATATATATATATATATATATGTATATATATATATATATATATATATATATATATATATATATATGCAACTGAATTGATATATATATAGTTACTGAATTCAAAATTTTATGGAATTGAAAAGCGAGGCCTTGTAATTGAGACACTTTAATGGAATTAGAAAGAAGATTAGGTTCGGACCGTTACAAAGTGTGTCACCGTGGAAAACCCTTGTTTTATACGTGTGAAGAAGGAAGCCAGAACCTTATAGTTGTGTACTGCACACAGAGAGTTGAACAAGATCACTATCAAAAACAACTGCCCAATACCTTGAATAAATTATTTGTGGACTGCCAACAACAGAAGTCTCTTCCAGGAATGATTTGAGGTCCAAATATCACACCTAAACCAAGCGACCACAGTTTATCTTTTGCAAGAATGACCTTTTATAGTAATTCTTGAAATTGTAAACCTGTCTCATCTTCAAAACTTGATACTATCCAATATTTTTTAATCTCGCTTACATTTCAACCCGATATTTCCTATTAGTGTGATCTTCTATGTCTTTGCAAACCCCATTGTTAAATGTGCAATACATTTTTGTTCGACCTTATATGGTTGTCAACACTCCAATGCTCTCGACCTTCACCATCTTTATTTCATGATCATCAGTGGTAGTTCATTTGGCTTAGACCTGATTCACACATCTACATTATATCTCATTTATTCGTGATGATAAGCTCATATAACTTGTTCTGAATTCATAATGTAATTTAACTCTCATTTGTGTGGGTGATTGCGAATGTCATAATCCCCTTATACTCTTTATTTTGAACTTCAACTCCCACACATATATCTTACATTCTAATAAATAAACTTCCACATTCTCTATTTAATCTTATCATTGTACTTGAATTAGCTTCATATGAGTAAAGGTTTTTCCTATTGTAGCTTGCACAATCTACTATCGATCCATTACACTTTGCTTTTCCAACCTATCTATCTATTTAGTGCACATTGCTTGTCCCATCTATCTATTACACTTATCTCATTGCTTGTGGCTATAAAATCACCTAGCTGAAGCTCAGTTACTTGTCATCTTGTGTCCAATTCATCAGTTAAACCCGACTATAACCGGGTTGTCTTTCTCCTTGGTTAATTATTTATTGGGCCCTTTATGATCCATATTTATAAACCACGATTCTTGTGGCATTATATTTCATAATTCATGATACACTTATGGTGATCTTTATTCTAACCACCCCTTGTTAATCCGTTCTTTATAAATCTTTTCCAGTCTCATTGTTTGTTTATTTTGTTCCTAATGACTTTGTTCACTACCAATTTCATCATTTTTATCTCTGACCATGTTTATTCTAGTGTTGAATTCGCACTTAGAGTAGATCTTAGAATAGTCTGATGAGGGAAGATCATGCAATGCAATAAGAACATTAGATGAGGACTTTTGATAAGGGCATAATCCCAAACAATGTCTAGCACCATTAGAGTAAGTTAGAAGAAGCATCGAGAATAATTAGACTTTTCAAGTACACGCTAAGGTGACACAAGGACCGCACAAGAGTCACATGGTCATTTTGACTAAAGAAGGAGACAATCAAAGTTCAGATGAGATATAAAGCATTCCAAAGGGCTTCTATAGTCAAGGGTGTCAAGGGACTGGATATCAAAGATATTTGAGTCCTCGTTACAGTGGGCTTTATAAGTCAGCACCAGATTACTTATTAGGAAATGTAATGGTCTTCGTATTTATTAGTGGTTAAGACAAAGAACCAGCAGAGTAGAGCACCTCCTTTGCAGTAACAAATTTTTCTTTTGAAGAGAATATCAATTTTGAACCAAAGTAATCGAGTCAGTGAAGTCACTGAGGA
The DNA here is from genome assembly GCA_017589665.1 of Selenicereus undatus. Taxonomy (NCBI): domain Eukaryota; kingdom Viridiplantae; phylum Streptophyta; class Magnoliopsida; order Caryophyllales; family Cactaceae; genus Selenicereus; species Selenicereus undatus. Next base: position 43,320,565 of record JACYFF010031957.1, read on the forward strand.
TCTAGATACTTGATCGCAGGATTAAGCAACTACGCACATTGGGCTAATCATACCTCTTTGGAGGGAAGCAATGAAAACCAACTATCGATATTTGAGGCAGTTTTGCATACATGAATAAACTTCATAAGTTTTAAGGAAGAAACTCTTTAAAGGGGGAACATTGTAATAACCCGACCCTAGCCCATATTTATTTATTTAAATCATATTTATTTATTTAATTAATCATATTTATTCATTTAATTTATCATGTTTATTGATTTAATCACTCATGGTTATTTGTTTAACCAAATCATGTTTATTAATTCAATTACTCTCAATTTACATATTTACCAAATTACCTTGTGTCATTTAAATTTTCCACTTTTATTTATTGTTTTTAATCATCGTCGTTGGGGGATATTTCATTTGGGTCCCATTTGCAATTCGAGTTTCATTGATTGTTAATTCTAGTTTCATTGATTGATTAAATTTCGGGTGAATCGATAGTAGGACTAAATAATTATGGTTTAAGAAATTATTATTATTATTATTATTATTATTATTATTATTACTATTATTATTATTATTATTATAACTATTATTATTATTATTATTATTATTATTATTATTATTATTGTTATTATAACCTCACAAAAGCTACGAAAATTCAATTGCACGCGGTTTACTTCCCTTCCCGGTCCCAAACCATGCAAGCCAATCGTAGCCCAACAAGTTTGCATTACTAACCAAGCCAATTACCATAATTTAAATTTAACCATGGTTAGCCAAAAAGCCACTTTAGGGGAGAGTAATATTAGCCAAGTGATGTTGATTTATTCTAACCAAGCAAACACACACACCCACCTCATTCTAACCGAGCAAACACACACACCCACCACTTTCTCCTCTCTCTCTCTAGCCGACCATTTCTCCCCTTGCAGTTGCTGCTTTTTTGTGGTGTTTTTCGGCCAGTTTCCGGCCAACCCTGGCTGCCTTTGGCTCTCCCCGACATCTTAGTACCACTTGGCACCATTCTCCATCATCAAAACCAGTAAACATCACCTTCATCTCTACTTTTATCAAGCTTGAAGTGAGTAACCCTAAACTTGTCTCTTTGGATTTTTGATTTTGATTCTTGTTTTGCTATTTATGGTTGTTGATCAAGTTGGATTAATGGAATCAAGTGTTATTTTGATGTTTTTATTGATTGAAATAAGCCTTGAGGATGCTATGGTTTAAGGGTAATCATGTTCATGAAAGATTAATGTTAAAAGTGTTGGATTTTGATTGTTTTATCTTTGATTTGGTCATCTTTTACCTATTGACATTTATGATGATGTATTTCTTTATTTCAAATGAGTTGGAGTGAGTCCAAGTTGGCCATAAATAAGGGTTTTGGCAAGTAATGTATGATTTTCATTGGATATGATTATGAAGCGAAATTGAGTGTATGGTGATGGGAAGGACCAAATATTGTTTACATGCTATTAAGAAATGGTTTAAATTGAGCATTTGTGTGAAAAGAGAGGGAAAAGCTAAAATAGTGAAGGCTGAAAATTTTAGAAAAACATGGCAGGCTTCGGGATTAAACTGGTAATGATCGGCTCATGGGAAAATCATGATTTCAGTGGGTAGATTGGTTAGTGTGTTAGCTTTCAAATGGCTTTTGAATCGCCTTAATTCAAGGTTTGTGGAAAAAGTTATGGTTGTTTTAACAAAACTGTACAGAATGGACCAAAATTGACACACTTATGTTTAGCCCCATTTTGGGAACCGTATTGTGAGAATCATATTTTGTGTTGTCAATGAAAGTTTTTCAGGACCTCTTAATCTTTTCATATTGGGATTTTAGGTGTCCATTTGAGGTCAAGGGAGAAAGTTATGAATTTTTGAAGTGAACTGGCTTGCTTTGGTGCAAATTGGGTTGTTATTGCAATTTTTGTGCAGCGTATAGTTGGAGGAAAATTCTAATTTTCCATATTATTTTCGAATTTCCTATAAGATTTCATGAATTTTGGTTAAGTATTTTGAGTTTGGTGATTTTTTGAAGCATTTTGAGTAATTGTGTAAGGAGCAATAATAAGGATTGAGTGAGATTGATCATGCACTCATATTGTGTATTTTGTGCAAAGTAAGGTAATTTAAGGAGGAAATGAATATTCATGGACTTTCATGGAGCTTTTGGCTTGATTAACGAGAAACAAGAAGACAAGTATACAATTTGGGAGCTTGTTTATGAGCTTTGAATCAATTATGAATTTTACAAAGAAAATACCAAGTTTAGTGTGCTTAATAGCTTCTATTGAGTTTAGTGACGCATTTGGGGTGGAATTCTGTATCTAATGGATTTATGAATGGAATATGAGCAGTGCGGAGAGTTGTGACTCGGAAATTATATTTATCAGATGAAGTTATTGTAGTTTTTGCAATTTTTAAACAAGATATATCTCTCATGGCCTCAAACCTTTATTACTTACTCAATTCATAATGTATCAAGTGTATTTATCAAGCTAATCTAGTGTAGTAGTTGTTATCTTGAACAAAGCTATACATCAGCAAGCCTTAAACCCGTATTAGCAACCTATCTTAGAAATGGCCACAACCACTCTCTCATTTGTCACCATCAAGGCATTTTCCTTTGTTATCTTATTTATCTCATTGTGGTCTATTTTACTTTCATTTACTTTATATCAGACTTAATAACCTTTATTAATTCGGTTTGAAGTTATGTTGAAATAGCCAAGTTATATACACCATTTAATTGCTCAAATTTTCTTACACATACTTACTCAACTATGTGGGTAAGGACCATTTACTGACTAGACATACCTACAATGACATTTATGAAACAGAATCGAGGCCTACTTATCCTTCCCTGTTATGCATAAGTGTTATCAAGTTAGAACATATTTATCAAGTTAGATGACTATTATGAAACAACTGAATTTTATCAAATCAGAGTACATTTTTAAATACTCAAGGTACGTCCATTACCTGTATCTTTAGAAAGAAGAACATGTTTATGAAGTTAGAACTCTTAATGAGTTTATCAAAGAATCAGTTAATACAGTGATTTGGCATTTAACTTGTGACCCCGTCAGTTATCATCTATAGGGCGTTAGTCCATCATTTAACTGCGCGGCTTCAGGCCAACTTTTGATCGGATTGCCAGGTGTACACCTATGTATAGATCACATAATTGCAAGGGGCTCACATCTAGGTAATAATGAGCAATTCAGTTTTATATTACTGTCATTTCCATGGTTATTGCGAACTAAACGAATTGCAAAGGCGAATACCCATTAACAGTGTTTCTACGCTCATTTTACAATACAGGAATTCAAGTACTGAGTTTTAGCTCACTTTGTCGAATTGTTTTTATGTTTTCCATTTTAGGTGATGAAGTACCACATGTTCTCCATTTAGCAACCCTTTTGGAGGTTATCAGGTGCTCATAGTGGATTCAGTGTAGAATGAATATTGGGAGCGACCTCAGGGTCATGTTGGGTCTATATTCAATATACTTGTGTAGTGTGTAGTGCGAGTTAGCACATGGTATGACTAAGTCGATTGTATTGAGGTTAAACTATTATGGACTTTGGTCTTGAAGTGTTTCAGTTTAATAGATATTGTGATTGTGAACATGAGTTGCATGATCAAATGGTTTTAGTGAGCCTTGTCTTTCTCAGGACGGCGGTAACGCATTCTATTATTAAGTCTTCTGCTGCAGTTTTTCATAAATCAAGTCATTGGCATTTTGGGAGCATTACAGATTTGGTATCAGATCCAAGTTGTTAAGGGCCACTGTGAGCTATCAAGTGTTTATAAGTTAGCTAACAAAGTGTGCATGAGTTATGTTGGACCAGTTAAATGAGCTATTGAGTATAAGTTCATATGTATGGGCATATAAGGAGGAACCATTTTCATTTGGGTGACCCAACCATTTGGTAATATCCTGAGTTTCGAGCATTAGCAAAGTGGAGTGTGGAAGCATTTGGGTGACCTATTAGTGAGGCAAGCTCTCATTGATCTAGAAGTCATTTCGTATGTTTCATTTCTCTCGTTTGTTTAAATTTTTACAATCGTGCACTCTGGGTGTGTGACCCGTTGAGTTATGAACTCCTACGTGTGGCGGTCGAGCTATTGAAGTGTTTCTCTCCATTTTAGGTATCTATTGTAAGGCTTTAAGGCAGATTTTAGTCAATTTTTAGGCAAAACTCTATCCATTTTGCCATAGAATTTGAGAGTTTTATTCAGGTGTGTTAATATATTGGATGTCGGGTGCAGTGATGGTTGAAACCCAATGTAGGGATGCCATTTGCAACTTTTTAAGGGATTAATACAGTGCCAAGTTAGATGCAAACCTCTAGATGAGGAAATGCTTTGTAGAAGAGTACCTTTGAGGTGAATCATGATGGAATTTCTTTAGGGAATCCTGTGATGGTAGTTCAGTACCTTGCGGCGTGCTACTTGGCACTATATGGGTGGTACAACTAAGATTAAGCTGTCATTCTTGACATTAGGACCTTACATCAATTTTGCTCCCATTATTTCATGTCATTGACTTGTTCTGCACTAGTTAGCTTGAATTGTTCCGCGGCATCATTTCTTTGCCACTAACACTCTCTTGATTTGTAATGGAGTGTTTTTGAAAAATCTCATATGTGGTCTATGGGGAGTCCTTTAAACACATATGGGTAACTTTTCTTATAAGCAATTCAAACTCTAACAATCGTTACCGTTTAATTCTTTGTTTTCATAATGGAGCCTATAATGACCCCCAATATACATTACTATGTGTTTTTCAGATGTTCCTTTGTATATTTGACCCATTCTACGTATAGTTCAATCATCACTATGTTCATATTTTTATTGTCACCTGCTTAAACTCCATGCTTCTTTTTGGACATTATTTATTTATTGCTTGGAAAGCCTTTGGTTGCTTCGGACTGAGTCATTGAACGCCATCTTAAGAATTAATTGTATCCATATTGTTTGTGCTTTTATAGCACCGTAACATCATGTTAGCATACTACTCTATAGCTGTGACTGCATGTCATTACTCAAGTTATTTTGGTAATCCTTTCCTTTCTCATACCACCTATCTTATTAATGATGAACAATGATTTATGCTATTTCCATTTGCCAGCTGTTTTGAAGTTTATATGCCTTCCCAAGACTTCCATTTACTGGAAAATGTGTTATTGATGAATGTCATCATGATCAGTCATAAGACTGACTCCTTCATGTTGACGTATTATCCTTTCAAACACCAGATTAATAAAATTTTCCTTCTGCTATTGTTGACCCTTATCTTCGTTATTTTATTGACATACCGATACCGTATGAGTTTTCAAAAGTCGCTTTGGCAATTTGTTATATTTATTCACCTTCACAACTTAATACATCCTCTCAACTTGATAACATCGTTCATTTAGTTTACTATCATGACCATCACGAATAAACTGCATGTCTTGTATATGCAGGACATTTATGCGCCTTACCTATTTCATTATGAACCTTCGTCCTTTCGTTCATTTAGCTTACATGCCTATCCTTCATAACCAATAAACAAATATCTTTGCAAGAGTTCATGGTGTGGTTGCATCTCTTTACACTTTAGATTGTCCCCCTATCTTTTAAATTTACTGAGACCAGTCGACAGTTTAATGTGTTATCTTGTATAAAGATGCCCCTATTAGTACTGCTGGAACCATATTCATTGGGCATTCAATCCAGTTTGATTGGCATACCTTCTTATCATTACGGGGATGAACTGATTGTGTACTTGTAGAAGATGACTTGTAAAGATCTTAATGTTAGCTTGAGAAACGAGGAAGGCTAGACGTGTGTTTCTATGGACCAAGGGAAGAAAAACCCTATTTTCGACGTAATTACACTATGCAAGCAAGTGAGTTATCGTGTCAGTAATGCATTGAATATTAGTGATATGCTAACCATACTCGGTATATATATATCCATAATTACAATTTGTGAATTTAGAGATGTTTCATCTGAGGACTTTCAGGACTGTTTTCCTCTAACAAATGTTGATTTTCGGATCAACCAAGTTCTATGTGCTCAATCCTTCTTCTAAGCCCCTATCATATGACCCTCAGCAGAGTTCAAAGAACTAAAGATTTAGTCAGATGAGTTGTTATAGAAGGGAGATATTTGACCAAGTGTGTCACCGTGGGAAACCCTAGTTTTATACGTGTGAAGAAGGAAGCCAGAACCTTATAGTTGTTTACTGCACACAGAGAGTTGAACAAGATCACTATCAAAAACAACTGCCCAATACCTTGAATAAATTATTTGTAGTACTAACTGCCAACAACAGAAGTCTCTTCCAGGAATGATTTGAGGTCCAAATATCACACCTAAACCAAGCGACCACAGTTTATCTTTTGCAAGAATGCCCTTTTATAGTAATTCTTGAAATTGTATACCTGTCTCATCTTCAAAACTTGATACTATCCAATATTTTTTAATCTTGCTTACATTTCAACCCGATATTTCCTATTAGTGTGATCTTCCATGTCTTTGCAAACCCCATTGTTAGATGTGCAATACATTTTTGTTCGACCTTACATGGTTGTCAACACTCCAATGCTCTCGACCTTCACCATCTTTATTTCATGATCATCAGTGGTAGTTCATTTGGCTTAGACCCGATTCACACATCTACATTATATCTCATTTATTCATGATGATAAGCTCATATAACTTGTTCTGAATTCATAATGTAATTTAACTCTCATTTGTGTGGGTGATTGCGAATGTCATAATCCCCTTATACTCTTTATTTTGAACTTCAACTCCCACACATATATCTTACATTCTAATAAATAAACTTCCGCATTCTCTATTTAATCTTATCGTTGTACTCGAATTAGCTTCATATGAGTAAAGGTTTGTTCCTATTGTAGCTTGCACAATCTATTATCTATCCATTACACTTTGCTTTTCCAACCTATCTATCTATTTAGTGCACATTGCTTGTCCCATCTATCTATTACACTTATCTCATTGCTTGTGGCTATAAAGCCACCTAGCTGAAGCTCAGTTACTTGTCATCTTGTGTCCAATGCATCAGTTAAACCCGAGTATAACCAGGTTGTCTTTCTCCTTGGTTAATTATTTATTGGGCCCTTTATGATCCATATTTATAAACCACGATTCTTGTGGCATTATATTTCATAATTCATGATACACTTATGGTTATCTTTATTCTAGCCACCCCTTGCTAATCCGTTCTTTATAAATCTTTTCCAGTCTCATTGTTTGTTTATTTTGTTCCTAATGACTCTCTTCACTACCAACTTCATCATTTTTATTTCTGACCATGTTTATTCTAGTGTTGAATTCGCACTTAGAGCAGATCTTAGAATATTCTTATGAGGGAAGATCATGCGATGCAATAAGAACATTAGATGAGGACTTTTGATAAGGGCATAATCCCAAACAATGTCTAGCACCATTAGAGTAAGCTAGAAGAAGCATCGAGAATAATTAGACTTTTCAAGTACACGCTAAGGTGACACAAGGACCGCACAAGAGTCACATGGTCATTTTGACCAAAGAAGGAGACAATCAAAGTTCAGATGAGATATAAAGCATTCCAAAGTGCTTCTATAGTCAAGGGTGTCAAGGGACTGGATATCAAAGATATTTGAGTCCTCGTTACAGGGGGCTTTATAAGTCAGCACCAGATTACTTATTAGGAAATGTAATGGTTTTCGTATTTATTAGTGGTTAAGACAAAGAACCAGCAGAGTAGAGCACCTCCTTTGCAGTAACAAAATTTTCTTTTGAAGAGAATATCAATTTTGAACCAAAGTAATCAAGTCAGTGACGTCACTGAGGATCTAGATACTCGATCGCAGGATTAAGCAACTACGCACCTTGGGCTAATCATACCTCTTTGGAGGGAAGCAATGAAAACCAACTATCGATATTTGAGGTCGTTTTGCATACATGAATAAACTTCATAAGTTTCAAGGAAGAAACTCTTTAAGGGGGGAACACCGTAATTACCCGACCCTAGCCCATATTTATTTATTTAAATCATATTTATTTATTTAATTAATCATGTTTATTCATTTAATTTATCATGTTTATTGATATAATCACTCATGGTTATTTGTTTAACCAAATCATGTTTATTAATTCAATTACACTCGATTTATATATTTACCAAATTACCTTATGTCATTTAAATTTTTCGCTTTTATTTATCGTTTTTAATCATCCTAGTTGGGGGATATTTCATTTGAGTCCCATTTTGCAGTTTAAGTTTCATTGATTATTAATTCCAGTTTTGTTGATTGATTAAATATCGGGTGAATCGATAGTAGGACTCGATAATTATGGTTTAAGAAATTATTATTATTATTATTATTATTATTATTATTATTATTATTATTATTATTATTATGTTTATAATTATTGTTATTATTATTACTGTTATTATTATTGTTATTATTACTATTGTTATTATTATTATTATTATTATTATTATTATTATTATTATTATTATTATTATTATTATTATTATTACTACTACTACTACTACTATAACCTCAAAAAAAATTAATTTCGAGCTGCGAAAATTCAATCGCACATGGTTTACTTCCATTCCCGGGCCCAAACCATGCAAGCAAATCATAGCCCAACAAGTTTGCATTACCAACCAAGCCAATAATCATAATTTAAATTTAACCATGGTTAGCCAAAAAGCCACTTTAGGGGAGAGTAATATTAGCTAAGTGATGTTGATTTATTCTAACCAAGCAAACGCACACACCCGCCTCTTTCTCCTCTCTCTTTCTCTAGCCGGCCATTTCCCCCCTTGCTGTTGCTGCTTTTTTGTGGTGTTTTTCTGCCAGTTTCCGTCCAACGGTAGCTGTCGTCAGTTCTCCCTGACATCCTAGTACCACTAGCCACCATTCTCCATCATCAAAACCACTAAACGTCACCTTCATCTCTACTTTTATCAAGCTTGAAGTGAGTAACCCTAAACTTGTCTCTTTGGATTTTTGATTTTGATTCTTGTTTTGCTATTTATGGTTGTTGATCATGTTGGATTCATGGAATCAAGGGTTGTTTTGATGTTTTTATTGATTGAAATTAGCTAGAAGTGTGCTAGGGTTTAAGGGTAATCATGTTCGTGAAAGATTAATGTTAAAAGTGTTGGATTTTGATTGTTTTATCTTTGATTTGGTCATCTTTTACCTATTGATGTTTATGATTATGTATTTGGTTATTTGAAATGAGGTTGAGTGAGTCCAAGTTGGCCATAAATAAGGTTTTTGGCAAGTAATGTATGATTTTTATTGGATATGATTATGGAGCAAAATTGAGTGTATTGTGATGCGAAGGACCAAATCTTGTTTAGATGCTATTAAGAAATGGTTTAAATTTAGGATTTGTGTGGAAAGAGAGGGAAAAGCCAAAATAGTGAAGGCTGGAAATTTCAGGAAAACATGGCAGGCTTCGGGATTAAACTAGTAATGATCAGCTCATGGGAAAATCATGATTTCGGTGGGTAGATTGGTCAGTGTGTTAGCTTTCAAACGACTTATGAATCGCCTTAATCTGAGGTCTGTGGAAAAAGTTATGGTTGTTTTAACAAAACTGTACAGAATGGACCAAAATTGACACTTGTGTTTAGCCCCATTTTGGGAACCGTATTGTGAGAATCATATTTTGTGTTGTCACTGAAAGTTTTTTGGGACCTCTTAATCTTTTCATATTGGGATTTTAGGTCTCCATTTGAGGTCAAGGGTGAAAGTTATGAATTTTTGAAGTGAACTGACCTACTTTGGTGCAAATGGGATTATTCTTGCAATTTCTGTGCAGCGTATAGTTGGAGGAAAATTCTGAAAATTATACTCTAGATTGTCCATATTATTTTTGATTTTTCTATAATATTTCATGAATTGTGGTTGAGTATTTTTAGTTTGGTGATTTTTTGAAGCATTTTGAGTAATTCTGTAAATAGGAATAATAAAGATTGAGTGAGATTGATCATGCACAAATTTTGTGTATTTTGGGCAGAGTAAGGTAATTTAAGGAGGAAATGAATATTCATAGACTTTCAAGGGGCTTTTAGCTTGATTAATGAGAAAGAAGAAGACAAGTATACAATTTGGGAGCTTGTTTATGAGTTTTCAATCAATTATGAATTTTACAAAGAAAATACCAAATTTTGGTGAGCTTAATAGCTTCTATTGAGTTCAATGACGCATTTGGGGTGGAATTCTATATTTAATGGATTTACAACTGGAAAATGAGAAGTGGGAGAGTTGTGAGTCATAAATCATATTTATCAGATGAAGTTATTGCAGTTATGCTGTTTTGAACCAAGATGTATCTCCATTGGCCTCAAAACTTTATTACTTACTCAATTCAGAATGTACCAAATGTGTTTATCAAGCCAATCTAGTGTACTAGTTGTTATCTGAAACCAAGTTATACATCAACGAGCCTTAAACCCGTATCGGCAACCTATCTTAGAAAAGGCCATAACCACTCTTTCATTTGTCAGCATCAAGGCCTTTTCCTTTGTAATCTCATTTATCTTGTTGTGGTCTATTTTACTTTCATTTACATTATATCGGGCTTAATTACCTTTATTAATTCGGTTTGAAGTTATGTTCAAATACCCAAGTTATATACCATTTAATTACTCAATTTCTATTGCACATACTTACTCAACAATGTGAGTAAGGATCATTTACTGACTAGACATACCTACAATGACATTTATGAAACAGAATCGAGGCCAAATTATCGTTCCACGTTATGCATAAGTGTTATCAAGTCAGAACATATTTGTCAAGTCATATGACAATTATAAAACAACTAACTTTTATCAAATCAGAGAACATTTTTAAAGACTCAAGGTACATCTATTGCCTGTATCTTTAAAAAGTATAACTTGTTTATCAAGTTACAACTCTTAATGAGTTTATCAATGAATCAGTTAATATAGTGATTTGGCATTTAACTTGTGACCCTGTCAGTTATCATCTATAAGGCGTTACTCCATCACTTATCCCCACGGCTTCAGGCCAACTCTTGATCGGATTGGCAGGTGTACACCTATGTATAGATCACATCATTGCAAAGGGTTCACATCTAGATAATAATGAGCAATTTAGATTTATATTACTGTCATTTCCATGCTTATTGCGAACTAAACGAATTGCAAAGGCGGGTACCCATCAACAGTATTTTTGCGCTCATTTTACAATACAGGAATTCAAGTAATGAGTTTTAGCTGACATTTTCGAATTGTTTTGAAGTTTTCCATTTTAGGTGGCGAAGTATCACATGTTCCCCATTTAGCAAACCTTTTTGGAGGTCATCAGGTGTTCACAGTGGATTTAGAGTAGCATGAATGTTGGGATCGACCTCAGGGTCATGTTGGGTCTGTATTCAATATACTTGTGTAGTGTGTAGTGCCAGTTAGGACATGGTCTGACTAAGTTGATTGTATTGAGGTTGAACTATTATAGACTTTGGTCTTAAAGTGTTTCAGTTTAATAGATATTGTGATTGTGAACATGGGTTGCAAGATCAAATGGTTTTAGTGGGCCTTGTCTTTATCAGGACGGTGGTAGCGCCTTCTATTATTAAGTCTTGTGCTGCAGTTTTTCGTAAATGAAGTCATTAGCATTTTGGGAGCGTTATAGATTTGGTATCAGAGCTAAGTTTTTAAGGGCCACTGTGAGCTATCAAGTGTTTATGAGTTAGCTATCAAGGTGTGTATGAGTTATGTTGGACCACTTAAATGAGCTACTGAGTATAAGTTCATATGTATAGGCATATAAGGAGGAACCATTTTCATTTGGGTGACCCAACCATTTGGTAATATCCTAAGATTTGGGCATTAGCAAAGTGGACTGTGGAAGCATTTGGGTGACCTGTTAGTGAGGCATGCTCTCATTTATCTAGAAGTCATATTGAATGTTTCATTTCTCTTATTTGTTCAAATTTTTGCAATCGTGCACTCCAGGTGTGTGACCCGTTGAGCTATGAGCTCCTGCGTGTGGCTGTTGAGCTATTGAAGTGGTTCTCTCCATTTCAGGTATCTATTGTAAGGCCTTAAGCTAGATTTTAGTCAATTTTTAGGCAAAACTCTCTCCATTTTGCCCTCGGATTTGAGAGTTTTATTGAGGTGTGTTAATATACCTAATGTCGGGTACAATGATGGTTGTAAGCCAATGTGGGGATGCCATTTACAACTTTTTGAGGGATTAATACAGTGCCAAGTTAGATGTAAACCTCTAAATGGGGAAATGCTTTGTGGAGCAGTACCTTTGAGGTGAATAAGGATGGAATTACTTTAGGGAATCCTGTGACGGTTGTTCGGTAGCTTGCGGTGTGCTACTTGGCACTATATGGGTGGTACAACTAAGATTAAGTTGCCATTCTTGACATTAGGACCTTACATCAATTATGCTCCCATTACTTCCTGTCATTGACTTATTTGTGCACTAGTTACCTTGAGTTGTTCAGAGGCATCATTTCTTTACCAATAACACTCTCTTGATTTGTAATGGAGTGTTTTTGAAAAATCTCATGTTTGGTTAGTGGGGAGTCCTTGAAACACATATGAGTTAATTTTTTTATAAGCGATTCAAACGACAAACAAAACCGTTTAATTCTTCGGTTTCACAATGGGGACTATAATGACCCCCAATATACATTACTATGTGATTTACAGAACTTTCTAAGTATATTTGACCCATTCTACCTCCAGTTCAGTCATCACTATGTTCATATTTTTATTGTCACCTACTTAAACTCCTTGCTTCTTTTTGGGCACTATTCATTTATTGCTTGTAAAGCCTTTGGTTGCCTCAGATCATTGAACGCCTTTTTAACAATTAAATGTATCCATATTGTTCATGCTTTTATAGCACCGTAACATCATGTTGGCATACTACTCTTGGGTCGTGACTGCGTGTCGTTACTCAAGTTATTTTGGGAATCGTTTCTTTTCTAGTACCACCTATCTTATTAATGATGAACAATGGTTTGTGCTATTTCTATCTGCCAGTAGTTTTGAAGTTCATATGCCTACCCAAGACTTACACTTACTGCAAACTGTGTTATTGATGGATGTCATCATGTTCAGTCATAAGACTGACTCCTTCATGTTTACGTATTATCCTTTCAAATACCAGATTAATAAAATTTCCCTTCTGGTAGTGTTGACTGTTATCTTCGTCATTTTACTGACATAGGGATACCGTATGACTTTTCAAAAGCGGCTTTGGCAATTTGTTACATTTGTTCACCTTTATTACTTAATACTTCCTCTCAACTTCATAACATCGTTCATTTACTTTACTATCATGACAATCACGAATAAACTGCATGTCTTGTATATGCAAAACATTTATGTGCCTTACCTCTTTCATTGCGAATCTTCGTCCCTTCATCCATTTAGCTTACATGCCCGTCCTTTATAACCAATAAAGAAATATCTTTGTAAGAGTTCATGGTGTGGTTGCATCTCTTTACACTTTAGATTGTCCCTCTATCTTTTAAATTTACTGAGACCAGTCGGCAGTTGAATGTGTTATTTTGTATAAATATGCCACTATTGGTATTGCTAGAACTATATTCATTGGGCATTCAATCCGGTTTGATTGGCATACCTTCTTATCGTTATGGGGATGAACTAATTGTGTACTTGTAGAAGATGACTTGTAAAGATCTTAATGTTAGCTTGAGAAATGAGGAAGGGCTAGACGTGTGTTTCTATGCACCAAGGGAAGAAAAACGCTATTTTCGCCATAATTACACTATGCCAGCAAGTGAGTTATCGTGTCAGTAATGCATTGAATGTTAGTGATATGCCAACTATACTCGGTATATACGTATCCATAATTACAGTTTGTGAATTTAGAGATGTTTCTTATGAGGACTTTCAGGACTGTTTTCCCCTAAGAAATATTGATTTTCGGATCAACCTAGTTCTATGTGCTCAATCCATTTTCAGAGCCCCTATCATACGACTCCCAGCAGAGTTCAAAGAACTAAGGATTTAGTAAGATGAGTTGTTATAGAAGGGAGTTATTTGACCAAGTGTCACTGTGGGAAACCCTAGTTTTATGTGTGAAGAATGAAGGCAGAACCATATAATTGTGTGCTGCACATAGAGAGTTGAACAAAATCACTATCACAAACAAGTGCCCAATACCTTGAATAAATTATTTATGGGATTAACTGCCAACAACAAAAGTCTCTTCCAAGAATGATTTGAGGTCCAGATATCACACCTAAACCAAGCAACCACAGTTTATCTTTTGCAAGAATGCCCTTTTATAGTAATTCTTGAAAATGTTTGCTTGCCTCATCTTCAAAACTTGATACTATCCAATATTGTTCAATCTCACTTGCATTTCAACCCGATATTTTTTATTAGTGTGATCTTCCATGTCTTTGCAAACCCCATTGTTAAATGAGCAATTCATTTTTGTTCAACCTTATATGGTTATTAACACTCCACTGCTCTCGACCTTCACCGTCTTTATTTCATGATAATCTGTGGTAGCTCAATCGGCTGAGAGCCGATTCACACATCTACATTATATCTGATTTATTATTATGATAAACTCATATAACTTGTTCTGAATTCATAATGTAATTCAACTCTCATTTGCGTGGGTAATTGCGAATGTCATAATCCCCTCATACTCTTTCTTTTGAACTTCAACTCCCACACATATATCCTACATTCTGTTAAATAAACTTTCTCATTCTCTATTTAATCTTATCATTGTACTCGAGTTAGCTTCATATGAGTAAAGGCATGTTCCTATTGTAGCTTGCTCAATCTATTATCTGTCCATTACACTTTTCTTATCCAATCTATCTATCTATTTAGTGCACATTGCTTGTCCCATCTATCTAGTACACTTATCTCATTGCTTGTGGCTATAAAGTCACCTAGTTGCAGCTCTGTTGCTTGTCATCTTATCTCCAATTCATCAGTTAAACCCGATTATAACCGAGTCGTCTTTCTCCTTTGTTAATTATTTATTGGACCCCTTATGATCCATATTTATAAACCACAATTCTTGTGGCATTATATTTCACAATTCATGATGCACTTATGGTTATCTTTATTCTAACCACCCCTTGTTAATTCGTCCTTTATAAATCTTTTCTAGTCTCATTGTTTATTTGTTTTGTTCCTAATGACTCAGTTGAATACCAATTTCATCATTTTCATCTCTGACCATCTTTATTCTAGTGTTTAATTCATACTTAGAGCATATCTTAGAATAGTCTGATGAGGGAAGATGATGTGACGCATTAAGAACATTAGATGAGGACTTTTAATAAGGGCATAATCCCAAACAATGTCTAGCGGCATTAGAGTAAACTGGAAGAAGTTTCGAGAATAATAAGACTGTTTAAGTACAAGCTATGGTGACACAAGGACTACACAAGAGTCATATTGTCATTTTGACCAAAGAAGACGACAATCAAAGTTCAGATGAGATATAAAGTATTCCGAATGGCTTCTCTAGTCAAGGGTGTCAAGAGACTGGATATCAAATATTTGAGTCCTCGTTACAATGGGCTTTAGAAGTTAGTACCAGAGTACTTATTAGGAAATGGAATGCTTTTCATATTTATTAGTGGTCAAGACAAAGAACCAGTAGAGTAGAGTACCTCCTTTGTAGCATCAAATTTTTCTTTTGAAGAGAACATCAATTTTGAACCAAAGTTATCGAGTCAGTGAAGTCACTGAGGATCCAGATACTCGATCGCAGGGTTAAGTAGCTATGCATCTTGTGCTAATCATACCTCTTTGGAGGGAAGCAATGAAAACCAACTATCAATATTTTAGGCAGTTTTGCATACATGAATAAACTTCATAACTTTCAATGAACAAACTCTTTAAGGGGGGAAGGCTGTAATAATCCGACCCTAGCCCATATTTATTTATTTAAACCATATTTATTTATTTAATTAATTATGTTTGTTCATTTAATTTATCATGTTTATTGATTTAATCACTCATGGTTAGTTGTTTAACCAAATCATGTTTATTAATTCAATTACACTCAATTTATATATTTACCAAATTACCCTATGTCATTTAAATTTCCCTCTTTCATTTATCGTATTTAATCATTCTGGTTGGGGGATATTTGATTTGGGTCCCATTTTACAATTCAAGTTTCATTGATTGTGAATTCTAATTTCGTTGATTGATTAAATATCAGGTGAATCGATAGTAGAACTATATAATTATGGTTTAAGAAATTATTATTATTGTTATTATTATTATTATTATTATTATTATTATTATTATTATTATTATTATTATTATTATTATTATTATAACCTCACAAAAATTTAATTTCGAGCTACGAAAATTCAATTGCACACGGTTTACCTCCCTTCCCGGGCCCAAACCATGCAAGCCAATCGTAGCCCAACAAGTTTGCATTACTAACCAAGCCAATTACCTTAATTTAAACTTAACCATGGTTAGCCAAAAAGCCACTTTAGGGGAGAGCAATATTAGCCAAGTGATGTTGATTTATTCTAACTAAGCAAACACACACACACACCCACTTCTCTCTCCTCTCTCTCTCCAGCCGGGCATTTACCCCTTGTTGTTGCTGCTATGTTGTGGCGTTTTTCGGCCAGTTTCTAGCCAACCCTGGCTGCCTTTGGTTCTCCCCGACATCTTAGTACCACTAGCCACCATTCTCCATCATCCAAACCACTAAACATCACCTCCATGTTTACTTTTATCAAGCTTGAATTGAGTAACCCTAAACTTGTCTCTTTGGATTTTTGATTTTGATTCTTGTTTTGCTATTTATGGTTGTTGATCATGTTGGATTAATATAATCAAGGGTTATTTTGATGTTTTTATTGATTGAAATAAGCTTGGAGCATGCTAGGGTTCAAGGGTAATCATGTTCATGAAAGATTAATGTTAAAGTGTTGGATTTTGATTGTTTTATCTTTGATTTGGTCATCTTTTACCTATTGATGTTTATGATGATGTTTTTGGTTATTTGAAACGAGTTGGAATGAGTCCAAGTTGGCCATAAACAACGGTTTTGGCAAGTAATGTATGATTTTTATTGGATATGATTACGAAGCGAAATTGAGTGTATGGTGATGGGAAGGACCAAATCTTGTTTACATGCTATTAAGAAATGGTTTAAATTGAGGATTTGTGTGAAAAGAGAGGGAAAAGCCAAAACATTGAAGGCTGAAAATTTCAAGAAAACATGGCAAGCTTCGGGATTAAACTAGTAATGATCGGCTCATGGGAAAATCATGATTTCGGTGGGTAGATTGGTTAGTGTGTTAGCTTTCGAACGGATTTTGAATCGCCTTAATCCGAGGTCTGTGGAAAAAGTTATGGTTGTTTTAACAAAACTGTACAGAATGGACCAAAATTGACACACTTGTGTTTAGCCCCATTTTAGGAACCGTATTGTGAGAATCATATTTTGTGTTGTTAATGAAAGTTTTTCGGGACCTCTTAATCTTTTCATATTGGGATTTTGGGTCTCCATTTGAGGTCAAGGGTGAAAGTTATGAATTTTTGAAGTGAGCTGACCTGCTTTGGTGCAAATGGGATTGTTATTGCAATTTCTGTGCAGTGTATAGTTTGAGGAAAATTCTGAAAATTATAATCTAGATTGTCCATATTATTTTCGATTTTTCTATAAGATTTCATGAATTTTGGTTGAGTATTTTCAGTTTGGTGATTTTTTGAAGCATTTTGAGTAATTCTGTAAATAACAATAATAAAGATTGAGTGAGATTGATCATGCACTCATTTTGTGTATTTTCGGCAGAGTAAGGTAATTTAAGGAGGAAATGAATATTCATGGACTTTCACGGGGCTTTTAGCTTGATTAATGAGAAAGAAGAAGACAAGTATACAATTTGGGATTTTGTTTATGAGCTTTGAATCAATTATGAATTTTGCAAAGAAAATACCAAATTTAGTGAGCTTAATAGCTTCTATTGAGTTCAATGACGCATTTGGGGTGGAATTCTATATTTAATGGATTTACGAATGGAATATGAGAAGTGGGGAGAGTTGTGACTCAGAAATCATATTTATCAGATGAAGTTATTGCAGTTATGCTGTTTTGAACCAACATATATCTCTGTTGGCCTCAAAACTTTATTACTTACTCAATTCAGAACATATCAAATGTATTTATCAAGCCAATCTATTGTACTAGCTGTTATCTTGAACCAAGCTATACATCAGTGAGCCTTAAACCCTTATCGGCAACCTATCTTAGAAAAGGCCATAACCACTCTCTCATTTGTCACCAACAAGGCCTTTTCCTTTGTAATCTCATTTATCTTATTGTGGTCTATTTTACTTTCATTTACATTATATCGGGCTTAATTACCTTTATTAATTCGGTTTGAAGTTATGTTCAAATACCCAAGTTATATATACCATTTAATTACTCAATTTCTATTACACATACTTACTCAACTGTGTAAGTATGGATCATTTACTGACTAGACATACCTACAATGACATTTATGAAACAAAATCGATGCCTAGTTATCGTTCCCCGTTATGCATAAGTGTTATCAAGTCAGATGACAATTACGAAACAACTGGCTTTTATCAAATCAGATGACATTTTTAAAGACTCAAGGTATGTCCATTGCCTATATCTTTAGAAAGCAGAACTTGTTTATCAAGTTACAACTCTTAATGAGTTTATCAATGAATCAGTTAGTACAGTGATTTGCAATTTCACCTGTGACCCCATCAGTTATCGTCTATGGGGCGTTAGTCCATCATTCACTCACGCGGCTTCAGCCCAACTCTTGATCGATTTGGCAAGTGTACACCTATGTATAGATCATATCATTGCAAGGGATTCACATCTAGATAATAATGAGCAATTCAGTTTTATATTACTTTCATTTTCATAGTCATTGCGAACTAAATGAATTGCAAAGGCGGATACCCTTCAATAGTGTTTCTATGCTCATTTTACAGTACAGGAATTCAAGTACTGAGTTTAGGTCACATTTTTAAATTGTTTTCATGTTTTCCATTTTAGGTGATGAAGTATCACATGTTCTCCATTAGCAAGCCGTTTTGGAGGTCATCAAGTGCTCACAGTGGATTCAGTGTACCATGAATGTTGGGATCGACCTTAGGGTCAAGTTGGGTCTATATTCAATATACTTGTGTAGTGTGGAGTGCGAGTTAGCATTAAATGGTTTTAGTGAGCCTTGTCCTTATTCGGACGGCGGTAGCCCCTTCTGTTATTAAGTCCTCTGCTGCAGTTTTCCATAAATCAAGTCATTAGCATTTTGGGAGCGTTGCAGATTTGGTATCCAAGCTAAGGTTTTAAGGGCCACTGTGAGCTATCAAGTGTTTATGAGTTAGCTATCAAGGTGTGTATGAGTTATGTTGGAACAGTTAAATGAGGTACTGAGCATAAGTTCATTTGTATGGGCATATAAGGAGGAACCATTTTCATTTGGGTGATCCAACCATTTGGTAATATCCTGAGATTTGAGCATTAGCAAAGTGGAGTGTGGAAGCACTTTGGTGACCTGTTAGTGAGGCATGCTCTCATTTATCTAGAAGTCATATTGTATGTTTCATTTCTCTCATTTGTTTAAATTTTTGCAATCGTGCACTCCGAGTGTGTGACCCGTTGAGTTATCAACTTCTGCGTGTGGCTGTTGAGCTATTGAACTATTTCTCCCCATTTCAGGTATCCATTGTAAGGCTTTAAGCCAGATTTTAGTCAATT
The DNA here is from genome assembly GCA_017589665.1 of Selenicereus undatus. Classification (NCBI taxonomy): domain Eukaryota; kingdom Viridiplantae; phylum Streptophyta; class Magnoliopsida; order Caryophyllales; family Cactaceae; genus Selenicereus; species Selenicereus undatus. Next base: position 43,340,352 of record JACYFF010031957.1, read on the forward strand.
TTCAGGCAAAACTCTGTCTATTTTGCCCTAGAATTTGAGAGTTTTTTTTAGGTGTGTTAATGTACCTGATGTTGGGTATAATGATGGTTGAAACCAAATGTGGGGACGCCATTTGCAACTTCTTAAGGGATTAATACCGTGCCAAGTTAGATGTAAACCTCTAGATGAGGAAATGCTTTGTGGAGCAGTACCTTTGAGGTGAATTAGTATGAGATGGAATTACTTTAGGGAATCCTGTGACGGTAGTTCGGTAGCTTGTGGTGTGCTACTTGGCACTATATGGATGGCACAAGTAAGATTAAGATGCCATTCTTGACATTAGCACCTTACATCAGATATGCTCCCATTACTTCCTGTCATTGACTTATTTCTACACTAGTTACCTTGAATTGTTGAGAGGCATCATTTATTTGCCACTAACACACTCTTGATTTGTAATGGAGTGCTTTTGAAAAATCTCATATGTGGTCTGTGGGGAGTCCTTTAAACACATATAAGTAACTTTTCTTGTAAGCGATTCAAACTCTAACAATCTTAACCGTTTAATTCTTTGTTTTCATAATGGAGCCTATAATGACCCCTAGTATACATTACTATGTGATTTGAAGATCTTCCTAAGTATATTTGACCCATTCTACCTACAGTTCAGTCATCACTATGTTCATATTTTTACTGTCACCTACTTAAACTCCTTGCTTCTTTCTGGGCACTATTTATTTATTGCTTGCAAAGCCTTTCGTTGCTCAGGATGTAGTCATTGAAGGCCTTTTTAACAATTAAATGTATCCGTATTGTTCGTGTTTTTATAGCACCGTAACATCATGTTGGCACACTACTCTATGGTCGTGACTACTTGTCGTTACTTAAGTTATTTTGCCAATCCTTTGCCTCTATGAGTATTGCTTGAACCATATTCATTGGGCATTCAATCCAGTTTGATTGGCATACCTTCTTATCATTATGGGGATGAACTGATTGTGTACTTGTAGAAGATGACTTGTAAACATCTTAATGTTAGTTTGAGAAATGAGAAAGACTAGACGTGTGTTTCTATGGGCCGAGGGAAGTAAAACCCTATTTTTGCGCTAATTACACTATGCAAGCAAGTGAGTTATCGTGTCAGTAATGCATTGAATGTTAGTGATATGCCAACCATACTCGGTATATACATATCCATAATTACAGCTTGTGAATTTAGAGATGTTTCATCTAAGGACTTTTAGGACTGTTTTCCCCTAAGAAATATTGATTTTCGGATCAACCTAGTTCTATGTGCTCAATCCATTTTCAGAGCCCCTATCATACGACCCCCAGCAGAGTTCAAAGAACTAATGATTTAGTAAGATGAGTTGTTATAGAAGGGAGTTATTGGACTAAGTGTGTCACTGTGGGAAACCCTAGTTTTATATGTGTGAAGAAGGAAGGCAGAACCTTATGGTTGTCTACTGCACACAGATAATTGAACAAGATTACTATAAAAAACAAGTGCCCTATACCTTGAATAAATTATTTATGGAATTAACTGCCAACAACAGAAGTCTCTTCCAGGAATGATTTGAGGTCCAGATATCACACCTAAACCAAGCAACCACAGTTTATCTTTTGCAAGAATGCCCTTTTATAGCAATTCTTGAAATTGTTTAGTTCTCTCATCTTCAAAACTTGATACTGTCCAATATTGTTTAATCTCCCTTGCATTTTAACCCGATATTTCCTGTTAGTGTGATCTTCCATGTCTTTGCAAACCCCATTGCTAAATGTGCAATACATTTTTGCTCGACCTTATATGGTGGTCAACACTCCAGTGCTCTCGACATTCACCATATTTATTTCATGATCATGAGTGGAAGTTCATTCGGCTGAGAGCTGATTCACACATCTACATTATATCTCATTTATTCATGATGATAAGCTCATATAAGTTGTTCTGAATTCAAAATGTAATTCAACTCTCATTCATGTGCGTGATTGTGAATGTCATAATCCCCTTATACTCTTTATTTTGAACTTCAACTCCCACACATATATCTTACATTCCAATAAATAAACTTTCGAATTCTCTATTTAATCTTATCGTTGTACTCGAATTAGCTTTATATGAGTAAAGGCATGTTCCTGTTGCAGCTTGCTCAATCTATTATCTATCCATTACATTTTGCTTATCCAATCTATCTATCTATTTAGTGCACATTGCTTGTCCCATCTATTTATTACACTTATCTCATTGCTTGTAGCTATAAAGTCACCTAGTTGAAGCTCAGTTGCTTGTCATCTTGTCTCCAATTCATCAGTTAAACCCGAGTACAACTGGGTCGTCTTTCTCCGTGGTTAATTATTTATTGGACCCTTTATGATCAACAATTATAAACCACAATTCTTGTGTCATTATATTTCACAATTCATGATACACTTATGGTTATCTTTATTCTAACCACCCCTTATTAACCCATCCTTCATAAATCTTTTCTAGTCTCCTCGTTTATTTCTTTTGTTTCTAATGACTCAGTTGACTACCAATTTTATCATTTTTATCTCTGACCATGTTTAGTCTAGTGTTTAATACATACATAGAGTAGATCCTAGAATGGTCTGATAAAGAAAGATCATATAATGCATTAAGAACATCAGATGAGGACTTTTGATAAGGGCATAATCCCAAACAATATCTAGTGGCATTAGAGTAAGCTAGAAGAAGTATCGAGAATAATGAGACTGTTCAAGTACACGCTAAGGTGACACAAGGACTACACAAGAGTCATATACGGTCATTTTGACCAAAGAAGGAGATAATCAAAGTTCAGATGAGATATAAAGTATTCCAAAGGGATTCTCTAGTCAAGGGTGTTAAGAGATTGGATACCAAAGATATTTGAGTCCTCATTACAGTGGGCTTTATAAGTCAGTACCAGAGTACTTATTACGAAATGCAATTGTTTTCATATTTGTTATCAGTCAAGATAAAGAACCAGTAGAGCAGAATACCTCCTTTGTAGCATCAAATTTTTCTTTTGAAGAGAACATCAATTTTGAACCAAAGTTATCGAGTCAGTGAAGTCACTGAGGATCCAAATACTCGATCGCAGGGTTAAGTAGCTATGCATCTTGTGCTAATCATACCTCTTTGGAGGGAAGCAATGAAAACCAACTATCAATATTTTAGGCAGTTTTGCATACATGAATAAACTTCATAAGTTTTGAGGAAGAAACTCTTTAAGAGGGGAAGGCTGTAATAACCCGACCCTAGCCCATAGTTACTTATTTAATTAATCATATTTATTCGTTTAATTTATCATGTTTGTTGATTTAATCACTAATGGCTATTTGTTTAACCAAATCATGTTCATTAATTCAATTACACTCAGTTTATATATTTACGAAATTACCTTATGTCATTTAAATTTTTCACTTTCATTTATCGTATTTAATCATCTTAGTTGGGGGATCTTTCATTTGGGTCCCATTTTTCAATTCAAGTTTCATTGATTGTTAATTCCAGTTCCGTTGATTAATTAAATATCGAGTGAATCGATATTAGGACTCGATAATTATGGTTTAAGAAATTATTATTATTGTTGTTGTTGTTATTATAATAATAATAATAATAATAATAATAATAATAATAATAATAATTATTATTATTATTATTATTATTATTATTATTATTACTACTACTACTTTGTAAGTTTGCAAAAATTTAATTTCGATCGCACATGGTTTACTTCCCTTCCAGGGCCCAAACCATGCAAGCCAATCGTAGCCCAACAAGTTTGCATTACTAACCAAGCCAAATACCATAATTTAAACTTAACCATGGTTGGCCAAAAAGCCACTTTAGGGAAGAGTAATATTAGCCAAGTGATGTTGATTTATTGCAACCAAGCAAACACACACACCCACTTCTCTCGCATCTCTCTCTCTTGTCGGCCATTTCCCCCTTGTTGTTGCTGCTATTTTACGGCGTGTTCCATCCACTTTTCGGCCAACCCTGGCTACCTTCGGTTCTCACCGACATCCTAGTACCACTAGCCACCATTCTCCATCATCAAAACCACTAAACATCACCTCTATCTCCACTTTTATCAAGCTTGAAGTAAGTAATCCTAAACTTGTCTCCTTGGATTTTTGGTTTTGATTATTGTTTTGCTATTTATGGTTCTTGATCATGTTGGACTGATAGAATCAAGGGTTATTTTGATGTTTTTATTGATTGAAATAAGCTTGGAGCATGCTAGGGTTTAAGGGTAATCATGTTCATGCAAGCTTAATGTTAAAGTGTTGGATTTTGATTGTTTTATCTTTGAGTTGGTCATCTTTTACCTATTGATGTTTATGATGATGTTTTTGGTGATTTGAAATGATTTGGCATGAGTCCAAGCTGGCCACAAACAAGGGTCTTGGCAATTAATGTATGGTTTGGATTAAGTTAGTAATAAGCTTGGTTTTTGTTTGCACTTGATTAAAAAATGATTTTTGTTGGATATGATTATGAAGTGAAATTAAGTGAGGTGGTTTTGTATGATGATTGGAAGGACCAAAGCTTGTTTACATGCTGTTAAGAAATGGTTTAAATTGAGGATTTGGGTGAAAAGAGAGGAAAAAGCTAAAACAGTGAAGGTTGGAAATTTTAGGAAAACGAGGTAGATTTCGGGATTAAACTGGTAATGATCGGCCCATGAGAAAATTATGATTTTTTTTTGGTAGATAGGGCAGTGTGTTAGCTTTCTAATGGCTTTTGAATCGCCTTAATCCGAGGTATGTGGAAAACTTTATGGTCGTTTTACCAAAACTATACATAATGGACCAAAATTGACACACTTGTGTTTTAGCCCCATTTTGGGAACCCTATTGTGGGAATCATATTTTGTGTTGCAAATGAAAGCTTTTTGGGACTTCTTAGTCTTTTCATATTGGGATTTTAGGTCTCCATTTGAGGTCAAGGTTGAAAGTTATGAATTTTAGAAGTGAACTGACCTACTTTGGTGTAAATTGGGTTATTATTGCAATTTCTGTGCAGCGTATACTTATAGTGAAATTCTGAAAAGTGTACTATAGATTTTCCATATTATTTTCGAATTTCCTATAAGATTTCATGAATTTTGGTTGAGTATTTTGAGTTTGGTGATTTTTGGAAACATTTTGGATAATTGTGTAAAGAGCAATAATAAATATTGAGTGACATTGATCATGAACTCATTTTGTGTATTTTGGGCTAAGTAAAGTCATTTATGGAGGAAATGAACATTCATGAACTTTCATGAAGCTTTTAGCTTGGTTAATGAGAAAGAAAAAGACAAGTATACAATTTGCGAGCATGTTTCTGAGCTTTGAATCAATTATGAGTTTTACAAAGAAAATACCAAGTTTAGTGAGCTTAATAGCTTCTGTTGAGTTCAATGACTCATTTGGGGTGGAATTCTATATCTAATGGATTTGCGAATGGAATATGACAAGTGGGGACAGTTGTGACTCAGAAATCATATTTATCAAATCAAGTTATTGCAGTTTATGCTATTTTGAACCAAGATATATCTCTCTTGGCCTCAAACCTTTATTACTTACTCAATTCAGAATGTATCAATTGTATTTATCAAGCAAATCTAGTGTACTAGTTATTATCTTGAACCACGCTATACATCAGCGAGCCTTAAACCTGTATCGGCAACCTATCTTAGAAAAGGCCACAACCACTCTCTCATTTGTCACCATCAAGGCCTTTTCCTTTGTAATCCCATTTATCTCATTGTGGTCTATTTTACTTCCATTTACTTTATATCGAACTTAATTACCTTTACTAATTCGGTTTGAAGTTATGTTGAAATACCCAAGTTATGTATACCATTTAATTACTCAATTTCTATTACATATACTTACTTAATTATCTGAGTAAGGATCATTTACTGACTAGATATACCTACAATGATATTTATGAAATAGAATCGAGGGCTAGTTATCGATCCCCGTTATGCATAAGTGTTATAAAGTCAGAACATATTTATCAAGTCATATGACATTTATGAAAGAGCTTACTTTTATCAAGTCAGAGAACATTTTTGAAGACTCAAGATACGTCCATTGCCTGTATCTTCGTAAAGCAAAACATATTTATTAAGTTACAACTCTTAATGAGTTTATCAATGAATTAGTTTGTACAGTATTTTTCCATTTAACTTGTGACCCCGTCAGTTATCATCTATAAGGCGTTATTACATCATTTACTCGCGCGACTTTAGTCCAACTCTTGATCGGATTGGCAGGTGTACACCAATGTATAGATCACAACATTGTAAGGGGTTCACATCTAGATAATAATGAACAATTCAGCTTTATATTACTTTCATTTTCATAGTTATTGTGAATTAAATGAATTGTAAAGGCAGATACCCATTAACAGTGTTTCTATGCTCATTTTGCAGTATAGGAATTCAAGTACTGAGTTTTAGCTCACATTTTTGAATTGTTTTCATGTTTTCCATTTTAGGTGATAAAGTATCACATGTTCTCCATTTAGCAAGCGCTTTTGGAGGTCATCAGATGCTCACAGTAGATTCGGCGTAGCATGAATGTTGGGATCGACCTCAGGGTCAAGTTGGGTGTATATTCAATACGCTTATGTAGTATGGAGTGCGAGTTAGCACGTGTTATGACGAAGTCGATTGTATTAAGGTTGAACTATTATGGACTTTGGTCTTGAAATGTTTCAGTTTAATAGATATTGTGATTGTGAACATGAGTTACAAGATTAAATAGTTTTAGTAAGCCTTGTCCTTATCAGGACGACGGTAACATCTTCTATTATTAAGTCTTCTATTGTAGTTTTCCGTAAATCAAGTCATTAGCATTTTGGGAGCGTTACAGATTTGGTATTAGAGCTAAGGTTTTAAGGGCCACTGTGAGCTATCGAGTGTTTATGAGTTAGCTATCAAAGTGTATATGAGTTATGTAGGACCAGTTAAATTAGCTACTGACTATAAGTTCATATGTATGGGGATAAAAGGAGGAACCATTTTCATTTAGGTGACCCAACCATTTGGTAATATCCTGAGATGCGAGCATTAGCAAAGTGGAGTGTGGAAGCATTTGGGTGACCTGTTAATGAGGCATGCTCTCATTTATCTAGAAGTCATATTGTATGTTTCATTTCTCTCATTTGTTTAAATTTTTGTAATTGTGCACTCCGGGTGTGTGACCTATTGAGTTATGAACTCCTGTATGTAGCTATTGAGCTATTGAAGTGTTTCTCTCCATTTCAGGCATCTATTGTAAGGATTTAAGCCAGATTTTAGTCAATCTTCAGGCAGAACTCTGTCCATTTTGCCCTAGGATTTGAGAGTTTTATTAAGGTGTGTTAATATACCTGATCTTGGGTACAGTAATGGTTGAAACCTGATGTGGGGATTCCATTTGGAACTTCTTAAGGGATTAATACAGTGTTAAGTTAGATGTAAACCTCTAGATGAGGAAATGCTTTGTGGTTCAATACCTTTGAGGTCAATCAGTGTGAGATGGAATTACTTTAGGGAATCCTGTTATGGTAGTTCGGTAGCTTGCGGTGTACTACTTGGCACTATATGGGTGGTACAAGTAAGATTAAGCTGCCATTCTTGACTGTAGGGACTTACATCAATAATGCTCCCATTACTTCCTGTCATTGATTTATTTCTGCACTAGTTAGCTTGAATTGTTCAGAGGCATCATTTGTTTTCCACTAACACTCTCTTGATTTGTAATGGAGTGTTTATGAAAAATCTCATATATGGTATGTGGGGCGTTTTTTAAACATATCTGAGTAACTTTTCTTATAAGCGATTCAAACTCTGACAATCGTAACCGCTTAATTCTTTGTTTTCATAATGAAGCCTATAATGACCCCCAGTATGCATTACTGTGTGATTTGCATATCTTCCTAAGCATATTTGACCCATTCTACTTACAGTTCAGGCATCACTATGATCATATTTTTACTGTCACGCACTTAAACTCCTTGCTTCTTTTTGGGCACTATTCATTTATTGCTTGCAAAGCCTTTGGTTGTTTCAGACCCAGTCATTGAATGCCTTTTTAACAATTAAATGTATCCATATTGTTCGTGTCTTTATGGCACCGTAATAGCATGATGGCATACTACTCTATGGCCTTGACTGCATGTCGTTACTCAAGTTATTTTGGTAATCCTTTCTTTTCTAGTACCACCTACCTTATTAATGATAAGCAATGATTTGTGCTGTTTCCATCTTCCAGCAGTTTTGAAGTTTATATGCCTATCTAAGACTTCCATTTACAGCAAAATGTGTTATTGATGGATGTCATCATGTCCAGTTATAAGATTGACTCCTTCATCTTGATGTATTGTTCTTTCAAACACAAAATGAATAAAATTGGCCTTCTGGTAGTGTTGACCCTTATCTTCATCATTTTACTCATATACAGATACCGTATGAGTTTTCAAATTCGACTTTGGCAATTTGTTACATTTGTTCACCTTCATTACTTAATACTTCCTCTCAACTTCATAACATCGTTCATTTACTTTACTATCATGACCATCATGAATAAACTGCATGTCTTGTATATGCAGGACATTTATGCGCCTTACCTCTTTCATTATGAATCTTCGTCCTTTCATTCATTTAGCTTACATGCCAGTCCTTCATAACCAATAAAGAAATATCTTTGCAAGAGTTCATGGTGTGGTTGCATCTCTTTACACTTTAGATTGTCCCCCTATCTTTTAAATGTACTGAGACCAGTAGGTCGTTGAATGTGTTATCTTGTATAAATATGCCTCTATTAGTATTGTTGGAACCATATTCATTGGTCGCTCAATCCAGTTTGATTGGCATACCTTCTCATCAATCTGGGGATGAACTGATTGTGTACTTATAGAACATGACTTGTAAAGATCTTAAGGTTAGCTTGAGAAATGAGGAAAGACTATACGTGTGTTTCTATCGACCGAGGGAAGAGAAACCCTATTTCCGCCCTAATTTCACTATGCAAGCAAGTGAGTTTTCGTGTTAGTAATGCATTGAATATTAGTGATATGCCAAGCATACTCGGTATATACATATCTATGATTACAGTTTGTGAATTTAGAGATGTTTCACCTGAGGACTTTCAGGACTGTTTTCCCCTAAGAAATAGTGATTTTTTGAACATAGTTCTAGGTGCTCAATCCCTTTTCAGAGCCCCTATCATATGACCCCCAGTAGAGTTCAAAGAACTAAAGATTTAGTAAGATGAGTTGTTATAGAAGGGAGTTATTAGACTAAGTGTGTCACCGTGGGAAACCCTAGTTTTATATGTGTGAAGAAGGAAGGCAGAACCTTATGGTTGTGTACTGCATAAAGAGAGTTGAACAAGATTACTATAAAAAACAAGTACCCTATACCTTGAAATAAATTATTTATGGGATTAACAGCCAACAGCAGAAATCTTTTCCAGGAATAATTTGAGGTCTGGATATCACACCTAAACCATGCAACCACAGTTTATCTTTTGTAAGAATGCCCTTTTATAGTAATTCTTGAAATTGTTTACTTGTCTCATCTTCAAAACTTAATACTATACAATATTGTTTAATCTCCCTTGCATTTCAACCCGATATTTCCTATTAGTGTGATCTTCTATGTCTTTGCAAACCGCATTGTTAAATGTGCAGTACATTTTTGTTCAACCTTATACGGTTGTCAACACTACAGAGCTCTCGACCTTCACCATCTTTATTTCATGATCATGAGTGGTAGTTCATTCCATTGAGAGCCAATTCACACACCTACCTTACATCTCATTTATTCATAATGATAAGCTCATATAACTTATTCTGAATTCATAACGTAATTCAACTCTCATTTTTGTGGGTGATTGTGAATGTCATAATCGCCTTACTCTCTTTATTTTGATCTTGAACTCCCACACATATATCTTACATTCTAATAAATAAAATTTCACACTCTCTATTTAATCTTATTGTTGTACTCGAATTAGCTTCATCTGAGTAAAGGCATCTTCCTATTATAGCCTGCTCAATCCATTTATCTATCCATTACACTTTGCTTGTCCAATCTATTTGTCTATCTATTGCACTTTGCTTATCTAATCTATGTATCTATTTAGTGCCCATTGCTTTTCCTATCTATCTATTGCACTTATCTCGTTGCTTATGGCTATAAAGTCACCTAGTTGAAGCTTAATTTCTTGTCACCTTTTCTCTAATTCATCAGTTAAACCCGACTATAATCGAGTCATCTTTCTCCTTACTTAATTATTTGTTGGACCCTTTATGATCCATATTTATAAAGCACAATTCCTGTGGCATTATATTTCACAATTCATGATGCACTTATGGTTATCTTTATTCTAACCACCCCTTGTTAATCCATCCTTTATAAATCTTTTCTATTCTCATTGTCTATTTCTTTTGTTTTGCATGACTCACTTGACTACCAATTTCATCATTTTTATCTCTAACCATGTTTATTCTAGTGTTCAATTCGGACATAGAGCAAATCTTAGACTAGTCTGATGAAGGAAGATCATGTGATGCATTAAGAACATCAGATGAGGACTTTTGATAAGGGCATGATCCCAAACAATGTCTAGCAGTAATAGAGTAAGATAGAAGAAGTATCAACAATAATGAGACTGTTCAAGTACATGCTAAGGTGACGCAAGGACTATACAAGAGTCATATGGTCGTTTTGACCAAAGAAAGAGACAATCAAAGTTCATATGAGATATAAAGTATTCCAAAGGGCTTCTCTAGTCAAGGGTGTCAAGAGACTGGATATCAAAGATATTTGAGTCCTCATTACAGTGGGCTTTATAAGTCAATACTAGAGTACCTATTAGGAAATGCAATGGTTTTCATATTTATTCGTTGTCAAGACAGAGAATTAGTAGAGTAGAGTACCTACTTTGAAGTAACAAATTTTTCTTTGGAAGAGAATATCAATTTTGAACCAAAATAATCGAGCCAGTGAAGTCACTGAGGATCTAGATACTCAATCGCAGGATTAAGCAGCTATGCACTTTGGGCTAATCATACCTCCATGGAGGGAAGCAATGAAAACCAACTATTGATATTTGAGGCAATTTTGCATACATGAATAAGCTTCATTAGTTTCGAGGATGAAACTCTTTAAGTGGGGAAGGCTGTAATAACCCGACCCTAGCACATATTTATTTATTTAAATCATATTTATTTATATAATTATTCATGTTTATTTATTTATGTTATCATATTTATTGATTTAATCACTCTTGGTTATTTGTTTAATCAAATCATGTTTATTAATTCTATTACACTAAATTTATATATTACCAAATCACCTTATGTCATTTAAATTTTCCGCTTTCATTTATCGTATTTAATCATCCCGGTTGGGGGATATTTCATTTGGGTCCCATTTTGCAATTCAAGTTTCATTGATTGTTAATTCCAGTTTCGCTGATTTATTAAATATCGGTTGAATCGATAGTAGGCATCGACAATTATGTTTTAAGAAATTATTACCATTGTAATTATAATTATAATTATATATTTTTTTTAGAATCTCGCAAAAATTTAATTTCGAGCTACGAAAATTTAATCGCATACAGTTTGCGTCCCTTCCCAGGCCCAAACCGTGCAAGCGAATCGTAGCCCAACAAGTTTGCATTACTAACTAAGCCAATTACCATAATTTAAACTTAATCATGGATAACCAAAAAGCCACTTTAGGGGAGAGTAATATTAGCCAAGTGATGTTGATTTGTTCTAACCAAGCAAACACACACACCCACTTCTCTCTCCTCTCTCTCTCTAGCCGACCATTTCCCCCTGCTGTTGCTGCTATTTTGTGGCATTTCTGGGCCAATTTCGGGCCAACCCCGACTGCCTCCGATTCCCCCCCAACATCCTAGTACCACTAGCCACCATTCTCCATCATCAAAACCACTAAACATCACCTCCATCTCGACTTTTATCAAGCTTGAAGTGAGTAATCCTAAACTTGTCCCCTTGAATTTTTCTTTTTGATTCTTTTTTTACTATTTATGGTTGTTGATCATGTTGGACTAATAGAATCAAGGGTTATTTTGATGCTTTTAATCATTGAAATAAGCTTGGAGCATGCTAGGGTTTAAGGGTAATCATGTTCATGCAAGCTTAATGTTAAAGTGTTGGATTTTGAATGTTTTATCTTTGAGTTGGTCATCTTTTACCTATTGATGTTATGATGATTTTTTGGTGATTTGAAATGAGTTGGCATAAGTCCAAGTTGGCCCGAAACAAGGGTCTTGGCAATTAATGTATGGTTTGGATTAAGTTAGCATTAAGCTTGGTTTTTTTTCTACTTGATTAACAAATGATTTTTGTTGGATATGATTATGAAGTGAAATTGAGTGAGGTGGTTTTGTATGGTGATGGGAATGATCAAAGCCTATTTACATGTCGTTAAGAAATAGTTTAAATTGAGAATTTGGGTGAAAACAGAGGGAAAAGCTAAAACAGTGAAGGTTGAAAATTTCAAGAAAACAGGGCAAACTTCGGGATTAAAATGGTAATGATCGGCTCGTGGGAAAATTATTATTTTTGGTGGTAGCTAGTTCGGTGTGTTAGCTTTCAAATGGCTTTTGAATCACCTTAATCTGGGTACGTGGAAAAAGTTATGGTCATTTTACCAAAACTGTATGCAATGGACTAAAACTGACACACTTGTGTTTTAGCCCCATTTTAGGAACCCTATTGTGGGAATCATATTTTTTGTTGTAAATGAAAGTTTTTTGGGACTTCTTAATCTTATCATATTGGGATTTTAGGTCTCCATTTGAGGTCAATGGTGAAAGTTATGAATTTTTGAAGTGAACTGACCTGCTTTGATGCAAATTGGGTTGTTATTACAATTTCTGTGAGCGTATACTTGGAGGAAAATTCTGAAAATTATACTGTAGATTGTCCATATTATTTTAAAATTTCCTGTAAGATTTCAACAATTTTGGTTGAGTATTTTGACTTTGGTGTTTTTTGGAAGCATTTTGAGTAATTGTGTGAAGAGCAATAATAAAGATTAAGCGAGATTGATCATGCACACATTTTGTGTATTTGGGCTAAGTAAGGTCATTTACGGAGGAAATGAATATTCATGGAGCTTTTAGCTTGATAAATGAGAAACAAGAAGACAAGCATACAATTTGGGAGGTTGTTTATAAGCTTTGAATCAGTTATGGATTTTATAAAGAAAATGCCAAGTTTATTGAGCTTAATAGCTTCTATTGGGTCCAATGACTCATTTGGGGTGGAATTCTATATCTAATGGATTTATGAATGGAATATGAGAAGTGGGGAGAGTTATGACTCAGAAACCATATTTATCATATCAAGTTATTGCAGCTTATGCTAGATATATCTGTGTTGGCCTCAAATCTTTATTACTTACTCAATTCAGAATGTATTAAATGTATTTATCAAGCCAATCTAGTGTACTAGTTGTTATCTTGAACCAAGCTATACATCAGCAAGCCTTAAACCCGTATAAGCAAGCTATCTCAAAAAAGGCCACAACCACTCTCTCATTTGTCGCTATCAAGGCCTTTTCCTTTGTAATCTCATTTATCTCATTGTGGTCTATTTTACTTTTATTTACTTTATATCGGACTTAATTACTTTTATTAATTCAGTTTGAAATTATATTAAAGTACCCAAGTTATGTGTACCATTTAATTACTCAATTTCTGTTATACATACTTACTCAACTGTGTGAGTAAGGATCATTTACTGACTACACATACCTACAATGACATTTATGAAACAAAATTGTGGCCCAGTTATCATTCCCCGTTATGTATAAGTGTTATCAAGTCAGAATATATTTATCAAGTCAAAATGACATTTATGAAACAACTGACTTTTCTCAAGTCAGATGACATTTTTAAAGACTCAAGGTACGTCCATTGCCTGTATCTTCAGAAAGCAGAACATGTTTATCAAGTTACACCTCTTAATGAGTTTCTCAATGAATTAGTTTATACCATTATTTTCCCTTTAACTTGTGACCCCATCAATTATCATCTATAAGGCATCAGCCCATCATTTACCCGTGTGGCTTCAGGCCAACTCTTGATCGGATTGGCAGGTGTACACCTATGTATGCATCATATCATTGCAAGGAGTTCACATCCAGATAATAATGACCTATTCAATTTCATACTACTTTTATTTTCATGGTTATTGCGAACTAAATGAATTGCAAAGGCGGGTACCTAGTAACAGTGTTTCTACGCTCATTTTACAATAAAAGAATGCATGTATTGAGCTTTAGCTCACTTTCTCGAATTGTTTTCATGTTTTCATTTTAGGTGATGAAGTATCACATGTTGTCCATTTTTGCAAGCCCTTTCCGAAGTCATCAGATGCTCATAGTGGATTTAGCGTAGCATGAATGTTGGGATCAACCCTAGGGTCAAGTTGGGTCTATATTTAATATACTTGTGTAGTGTGGAGTGCGAGTTTGCACATGGTATTATTAAGTCGATTGTATTGAGGTTGAACTATTATGGTCTTTTGGTCTTGAAGTGTTTCAGTTTAATAGATATTGTGATTGTGAACATAAGTTGCAAGATTAAATGGTTTTAGTGAACCTTGTCCTTATTAGGACGACGGTAGCGCCTTCTTTTAATATTCTTCTGCTGCAGTTTTCCGTAAATCATGTCGTTAGCATTTTGGTGGTGTTACATCTTTTAGATGATAATCGATAATAGTTTTAATATAATTCTCTATTCCCCTCATTTTGATTTAAAATAAATTGAAATGCGACTACTCACTGAAAAAAGAATTTCTTTTCTTTACAGTATAGGGTAAACATATTGAGTTTCAGCTCATCATTTTTCTATATTTTTTTGTTTTAGGTGGTGTATCTCGAAAATTTAGACACAAAGCATGCAGTATAGTCACAAATCAACCAATGGGTCTTAAGAACTTGTAGTGATGTTTTATAAAGTCTTAGGGTCAAGGACAAGTAGCATTTGCAGATATTGGATGTCCATTTGCGTTCAGTTGATATGAATTGTATTTCCTTCCATTTTTATTTGGGAGAGCACTGACCACTGCATTTCTCTTGCCATCCTCATCCTTGTAAGCAAAGGAGAATGCTTGGAGAAATTCCACTCACCTGGAATTTCTTGAGTTGCACTTAGCTTGTTCATTGAAGCAAGAGAAGGTCGTGTGAGCCGAATGGGTCACAAAAGGCTTCGGCTTGGGACATGATTCTACAATGGCATAAAACTCCTTATCATAGGTGGAGTACTAGAGCTTTTATA
>JACYFF010031957.1:43356045-43480474 GCA_017589665.1 Selenicereus undatus
AGGATCTATCCCTACCCGGACCAGCAGCCCGTGCGGGGCTTTTCAGGTAATATTACTATTTTACCCTTTTTCAAGTTGACTGTAAATAGTCATTTACCTCCCTCGGGAAAGGGGTTGGCAATCTGACGCATTGAATTGACATCAAATCTCTCCCTTCTTAGGATTTAGATAGTGCATTACCTCCTTAGGATAGGTTCAACAAGTTTTCCCTAACTTGTTGCCTACTATCAGAATGTCTAAGAGTACTCTAACAAATTCCTCTTCTTGAGTTTTCTAACTATCAAAAGAATAACATTTAACAAGGTTCACTGTTCCTTGTTAACATCAGAGTTTAATGCACTTTGTGATGCCTCATTATGTGATAGCGCAGCTGCTCTTTACATATAGTTAGAGTTTACTTCAGTGCTCTCAAGCAAAGCAGTATTGACTCTCACTCACTTTTGCCACACCACAAATATAAAGGAATTGAATAAGTAGACTGAGTACAATAGTTATAAAGCTATTCTATAAAAGATATTTTATTTCTTGCTTAAATGTTATGACCTTCAATCTTCACATGACTCTTCTATTTGTAAATCTTCATTGAAGTCCTTGAGGTGTCGGATGTAGCCGTTGAAAGGATCCTCTAATCTCTACCCTCAATTTGAATTATAGGGATATCTACATCAAAGACTTTAACAGCTTGCTTTATGTAACAGCCCGACCCTAAAGCATATTTATTTAATTAATTAAGATATGTTATTCATTTTTCACATTTATTTATCTCATTCTCATTGAATCATCACAGTTGAAAAAATTTATGTCGGACCCTACTTTGTAATTCGAGTTTCATTTACCGAAAATAATTTTTCAGAGAAATTGATATTAGGCCTCGATAATTATGATTTAAATGATTAAATTATTTTTCATGACATCATATTTAATTTCGAGTTTCGGAAAAAAAAATTTAATTATTGCACCCGGTTTGGCATTTTTTTTCCCAACCCGATCTCATTCAAGGCCAATTTCGGCCCAAAGTTGAAGTCCACCAAGTTTTATCACTAACCTAGCTAATTAACCATGGTTTAAGCTTAACCATGGTTACTTTTGAATATAAATTCTCAGCCAAGTGCTTGAGATCAATTTGCAACCAAGTAATCACGCTCTCCTTTCTCGCTTTTTACCTCTCTCTTCCTCTCAACCTCCATGGCAGCCACCACCAGCCCCCCAACCCTTTTTGTGGTGTTTTTCAACCACTTTTCGACCAACCTCCGGCAAGGTTGCAACCCCCAACCACCTCCCTCCACGGGCTATCATCTTTCACTCTCAAAATCACCAAATACCATCTCCACCTCCACTTATTTCAAGCTCAAAGTAAGTGACTTCAATCTTGTTCTTTGAATTTTTGATTTTTGCTTCTTGTTTTATTTATTTTGATGATGGATCGTGTTGTTTTTATTGAATTAAGAATCATATTGGTGATGGATCATGTTGGAGTTGAAGCTAGGGTTAGGGTTTTATCTTAATCATGCAAGCTTCATGTTCAAGTATTGAATTTTGATTGTTTTAAATGAGATTTTGTGATCTTTGGCATTGGTAATGAATATCAAGATGTTTATGCTGATGTATATAAGTTAAAGAGTGATTTTATTGGGTGGTTATGTGAAGAAAAGAGTGCAAATATGTGGTTAGTGAGCTGTCAACAGACCTGAAACAGGGGCCATTTCGGGATTAAATTGGTACTGTTTTGCACATCCAAAATTCACGATTTTGGGTTTAGTGATATCTTGATGAGTTAGCTTTTAATAGGCTTTGGAATTAATCAATTTCGAGTTGTGTGTACAACGTTATGACCAATTTACGCAAGACTATGCAGAATGCATTGAAACTGAGAACTGAACTGGAACAGTAACTTCACGGAAAAACTGGTATTGATTGGGTCACTGAAAAATTGTGATTTTTTGTGCGTGGATATATCAATGAGTTCTTTTTAAAATTCCTCTTGAATCGCCTTAATCCGAGTTTTGTGGAAAAAGTTATGGTCTTTTTGCTACGACTGAGCAAATTGATCAGAAATTGTGCACGTCTGTGTTCTACCCTACTTTTAGGGACCTTATTATGTGAATCATGCTTTGTGTCCTAAATAAGAGTTTTACAGGACATTATGAAATTTTCATATTGGGGTTTTATATCTCATTTGGAGGTTGGGAGTGGATGATATGGATTTTCTAATGCAGACCATCAACGGCAACATGAGTGAATGCAGAAATCGAGACATTTGGAACTATTTTCAAAAGTTTCTATATAATTATGGGTATTGCAAGGAAGATACAAAGGGTAGTGAGTTCAACAAGTTTGTTAGTGTATAGAAGCTTACTTGGGTTTGAAAACCGAGTTACGTAAGCATGAAAATGAAATTTGGGAAGTGAGCAGATTAACAACTCAAAATCATTGTCCTTTGGACCAAGTTAGGGTGTTATATGAGCTTTTATGAACCTCGCAGCACCCCTTATGGCATAAACCATTTGTCACCCATTTCAGAAGTATTAAACCTTCTATTATCCATTTCAGAGGCATTAACCATTCTATTATCCTTTTTAGAAGCTTCACACTTTCCTTTATCCATTTCAGAAATATCAGCAAACCATGTGTCATTTATATCAATTAAAATCTTTTCATTATTACTCAATCATTTTCATTTGGTCTATTTTACTTCAATTTGTTGTATTTCAAGTTCAATAACTCTAACTAATTTAATTTATTATTTGAAATGCACAAGTTATGTATCCCATTTTATCACTCAATTTCTGTTACACATATTTTTACTTACTCAATTAGGCGAGTAAGGATCATTTACTAACTACACATACTTACAATGACATTTATGAAATAGAGTTGAGGCCTAGTTATCGTTTCCATTGTGCATAAGTATTATCAAGTGAAATATCATTTTAAAGACTTCATGTACGTGCATTGCCTGTATCTTTAGAAATCAAAGTATATTTATCAATGTCATCATGTTTTGGTAAGTACATCAATGAATCAGTTTACACAGTGATTTATCAGTTAATTAGTGACCCCGTCAGTTATCAGTTACAGGGCATTGCGCTTCAGTTACCCAAGCGGCTTCAGGCCAGGTCCCCCGGTCGGCTTGGCAGGTGTACACCTATCCATAGATCGTAACAATATCAAGGGGTTCACTATCAGATAATAACTAGCAATACAGTTTTACATTTATTTCACTCACTGTTTTAACTTAAAATGAATTGCAAAGCGGGCCCAACCAGTGTTTCAATGATCATTTAACAATTCAGGAACGCATGTACTGAGCTTCGGCTCACAGTTCGAAATGTTTTTCATGTTTTGTTTTAGGTAAATGCTTAGAGTATTGCCCTCATGCCAGCAAATCAGCTGAAGAAAATAAGTGAAGCAGGGAAATCCAGATGGGTCAGAAGTAATGTCGTATATGCATACTTTAACGTTGTATTTTGAATTCTTTTGTGGATGAAGATGTAGATTATATGGTGAATTATCTTACTATGGTTTATAAACCTTACATTGGTTAACACTTGATTGTGAATGGATGATCATGTGTGAATGTGTATGGTTGAGATTATGCTTAACTGTGTTATATTTAGCACTCATGTTTCAAGCCTTGTCCTTTTGGACGGCGGTAATGCCCCTATCATTGGATTCATCAAATTACAATTCAGTGATTTATTAAGGAGAATATGAACAATGAAACATGTTTAATTTGGGGCGTTACACTTTAGGAGTCAAATGTTTCTTTATTTAGTAAATCCTTTTCATATGAACTTAAACGAGTTTTCCATAAAGGAGATAATCACTTTAGCACCTCTCATGTAGGTGACAGTTGATACAGCCATTGCTCCTAAATCATCCAGCTAATCAACTTATTTTCTTTGTTGATCAGGGGGTCTAATTAGAAGCACTCTACCAACACTTAATGCCTGACAACAATAGGTAGCCATTGCTTAGTTTTTCCTATTTTCAACTACTTAGCTTGATGCTATGTCATCCTAGGGATGATTCAAAGCTAATTCTGGGAATAATCACACTAATTACACCAAGGTAAAGGGTAATGAATCTAATCTTATTCTAGTAAGACTATAACCTAAAAAATTCATAATCAAGAACAAGAAGTCAGGAACATTTTCTCTTGATAAAGGCTATGTTAATGCTCTTGAATATATTCAAGATAATGCTTTTTTCAATGCAAGCGATAATGAACCTCTCAAGCATTTAGGGTGTGTTTGGTAGGGGGGAAAATCATTTTCCCAGAAAATCATTTTCCATGAAAAATATTTTCTCAAGAAAAATAATTTTCCACTTACATTTTCAGCTGTTTGGTAAAATGGAAAATCATTTTCTTCCCACTTCATTTTTTTGCTATTTGATAGAATGAACCCCCCTCACTTCATTTATTTTTACCATCAACCCCCTCCCCTACTCACTGCTCTAACCCGGCCGAACCAATGAATTTTGTTTCTCTCTCCTCTTCAAAATCGAACCCAAAATATTAGTAAGAAATATATCCAATAATAAACCCAGAAAAAGAGAGAGTCAATGTTAATGAGTCTCAATTTTTTCACTATTCCTAACGATTGCTCAGTTGACTTTGAGTGATATTAAATTCAGATTAAAAAAAATGGCAAATGGGGAGACGATGAGTGTTTCAGATTGCGAAGTTCTCAAAAGGGCAACGGTAGCAAGGTTAGAGAACTCAATAAATAGTTGCAGATATTGACGATGGAAGTCATTGATGAAGATGATGAACATGAAGAAGAGGGGAAGAATGAGAGACAAAATGAGAGTGAAAATAGAGTGATTTTAGGCACAATGAAAAGAAAATAGAACGAGAGACAAAATTGGGAAACGAAAATTGGGCTTGGAAAATCATTTCCCCTACTTTTTCAAGGGAAAATAATTTCCTTCAAATGGGGTAAAGTGATTTTCCCCTAAAAATAATTTTCCCCTCCTTGTTTTACCAAACGACGTAAAATGGGAAAATCATTTTCCCCTCTACCAAGCACACCCTTAATAAACTATACATTTTTGTCATTACACGTACTTCAATCAGATTGGCATAATTTGTGACTTCATATAGTTAGACTACATAATTTCCTAATGAATGACTCAAACTGGGATTTGGCTTTGGTAGCTTACTCAGATACTCTGACACAATCAACATTATGAGTGACTCTTACTAGACTCCAACCAACTCCAATTGATTTCATTAAAACCTTGTTTGATGTTCATAGTTCTCGGTAATGCATGGGTCAAGTTTGGTTCATGGTTATTGCAAGGGCTCTAACATAGTAGGTGTCTCTGAGGGGTTTTCGACATAGTTTATAATTTCTATATGATAGCCAAAAAAATGCATGTAATAATCTCTAGGGAGTAAGAAGCTGAAAGATAATATAATTGTGCACCCAAAAAAATTAATTTAAAATGAAGCCAAAAGAGAATGGTAAGAGTAAAATAATTTTGCATGTGCTGAGGAACGTCTCTTTCATCAATTTTGTGCTCATAAAAGAAAACTCAAATGAGTAAAATAAAAGAACAATCAAATTAGTAGAGACTTTTCTTTTTGGGGTGTGTGCTAAGAAGGGCCAAAGGCCCATAACAAAGAGAAAATTACATCACAATCACCCTATTATAAACCACCCTTGAATTATCCTCACAAATAGTTTTCTTGACCAACAAAATTGGTCCTTCCCACAAGATTGAAATTCTCATGCATCAGAAAGCACTCCTCTGCTAATTGATCAGAGGCCTGGTCGCTTCCTTAAAGCAGTGTTTGGTGATAACCTCTTAATGTTCTTCAGCCATTAACGCTCTGCAATTTCCAACTAAGTGCCGATAAAGGGTGAGTTAGTTACCCCATTTAGAGGAGGCGAACAACGACTTCTTAGTTTGAATTCACCAACACTTTGCTGAAGCCTTCGTTTTTGGCTACTCTTAAGAGCTTCCACTGGCACGCATTTCAGTAGGTGGGGCCCAAGTTCCTCACTAAGTAGAACTTTACAATTCCGCCCATGCAAAGCACACAGGAAATGTGGGGCAACATGCTCTAGCGTTCCTACTCTCATTCCCCTTTTTTTGTCCTTTTTTAATTTTTATTTGTTTTTCTTTTCTTAAATAAAAAAATATTATTTAGGTAGTTAAAAAAAATATTGTGTGTTATTGGGTGGGTTCAAAAAACAATATTCTATTAGACAATTTAAATTGAATTTCCATTGGTTGGAGAAGTGATAAAATGCAAGTTCGAAAAAATTGAAACTTTTGCTGATGTGGCAGGCGAACTCACGATAGAAATACTGTAAGCCATGTCAAATTGTTATAAGTTCCCCCTAGATATGTTCACAAGCTCCAAGCTTGACTTGAAAACCAAAAATCCATTCACCTTAAGGATCCAAAAAATGCTCGGCCCCCTTGCTGTTACAAAATCCTTTCAGATTGCTCTATCCACGTTCAACTTGACCCAATCTTTCACCGAGGGCTTCAAGCAAAAGGCAATTGCACATGGCTCAGCCTTTCTTTTCTTGAAATTAATCTTAACCCTGACTCTAATGGAAAGGTAAACTCCTTGTCCCATTTGATCAAGAAATCATGTGAAAAGGAAAGGGATCTATTCTCCTTCACTGAAAGCCCCTAAGCACCTCCACTTCCCCAAATCCCAAGTAATCAAAGACAAAAGGGAGGGGCATTCTTCAAGTTGCCTACTTTCTTCGACAGGTTACTTAAAAACCATATGTCCCAACTATCCTTGAAGAAGAAGAAAGTTTTAAGGTTCAAAGTCAGGAAATGATCCTAAACCTCCACCATGCTAGGACGGTCCCTTATTTATTTGGCAGGTACGTACAGCAATTTTTTTATCTACATGTTATTGACCATATAGTTATTTTTCAAGTCTGCTAATCAATAAGTGGATTAGGTCATGACTGAACCACTAGTTTGCATGTGTGAAAAGGTTTTTGGATGCTAATAGTCCATACGTTGGAGTATCGGACACTAATGATCCTTAATAAAGAAGACCGCCTAATATTATGCAGTCTGAGAGTACCTTGTATATTCCATCACTGAGTAAAATATATTCAGACTTAGTAATTTTATAATCTTGTAACTTATTCAGACATGTAAATAGCATTCTCAATGCCACCATTTGCGTATGAAAAGTATATTGTCATGTCTTACATTCTCGAACTTTAGGGGTGTTATTTTCTTTATATGAACATTGATTACTAACACTCTGATTCATATATTTGACAATGCAGTAACTTATTATTAGGCCTGGCAAATATGTGTACTACCCGATTACCCAGATCCAGAAAAACTCATTTAGGGTCACAACAAAAAAAAAATCCAAAGCTTAAAGTGGGTCACTCAAATATGTCCGACTTGAAATAGTAATTCTGGTTTGGGTTTAGCAATCTGGGTCTGGTTCATTTGAATTGTTGGATAAATTTAGGTCTACTCATATTTAGACAATGTTTGGACCTTAACTATTTGCGAAACTTGGTTGATAAAATTAAGCCGTAAAAGTCCAAACAAGCTAATAATGTCATTAAGTTGACGTAGCTTTCTTTGGAACCCGAATGTAGCTGAAAGG
The DNA here is from genome assembly GCA_017589665.1 of Selenicereus undatus. NCBI lineage: Eukaryota > Viridiplantae > Streptophyta > Magnoliopsida > Caryophyllales > Cactaceae > Selenicereus > Selenicereus undatus. Next base: position 43,363,658 of record JACYFF010031957.1, read on the forward strand.
TTAATAAACAACATAACATGATCTGCTTAGTGATTTGCACATTTGAAATCCAGGTCCGGTCTTCAAACACTAAAAAAAGTTAGGTATTTAAATTTGCAATTTAAACATCTGAACATTTAGGTTCAAGCTCGAATATGTCATGCTTGTCAAATTGCAATCCAAATAAGGTTACGGTATGGTAAGTTTGTTTGAATGACTATTTATCTGAACCCTAAACGACTCAAACGTGGGCTTTTTCCTAGCCCATTTTTTATTATCTGTAGATGATACATTTCTTTCATATTTTCAAGCATTACCCTTTACATGTGATGCTATAACACTCCTACCCCTCGGGTTAGAAGTTTTGATAATTCCTTAAAGTTTTAGGATCAAACGGGCAAAATTTTGCCTAAAAATGAGCATGACTTAAGCTTATAATCCCAAATTGGTAACTGTAATAATGAAGAACATAAAGGACATATCTAAAAAAGCTTTACATTACATGTTGGAGACCACAACTTTACGGCCATACAGCTGGAGGGTGCAAACTGTTAGTTTAAATAAAATCAAATAAATCAATTTACAACTGAATAGGTTGCAGACCCAGAGCACTCAGGGTTTACATCCTCAGGCCTTTGAATTCCAACCAAACGAAAACAACTGACTATCTGGGTAGTTGGCCCACATGGCCATTTAGAGTAACCACTAGATAGTGTGTAATGCATGGACTCAAGAATCAGATTCACATTTTTCAGGAAGACTTATAAATACATGATATTACGTGGTTAATCCTATGAATCTATGTATACATATATATAATTTCCTTCACACCTATTAACAAGGATACTAAGAGAAATCAACTTAATGAGCCGATAATTTCACATGCCCTTTCAAGAACCTATGCAAAAAAGGGAAAGGGAGAGGTAGTGAGCTACCACACGCTCAATGTATAATTCACATCGCAAAAAACCAAAACAACTATATGCATTACTTTAAGTAGTAGTCACACTAAACCTTTAATTAATATTAACATATTAAGCATGCATGTCCACCAACATCTAGTTGTCCCTTAATAACATCCAAGAATGGGGGAGGTAGGCCATTTCAGCTCTAAGTTTAACAGTCAACACTAAAGGGGTTCACTTAGGTTACCGGTGTAATCTCCTTTAGCACAAAACCAAAAATAGCAACCAAGAGGAGTTAAAACTTTAAGTTGAATCAAGTTAAGCCACTGTAAAACTTATTTCACATGAAGAAGAAGATCATTTTGGATTTAATAGAAGTCATTTCAAATAGTACTTGCGCCTTTTCAAACCTTTGCACTAGTATAATCCAGAAACAAGTGGTTTCCAACTCATAATAGGTAAGAAAATCACTTTCAGGGCATTTTATTCACAAGTTAGTGCTCACTTTAAGTGCGTATCTCAACTCACGACATGTGGTACGCCTGGCGCCTCTCAAAGTGAATGAACTCCTACCCTCGCCAGGGCAGTACAAACTAGGGTTCCTGCTTTCCGAGTCTGCTCCCTGAAAGTTAGGATTCCCACCTTCAAAGTCTGCACCGTAGACTAAGTCCATATAATTAGTACTATCCTCTTAACCCAAAACATTATAAGCTTATTCGACTTTCAATCATATGAAAACAACTTGGTTGCTTCAGAGTGACTTGACAATAGCAGTTTTAGTTTCTAGCAAGCTAATAACACCTTGGCTGTAGAACAAGTTCATAGGCACATGTAATAGCATATATAAGCAAACCAGCTCTTAAAATGTTTAGCAGGGCTTTTAAAACTTCATTTCAAGAATCATGTATTACTTAACTTTTGAATTACGCCCATCCATTTTAGAAAGGAAAAGGAGAGGTTTCGGCCTCTTTTATCAAATGACCCTTATCAAGCTCAGCTCCACTCACTCAATGTAATCTCTGCATTCAATCAAGTAAATTTAAGTTTACAGTTCACAGCGCTTGCACATAGGTACACATTTACATATCATTGACAAAACAGGGTAAGCTTGGCCATAGCGTACTGCTGCATAGTTCACAGCCTTGGTCCAAACTAGACTAGCTGCTGAACCAGCCAGCAACTGCCTATAGTCAATAATGCCTAAACACTCGTAGCCATATAGATTCAGTAAATGACAAGCAGGGTTGAACTGAAGTCAGCGACTGCCCTGCTCACAGAACCAGGCCACTAAATCGACTAGTTGACTCCCTATTTTCCATCCCTGTTCTCTAACAAAACACACACACACACACACAGAGAAAACAAGAATAACATAAGAGTTCCAACAACTTTAGGGTATAGACGTGCAATCAGTGATGTCATTTTCACAATTCGATCAACAACCAAAATGACTGAGAATTGAAATGATATTTAGGGTATAACTTAACGATTCACAACCACCACAGTTTTATTGCTTAAAACCCCAGTCTCTCTTGTCATAGAACTACCCACAAATTACACCTCAAAGACCAACAGTCAACCAAACGATTCCTAATTCATTCCAAACCACTCCATTTCCTTAACAATTCAATTCCAGTCCTTTCCTTTCAATCAGTTAGTCAATTCAAACATAAATCCTAACTTTGCTACACAACAAATCCCATGGCTAACTTCAAAGCAATTTAAGATTTATTACTAAGTTAGAGCTGGAAGATTATTGACCTCGATTCCGAGCTAATGGACTGAATTTAGGGTTAGCTTGGTGTTTTGGCTTGGTTTTCAAGTCTCCCTCCTCATCCTCTTGCACTGCTCGGTCGCCTCCTCTACTTTGCCCACCTCTGCTGCTGCTACTACTCTAATTTCTCTCATCCTCAATCCCACTAGACTCTCCGAATCTGAGTCCACTTGATGTATCTTGAAGGTAATGAATGAAAACTCAAGCTAGAATTCAAGCACTCACGGTTTAGTAAACTGAATTCTAGTTAAGCTTAAGCAAACCCGTGGGATAATGAATGGAGAATGATAGTTCTAAACCTTTGTTTGAATACAGAAACACCACCAAACTCTAGTTTAGGGTCCCTAAACTTTGATTAAGATACAAAATCACCACTTAAACAAAGATTAGGAATTACTTGATCACCACCTTAATCGACCAAATTAAGGATAAGCAAGTGAAGTGTTTTGTGTGTACGAAAGTAAAATGCTCTCAAACTAATTTTTGATTCGAGTGAGTACTGAAATGCAAAATGGCCGTGAGAGTCTCCTTAGTACAAGCCTAGCTAGCACCTAAACAAGCAAGCTAGCAGATGAGGTTTCCTTCCTAAGGAGGAAACGTATTAGCTTAAGCAAAGCTTCATGGTTTAGCACTAAACAGAATACTAACTCACTTAGCTTAATCTAATTACAATCAAAATGAAAAGAAAAGCAAGACAAATGATGTTTACAACCTTAATTACATGTTATTAAGCCTAACACAACCAGATGTCTAAGGAAAGAAAAGTAAAGCAGCCATAAACTAGCATTGCTTTTCGGCTAGCCAATCCGGGTAAAGAGACATCTCTTCCTTTCTTTTGCTTCTCATTGGTTCCTCTTCCCAAAATGCTGAACCTTGTAGCTTATTATTGTGTTTCTAGATATCTGGTAGAGTGTGTGAAGTGAGAAAGCAAGCAAATACCCAAGGAAACCCACGGATGAAGGAAAACAAGCTGCTGCTGCAAACCGGGTTCAAGGAGCCGTTTTAACCCGGTTTTCTGACCTCTTTAAACCCAACCAAAAGTGGTCATCATTTTGATTTTAGGCCATGGTGGGAAGCCTTAGGGTGTGTACAAACCCCCCTGCAAAGAAATCAAGGTTAAATCATGTTTAAGGAATTCCAATAAAACATTCAATCGTGCAGTTCTGAAGTAAAACGGGACAGGTTAGACAAAATCCCGTAACTTCAATTGTGCATGATTGGAATTTAAGGCTTGGACCTGAAAGTAGACATCATGAGGAATCCAAAAATGTAAAAATATCAAACTTAAGCCACAATGTAGCTTAAGTAATAAGATAAACAAAACCGGGCACATTCTGGCCGTACAACCCGGTTACTTCAGTTTGGGTCTTTTCCACAATCTGAGCCATTGCTTGGACTTTGGAGTTTGCAAAGGACCTTGTTGGACATGTTGGAGCTTCTTCCTTGTCTTGGTTGGTGGGGACTCCATCATCCTCCCCTTGTTGAAAAGATTTAATCCTCAAATCAGCAAGGTAATCATCGGCTTGGTAAGCACTTAAATCAGCTACATTGAATGTGGTTGAAACTCCATAGTCATTTGGCAAATCAACCTTATAAGCATTGTCATTTATACGTTCAAGTACCTCAAATGGACCATCAGCCCTTGGCATTAGCTTGTTCTTCCTCTTGAAAGAAAATCTCTCCTTCTTTAGGTGAATCCACATGAGGTCTCCAGGTTGAAACACCACCTTCTTCTTATGCTTGTTGGCTTCAGCTTGATAGGATGCATTAGTCTTCTCCATTCAGCTCCTTATGAACTCATGAATCTTTTGGATTTCTTCTACCCTTGAAGCTGCATCCGCACTTGGCTTTTGATCTAATGGCCGTTGTGTAAGATCAAGTGGGCTAATAGGATCAATTCCATAGACCACCTTAAATGGTGATAGGCTAGTAGCCTTGCTTGGAGCCCTGTTGTAAGCAAACTCTGCATGGGGTAAAAGCAAATCCCAAGCTTTGGCATGAGGTTTAATCAAAGCCCTTAGAAGTGTTCCTAAGGTTCGATTAGTAACCTCAGTTTGCCCATCAGTTTGTGGATGACAAGTAGTACTACACATGAGTTTAGTACGTAACTTGTTCCACAATGTAATCCAGAAATAGCTTAAAAACTTAGTATCCTTGTCAGAAACAATTGACCTAGGGATACCATGTAATCTTACCACTTCCCTGAAATACAACTCAGCAATATGTGTAGCATCCTTAGTCTTGTTGCATGGAATGAAATGAGACATTTTAGAAAACCTATCTACCACAATAAAGATAGAATCCTTGTTCCTTTGGGTCTTAGGCAGTCTAAGAATGAAGTCCATACTTACATCAACCCAAGGTGTGGTAGGAATAGGTAGAGGTGTCTATAGGTCGTGGGGTAAGCAGTGACTTTTGGCCACTGTACAAGTCCCACACCTCTTCAGAATGTCTTGAACATCATTCTCCATGGCTGGCCAATAGTAGTACTCCCTTAGCATAGTGAGTATCTTGTTCTCTCCATAACGACCAGCTAGAGAACCTTCATGAACTTCTCTGATTATAAGCTCCCTTGTGCTACACTTTGGTACACACAGTCGTGTACCCTTGAATAGAAATCCCTGATGAATTAAAAAATCTCCTTTGGGGTGCTTAGAGCAATCAACATACAACTCCCCAAAGTCTTTATCCTCAACATACAAAGCTTTTAGATGCTCAAAACCAAGTACACAAGCGTCTAATTGAAACAAAAGAAGATACCTCTAAGATAGAGCATTTGCACCTTGATTGAGTTTTCTAGATTTGTGCTTGATTGTAAAGTGCTATGATTGGAGAAACTCAACCCACTTAGCATGTCGTGAGTTCAACTTATGTTGGCCATGAATGTACTTCAAAGCTTCATGGTCAGAATGTAAGATAAACTCACTTGCAATCAAATAATGATTCCAATGCTCTAAACATCTCACAATGGCATAGAATTCCTTATCATAGGTGGAGTATTTTCTTCTTGAATCACAAAGTTTCTCACTAAAGAAGGCTAAAGGTTTACCTTCCTGAGTAAGAACACCACCTATACCAACTCCAGAGGCATCACATTCCATTTCAAAGACTTTGCTAAAGCACGACAAGGATAAAATCGGTGCTTGAGTAAGTCTTGTCTTGATCTCTTCAAAGGCAGATTGAGCATTTTGTGTCCGTATAAATGATGTACCCTTAATAACTTCAGTCATAGGAGCCATAATGGTGCTAAAACCACTAATGAACCTCATGTAAAATGAAGCTAGACCATGGAGAGCTCGGACAACATGAATACTCCTTGGAACTAGCCATGATCGAATTGCTTCAGCCTTGCTGTCATTTGCTTTTATGCCATCTCCAGTAACAATATAACCTAGAAATGTAACTTCAGGAGTAAAGAAAGCATATTTCTTAAGGTTACCAAACAACTTCTCACGTTCCAGAACAAGCATCACTTGAGTTAAATGGTCTTGATGTTCATGCTTATCCTTGGAATACACCAAAAATATCATCAAAGTATACTACCACAAACTTCCCTATATACGGCCTGAACACTTGGTTCATTAATCTCATGAAAGTACCAGGTGCATTTGAAAGACCAAAGGGCATTACCAACCATTCATAAAGCCCTTGTTTTGTCGTGAAAGCAATCTTCCACTCTTCACCTTCTCTAATCCGTATTTGGTAGTAACCACTTCGAAGATCAATCTTAGAGAACACTTTAGAGCCATTCAATTCATCTAGAATGTCTTCAAGTCTAGGTATAGGATACCTATACTTGATTGTAATCTTCTTAATGGCCCTGCTGTCCACACACATTCTCATTCCACCATCCTTCTTCGGCACCAAAAGAGCTGGAACGACACAAGGACTCAAAGACTCACGGATTAAGCCTTTAGTCTTCAACTCTTCAACTTATCTTTGTATCTCCATGGTGTCTTTTGGATTCATCTTATAAGCAGGCTTGTTTGGTAGGATGGAACCTGGAATAAGATCAATGTGGTGTTGAATGCCCTTTTTAGGAGGCAAACCTATAGGTATCTCCTTAGGAAATAAGTGACAAAAGTTTTGGATGAGTGCTTTGGCTACGGGATGAGTGGGTAATGGAATTGCTGGTTCATCTTGAATGCTTAATATCCACTCCTTAAAGTCCTTAAACTCATGTTGGGAAGCCTTTAGTAATGGTTCACTCATGGATAGAAGCAAATCAGCTTGCTTAGACTTGTTTTGAGGCTTGATTTTGTGGAGTTTAGATGGGGGTGATGGAGCTAGAGTAATCTTCTTGCCGTCCTTGGTAAAAGATTAAGTATTTAGGTAACCATTATGCATAACCTTACGGTCATACAGGCATGGTCTTCCTAAAAGCATGTGATAAGCATCCATGGGAATAACATCACACCATAACTCATCTTGATAGTTCTTTCCAATGGAGAAAGAAATCAGGCACCAAGAGTTCGCTTGGATTCCCTTTCTTTGATTCAGCCACTGGATGTTGTATGGGTGTAGATGAGTCATTGTTTGCAATCCTAGTTTCTCAATCATGCTTAGAGAAACCACATTAGCACAACTCCCTCCATCAATAATCAAAGAACACACCTTCCCTTGGAAAGTACAACTGGTATGGAATATGTTCTCCCTTTATTCATCTTTAACTCCCTTTTGATTGCTTAGAACTTTTCTCAAAACTAAAAGTTCTCCTTCATCAGCCTCTTCCACGACCTCATCTTGAGTTTCATCAAGTTTTTGCTCACTTTCAACTTTAATTTCTTCCTCTTTAAAGACCTCCTTCACAGCTGACCATTCGGACAAGGTAATCACCTTACGGTTTGGGCAGTCCGAGGCTATATGCCCAAGTCCTTGACATTTAAAGCACCTTCTATTGCTCATGGGGTCAGGATTGGGTCTATTTTGTGGTGTTTGGGTCTTTTGTGGAGCTGGGGTTCTCTGTGGAAAGGAAGGGGACGAATTTTATGGCTTGGAGATGGGATTCGAACTCCCCTAGTTAAAAGGTTGGTTCCGGCTATAGGGTTTCTGGTTTTGGGGTTTAAAGGGCTGCCTTGCCTTCTTTTGCTGCTCCACCTTGTGAGCCAGCACACAAACATCATCAAAGGACGTATAAGCTTGCAATTCAACCACATTAGAATACCTAGGATCAAGACCTCCCAAGTATCTAACTAGGGTTTGCTCTTCGGGTTCTTTGATGTCACACTTAATCAAAAGCTTCTCAAACTCACATGTGTACTCTTTAACACTCATGCTGCCTTGAGTAAGGTTGTGAAGTTGAGAATAACAATCTTGGACGTAGGTAGAAGGAAGAAATCTAGCCTTAAGCTTGGATTTCATCTTTTCCCACGTACAGATTCTAGGCTTTCTTCTCTAACCCGTTTAGCACTTAAGTTAGTCCACCATAAAGATGCATACTTTGTAAGTCTTAAGGCCACTAACTTGACCTTTTTTTCTTTAGGAACATCTTCGTATTCAAAAACCCGCTCAACAGTATGCAACTGATCAAGAAATTCTTCAGGATTTGGTAGTACCTTCAAGTTCAAGAATTTCAACTTTGAAATCATTGGTGTTTGCTTGAATCCGAGGTTCTACCCTTGTCACTCTGATTGGTTCATCCTCACTAGATGAATCAACTTCATGACTAAAGACATATTCTTGCCTTCTTGGTTCGGATTATAAGGTTTCTTCATTCACTTTCTGCTTTCGCTTCAAAACTGTACCAAGCTGCTTTCTTAAATCCTCATTTTGTGCTTCAGTTTCTTCATTTCTTTGAGTATTCTCTTGAATCTTCTTAGCCAGCAACTCATTCTGCCTCATTAAGGCCTCAAACCTCTCTTCCAAAGTCATGCTTGCTGAACTCATGTTGCTCGCGACTTGCTTGAACTCAAACTAGGTTTGTGTTTGAAAATGAATGGAGGAATGAATTCTGGAAGGGGATGGATGTACCAGGCCAAGGAGAAACCCAAGCTCTGATACCAAATATGATGTATCTTGAAGGGAATGAATGAAAACTTAAGCTAGAATTCAAGTACTCACGGTTTAGTAAACTGAATTCTAGTTAAGCTTAAGCAAACCCGTGGGATAATAAATGGAGAATGATAGTTCTAAACCTTTATTTGGATACAGAAACACCACCAAACTCTAGTTTAGGGTCCCTAAACTTTTCTTAAGATACAGAATCACCACTTGAACAAAGATTAGGACTTACTTGATCACCACCTTAATTGACCAAATTAAGGATTAACAAGTGAAGTGTTTTGAGTGTACGAAAGCAAAATGCTTTCAAACTGATTTTTGATTAAAGTGACTAATGAAATGCAAAATGGTCGTGAGAGTCTCCTTAGTACAAGCCTAGCTAGCACCTAAACAAGCAAGCTAGTGGCCGAAGTTTCCTTCCTGAGGAGGAAACGTATTAGCTTAAGCAAAGCTTCGCGGTTTAGCACTAAATAGAATACTAACTCACTAAGCTTAATCTAATTACCATCAAAATGAAAAGGAAAGCAAGACAAATGATGTTTACAACCTTAATTACATGTTATTAAGCCTAATACAACCAGATGTCTAAGGAAAGAAAAGTAAAGCAGTCGTAAAGTAGCATTGCTTTTCGGCTAGCCAATCCGGGCAAAGAGACATATCTTCCTTTCTTTTGCTTCTCATTGGTTCCTCTTCCAAAAATGCTGAACCTTGCAACTAATGATTGTGTCCCTAGATATCTTGAAGAGTGTGAAGCTATCAAGCAAGCAAATAGCTAAGGAAACCCACAGATGAAGGAAAATAAGTTGCTGCTGCAAACCAGGTTCAAGGAGCCGTTTTAACCCAGTTTTCTGACCTCTTTAAACCCAACCAAAAGTCGTCATCATTTTGATTTCAGATCTTGGGGGAAAACCTTAGGGTGTGTACAAACCCCCCTGCAAGGAAATTAAGGTTAAATCATGTTCAAGTAGAAGAATTCCACTAAAACATTGAACTGTGCAGTTTTGAACCAAAATGCCCAGGTTGGACAAAATGCCTTGATCTCCTAACTTCGATTGTGTACGATTAGAATTTAATGCTTGGACCTGAAAGTAGACATCATGAGGAATCGAAAAATGTAAAAATATCAAACTTAAGCCGCAATGTAGCTTAAATAATAAGATGAACAAAACCAGGCACATTCTGGCCATACAATCGGGTTACTTCAATTTGGCTCTTTTCCACAATCTGAGTCATTGCTTGGACTTTGGAGTTTGCAAAGGACCTTGTTGGATTTTTTGGACCTTCTTCATTGTCTTGGTTGGTGGGGACTCCATCACGACTACTGATGAAGGTAGTGGTAATGTGGTGGTGGCAACACTGGTGAATTGTGGTGGCTTAAGGTTTGGCCCTTCCTGTCCCACTCTCTCCCTGCATTATGCCCCATAAAGATTATGACTCGTTTTCCTCCGTTTGGGTTGGAATGCTGTCATCCGGCCACCTGACACGGTGGTGGTGGTGCGCTCTCTCTCTCTCTCTCTCTCTCTCTCTCTCTCTTGGGTTGGTGGGGGAAATGGCAATGAAGCTGGGCTCTTGCCTCCTACGTGAAAACTTGAAAAAACCCAAAAAGTGTTTAGCTAATTTATAATGGCTCATGAGGTTCCTTTGAGACAGTTAGGTGCTAATTTATATAGGTGCTGCAAAGATTTTTTTTTTTTAAGTGGCAGCATAGGTGGCAACAGAAGGTGTGAAGAAAATACCATTCTCACGAACATCCATTTTGAATTAGGCATGGTCAACAGTTGTTGTAGGGAGAGAATGAGGAGAGAGAATCACTTGGGGACTTAGAGAAGAAGAAGTGGGAGGAGAGACCATTCACAGTGAGTTCGAAAGTGAGGAAGGAGTTTAAGGGATGATAGAAGGATTCTTAGCAGAGGAAGGCAACAGTGGTGGGTGACTTTTTGTTATTGTGAAGTTTGGTGGGGGTGACGGTGGTCGTGGATGGTGGAAGGAGGCTATGATGGTGTGAAGTTTTGTTGGGGGTGAAGTTAAGGGCATCTATTTGTGAGAGGTTAGTTCTTCAATTTGAAGTTAATTTTGTGACACATGGTCTTTTTTGGTACAAAATTTAGGATGTTAATGTTTAGGGATTATATGGATGGAAAATTAAGTGTCTCAATTATTGTAATACAAATTAGAGGAGGGTGGTGGGTGGGGGTGATGGGTATGGTGGTTGCATGTCTGTTGTGTTGGGGGAAAGATGAATGGTGAGGGGGCCTTTTGGGGGGGTAATGAACTGTTTAGTTTGTGAGTGGTTGTGGGTTATACGTGTGAATTTGTTGTAGTTGAATGGTTTATCCATGCTAACTCGAAGTGAATTACCTGGTATAGTTTTGTACCCTTCATTGGATAAATTGCTCTAAGCTATAGGTAAATCCTAGGATATTAGTATGTAGTTGAGTGTGTTGTATCCTATGAAGTGTTGGTGTCTAACCCTGGATGATTATCTACATTGTTGCAGATACAATCCATCAAAGTGTAGGTGTACAACCTGGAATAGTTATCTGCAGTTGACTGCATTGTATCTTTTGAAGTGCAGGTAAGTAACCTTGGGCAATTATTTGTAGTTGAGTAGATACAATCCACTCAACTGTATGTGTACCACTAGGGGGTACTTATCTATAGGTGATTGCTTTGTATCCTTTGAACTGCATGGAAGTAACAGTGAATAGTCTTCTACACAATCCACTCAACTGCACGTATACCACCTACGATAGAAGGCAGTTGACTGTCTTGTGTCCTTTAAACTACAGGGAATTAACACTGGAAAGTTCAGTGCAGTTGAGTGAATATAGTGAACTAAATTGCAGGTGTATAACTTGGGATACTTATCTATAGTTGACTGCATTATATCCTATGAACTGCATGTATGTAGTCCTGGATAGTTATGTGTAGTTGAGTGGATACAGTCAACTTAACTGTAAGTTTACAACCTGGGATATTTATCTTCAATTCAGTGCATTGTATACTGTGGTGATTAACATCCTAGGATATGTATTGAGTACCCCTCAATTTTTGCAGTATATCCAAGGATGTAGATTAGATTGGGCTGTTGTTGATGTTGGATTTTAGTATGGTGGTTCTTAGTAAGTGTTTGTAACTAATGGTGTCGAAGTGTGGCAGTTATGGTGGTGATACTGATATTGTTTCTCTGTGTACTGTGTGAATGTAGTTACGTATAATGAAGCTACAGGGTACGAGTGCGCGTCAGGGTGAGAAGGGAGAAAGTTCGGGGTAGGTGGAGTCTAGAAAGATATGGCAATGATTGCCAACTTGAATTGAAAAAAAGTGTTGGGGTTCTAGTTTCAGAAGCAACTATCATCCTTAAGATGTTTCGGGAGAGAATGATGGCGATGTCTCCTTATCGGAGGAGGGTGATGTTGATTTGTATACTGGTGAGGAGATGGAGGGTAGCATGGGATAGTGTGATGAAAGGAAGAGTGTATCGGTTGAAGGGAAGGGAAGATACAAGAGGCGTAGGGCAACAAGGGAGGGGGTTGTGATTGGGGATGACCTGGAGGTGGGGGTGCTTGTAGGTCCTGATCCTAAATTGCGTGGGAGGCTGACATTGGATACAGTTATCGAGTTTGTGAGTAGGTTGGGAACTCTGCATGTTGAAGCTATTAAGGGGGGGTACTGAAGCCTATCCTATAGTATCAGTCGTTTGGCCTCCATGGAGAGTTGACCCTTACACTTGTTAGGCGATGAGTTCCACATAAGAAGGCATTCAGGATAGGGGGAGGCTAGTTCCCGTTCGCTGTGTTTGATGTGGTCTTCCAGCAATGGGGAGGAGGGTAGAGTTTGATGATAAGGAGGTCAGTAGTGAGTTGGGGAGGATGGTGAGGGAGTACATGGATGAAGTTGTAGCAGCCAAGAGAGGGAAGTGGAAGTGTCAGAAAAAAGGGAGGAGAAGTATATAACGTAATTGCTTTCCTGCAATGTCCGATTTGTGTGAGGAGAATGGAGAAGAAGATAACATCGGGTTGTGAATATAGTTATTTGTGTAGATAGTCCTTAGCGGATTGTTCTTTTCGTGGACGTCGTATGGTGTTGCATGGTGTGTGGAGAGATATGCTTATGATGTGTAGCATTTAGGGGACTATGCATGGGTAGAGGCAATTTAGTGGTTCCTTGTTCATGGATGAGTTCTCGGTGAAGTTGTTGGAACCTATCAATGAGGTTCCGCTGAATGGTTGTGCCATCCTTCTTCAAGTATGTACATCTAATTTACACACTTGTACGTATGAGTGTAATTTTGTGTGGACATGTTCATGTATTGATGTTTGTCAATGGTGGACGAGTATAGTAATGTACGATGACGTGGTAATGACTATTTATGAAAATCATCATATTCATTGGTTAGATCTGAATGTGTAGTAATTGTTTACAAGTTTGTGTGTCCACTGATGTGTGTGCAATTTGCGGGTGTGGTTTTACGAGCATACAATGCGATTCTCTGTGCATGCTGAGATAAGGTTCCCCATAATAGCCAAGCGGGATATAGTGGATCACGAGGGCCATTACGATGTGTATGCCCTTCTAACCAGACTGAAGTAGGAAGAGTTATACGTTGTTGTTGTTTGTGTTAGTCTTTCCATGAAACTTGCATAGGTTTGTGTATTGGTTGTATAATTTATGAGTTAAAGTATAGGTTTGTAAACTGTGGACGTGTGTAGGTTATGCCAGTGTTGTATCATACGGAGAAAGAGAAGGAGGAGCAGATTGTGAAGGACTTTTTGAAGACAGATGAGTAGAGATACTATTTGAAGGATGGAGAGGTAGTGCATGACATTTTGTTGTTGTAGTTGTAATAGAATTAGTGCATTATATGAATCACTTCAGGCGGTATTCGTACATGTAGGGGGTGTTATCATACGATGAGCAGTTGTGTCATATTCGTGAAGACTTGTAGTTGGAGAAGGAGAATTGTAAGTCATTGGAGATGGAGAAGGAGAAGGAGAAGTTGGCATTCTGTGTTCGTGATTTGCAGGGAAGATTACAGAAGTATAAAGACATGCTTGAGTACTTGCAAAAGAATAATGCTCCGCCTGCTACAGACGGTGAGGGTAAGGTACAAGCTGTTGATGATGCTCATAGTCCAGATAAGCATCAACAATGAAGTGCGGAAGTGGTAGCCAATGATGAGCAGTGGGAGTTTCAAGTGTTCGCTGTTAAGGAGCACCATCTCAGGATGACCATGTTGAGGGGTTGGGTGTTGAGGAGCAGCCGCTCCAGGTGCCAGCAAGAGAGGAGTTGAATATGGAGGACTCGGTTGTTGAGTGACCAGTTGTGAAGGAGCTACTATTAGAGCATTCCGCTAAGGGGGTGGCAATTGTGAAGGTGCTGCTATTGGAGGAGCCGACTGTTGATGTGGCCAAACCTGAGCACCTAAGTGCTGAGGTGTTGCCTTCTGTGGATCCCGTTGTTAAAATGTCGGGTGACATTGTGCACTTTACGGCTAATGTCCATGTTACGGATACAAAGGTTTCCTACAATGATGATGATGGGGAAAGTGTGCAAGTCGATAAGGGTGATAGTAAGGAGCAACTACGGGTGGATGCTAAGCAGGGTCCAAGTGAGAGTGTTGAGGACGTTGTTGTCATTGAGACAACTAAGGTAATTGTTTGAGCTAAAAATGTGATATTTTTAAGGTACTTTTTCATCGGTTTTATGCTCGTTTTAATAATATTTTTAAGGTTTGTAATTGATTTAATTTTATTTTGCAGATTTTGAATAAATGCAGAAAAAGGGCTTAAACGGAGGAAAAAGTGAGAAAAATAGAAGAATTGTCGGAGGTTGAAGAATCGAGCCAATTTCGATAAAAACCGGCAAAGGAAAAAGAAGAAACCAGACCGGTCCAAAAAAAACCGGACCGACCGGTTCAGCAGAAAACCCGGTTCAGCATTTAAGTCAACCCCCTCCCCTTCACGCTCTCTCTCTCCTTGCCTGTTCAATTTCCCGAAACCCAGAACCTTCATCTTCCTCGCCATCCCCATCTCGCTTCGCTTTCTCTCTCTACCCCGTTCTCTCTCCTCCAGCACAAAAACCACCCAACCCCGAAAACCTCTAGAACCACGGTTTTCCCAAACCCAGAAACCACCCCTACCCTCTACCCACGGTTTTCATCTCCAACTCACCCCATTACCTCTAACAACCACCATCGCTGGGTCTCATCTCCACCCTCCACGTCTTCAACCTCACTAGCTTCACCATCGTAGCCATCCACGACACCACCCCAGTGGGTTCCATCATCCACCGTCCAGCATACCATCAAATCGAGGGCTGAGAAGTGAAGGGCTTCCGGTATAAAGCAACAGGACGCCATTGAAGCAAGGTCAGGTAGCGTAGGTTAAATTTTAGGATTAGGATTAGGTTTAAATTCCGTTTTTAGAGTTTAGATTTAGTTTAATTTCATTTTTAATCTCAATTTCATATTCGAATTTCAGGTTTAATGTCAATTTTCAGAATTAGGGTTAGGTTTTAGATTCGGTTTATGGTTGAATTCATTGCAATTTCGAGATTCCTTGGTTGTAATTAAGCTTTCGGTTTGATTTTGCAAAATTCTGGGTTTATTGCGTTCATTATTGCTTCGTTTCCCTTCCCCTGTTTTGTTCTGTTTCGATCTTTCTAGGTCTAACAATGGTGGTTTCGCCATTGAGGATGGAAGGCTGAGCTTCAAGCAAGGAAGCCTGAAAACTGGTTAGATTGCGTTCATTCCCCCTTCGGTTCTGTCAAAATTCCCTTCCCCTGTCTTAAGCTTTGGTTCGTTGTTGCCCTGCTATTGCTTGCTGTTCTTTGTTTTCCCTGTGCTCGATCTGCCTTGTTGTTCTTCGTTCATTTTCAATTGTGCTTGGCTTTAATTTCGTCCCCCTCCCCTTAGTTTAATTCCATGGCATAATTTGCCTTAGTTAATTCTGGACTAACAAAGTAATTAGGTTGTTAGTTTTAAACCATGGTTAATTTCAAGTTTAGTTGTTTAATTTGGTTTAATTGGTTAATCAATATAAAGGTTAGGTTAGGTTTAGTCATTAGGTTGTTTTGATGCTTTGTTGAATTAGGTTATTAAATTACCTTGAATAATTCCATTTAGTTTAATTAGTTAAATTTAATCGTTTAGTTTTAAAATGACCATAATTTCACGTCTTCCCTGTGGACCTACCCTTAAGTACTACGACTGACAATCGAGTATTTGAGGTTTCTTTTTTCCTTTTTCTTTAATTTAATTTTCCACCCCCCTCAAAAACCGCTCAACAATTTTTGGCGCCGTTGCCGGGGAAGACGGTGAGATTTGGTCATGTTTTTAGTTGCTTTCGTATTTGTTTAGTTTTGTTGTTATTTTGTTTAGTTGTTATTTATTTAATAAGTTCTTGTTAGTCATTTCGTAACTTTAAGTTTCGAATCGATTTTCAGTTTCTCATTTTGGTATCGTTTTTCATTTTTGAAAAAACCAAAAAAATCCAAAAACATTTGAAAAAGACCAAAAAAAACCCCTCCAAAAATCCAAAAATATTTGAAAAACCTTCAAAAATCAAAAAAAATGAAAAATGCCTAAAAATTCAAAAACATTAGAAAATTCTGAAAACCACAAAAAAAATTAGAAATTTCAAAAACCCAAAAACAAATTCAAAAATTCAAAAATTCAAAAAAATTGAAAAACTTTTAAAACTTTAAAAAAATTTCAAAATGCCAGTTTTCAGTTTCCCACAATATGAGCACGAACCTTTTTGGAATTACTTGTCGAGGCTTAATGATTATCGTGCCCAATTGCCTCAAACCTTTCAAAAATGGGAAATCTGTGAGGTCATTGTTTTGGGTCTAAATTTTGAATTTCGTGGTAATGTTGAGTCCATGTGTCCAGGGGGTTTGCTAGGATTGTTATCTGAAACTCAAAATGAAGTTTGGGATTTCTTTGAAAAATTAGGTTGGGATACTTACGAGTTTGAACAAGCTAATAAGTTTTCTGGATACCCAACTTCTGATGAGTATGATTTTTATGCTAATCCTTTCCCCCCAGATCATTTTCTAAACTCATATGACCCATCTTATTCTTATATGTCTCCTGTGCTGTGTGATTATTGTGAATCCCCTTCTCATGATGTTTCTGCGTGTCCTTATCGTGCTACCTATGCAAGACTTGAAAACAAAATTGATGATATGACTGATCAAATGATCAAACTTGATGATATGACTTATCAATTTATAGAGACCATGAAATTGAGAATTGCTGAATATTATCAATGTTTTAATCAAAATAAAGGGACTTCTAGAGAGATTGATTCTAGTTTAGGATCTCCTAAATCCAAAATTAGTCTCTACGAGGAGTCTGAACCTTCTTATTCTGCTAGGCCTGATTTGATAGAAAACATGCCTTTGCCTAGTTTAGAACAAGAAAGTGACCTCCCTAAGTCTCTATCATCAGATCTTGCACCCTGTACTAGCTCACCTGAAAATGTCACTAATGAACAATCTGATTCTGATAGTGAGTTAGAAATTAGCATCATACCTGTAGTAGAGTTTCATGATTTGGGCCATTCAAAAGATGTTTCACAGGAGTTGCATTATGAGATACCGGAACTCACTATGTTTGACTTTGATGATAATATTCTGCTTGTAGAGTATGAATCTTTTTCTGGTGAGTTCGAGACCCATGGAAGTTCTAATGATGGTTTGTGTGCTGATTATGAGACATTTTCTTTTGATTCCATCCAAACTGACTTCCTTCTAGAATCTGGCAAGTCTGAATCTGTTGAGTCTGAGATCATTGTTACTAAGAACTTTACTTTAGACCAGACTCTTGTGCCTTTTGATATTAGCAGACTTGTGAAAATTGCATCATTCATTTGGCCTAAATTTCTCGGTCATGCTAATCCAATTTCTAGGCCCATGACCTCCCTTCTGGCTTATTTTGAGTATATTCATTTCATTCCTGAGTGGGCCCAACTGTTTGATAAATTGAAACGGGCCCTTACCTGTGCTTTCCTGACTAGATGGATGTACTCAATCTGGTTCCAACTCACTGCGTTTTATAATCGTTATGCTATTGAGAGTTGGGCATCTGTATTTGATAAGCTGTTGCGTGCTCTAACGTGTTTTGATTTGAGTAGCACCTTTTCAGCTTAATATGGAGTGGCTGATGCTCCATACACTCTATAGTTTGGGTACAACCTCTATCCAACCTGGTATGATCGTTCCACCCTTCTTTTCTTTTTATTTTCTTTTCTTCCTTTTTGTATTTAGTTGTATATATTAGGATTTTGTGAATATGTGTTAGTTGTAAATACTTTGTTTCTTTAGCTTAGCATGTTTTAGTTTTCCCTTTTTATTTCATTTTTTGTTTATTTCATTATTTTTGTTTATTTCATTTTACTTTCATTTTTATTTCCCTTTTTTTATTTTCATCTTATTTTCATTTTTGTTTCATTTTTGTTTTTCTTTTCCTTTATTTTGTTTTAGATTTCTTTTTGTTTAGTTTGCAATTTAGTAGGTCTTTGATTTTTGTTTAGTTTTGCTTTTGTAAATATATGTGTGTGTTTGGTTTTGTTTTGAGTTTTGTTCTGATTTTGATTTTTGTCTTCTTTTCTTTAGTTTTTAGGGTTGTGGTTTGTTTTTCACTTTTTGTGTGTTTCTTTGATTTTAGTTTTGTTTTTCATTTTCATTTTGGTTTTATTTTGTTTTTGGTTTTTTGTTTTTGGTGGTGTTCTAGTTGTATGGATTCTAGGTTTTTCGGTTGTATAGTTTATGTGCTTGCTTTTTAGCGCTTTGATTCTCCCAATGAGGACATTGTGAAGTTTTGATGTGGGAGTGAGGTGCCTTTTTTCAAAATTTTTGAAAATTTTGTTGTTTTTGGGGATGTTTGTACTTTTTCTTATTAGTTTGAATCCCCTGTGCTTTAGTTGTTAGCTTGTATATAAATAGGATGTGCGTGATGAGTCTTTAACTTCGAATGTGATATTCTAAGCCCTAATTCTAACCCCAGTTGTTCATTAAAGGTTGTGTTATGCAGTCCTTGTTTATTCTTTCATCATTATCTTTAGGTTTTAGGTTTCCATGAATGATTCTCCCACTAGCTATGGCATGATTACTTTGAAAAAAATGAAAAAAAATTGTATGATAAATAAAGAAAAAGAATAAAATTTGGAATGACAAGTATCCCTTTGAGGCATGCGCTACTGGGCGTTACCCTTTGAGGCACGTGCTACTGGGTGTTACCCTTTGAGGCAATATTGCTACTGGGAAAGCTTGCTTCCAAAGTCAGTATAAGAATAATGTAGTTATGTCAACTAAGTGGGATTGAATCTGTTCTGGTAAATCTGAGTCCTGGAGATGATGATACTCTTGCACACAAACACCGGGATGGATTCAAAATCTTGATGTGCAATGGGGTGAAAAAGCAGTGTTTTGATGTCATTTAGAGGTAGATGGCTTTGAAGTACATTTTATGTATATACAGGTTCATAATTGAGTACATGGGTGATTTAGCTGATTAGGAGTTGTGCATATGTTTCCCGAATTTTGTACATATCAGTTTTGAAAAAACCCAAAAAAAAAAATTCTTTTATTTTTGAATAATTTTGTGGGTATTTTCATTTGGAAACCCTCACGAGACTCACTCGTCCACTTGGGAGTCCAAGGGGTTTAAAGAGCTTGTTGCATGCGCTAAATGCAATCGTGATTCCTACGACAGTGAGTTAGGATTTTCTTTTCTTTTATTTTCATTTTCTTTTAGTTAGCTTAGTTTATTTTACTCGAGGATGAGCAAAATCTTGGTATGGGAGTATTTGTTTGAGCTAAAAATGTGATATTTTTAAGGTACTTTTTCACCGGTTTTATGCTCGTTTTAATAATATTTTTAAGGTTTGTAATTGATTTTATTTTATTTTGCAGATTTTGAAAAAATGCAGAAAAAAGGCTTAAATGGAGGAAAAAGTGAGAAAAATAGAAGAATTGTCAGAGGTTGAAGAATCGAGCCAATTTCAATAAAAACCGGCAAAGGAAAGAGAAGAAACCAGACCGGTCCAGAAAAAAACCGGACCGGCCGGTTCAGCAAAAAAATCGGTTCAGCATTTAAGTCAACACCCTCCCATTCACGCTCTCTCTCTCTCTCCTTGCCTGTTCTGTTTCCCGAAACCCAGAACCTTCATCTTCCTCGCCATCCCCATCTCGCTTCGCTTTCTCTCTCTACCCCGTTCTCTCTCCTCCAGCACAAAAACCACCCAACCCCGAAAACCTCTAGAACCACGGTTTTCCCAAACCCAGAAACCACCCCTACCCTCTACCCACGGTTTTCATCTCCAACTCACCCCATCACCTCTAACAACCACCATCGCTGGGTCTCATCTCCACCCTCCACGTCTTCAACCTCACTAGCTTCACCATCGTAGCCATCCACGACACCACCCCAGTGGGTTCCATCATCCACCGTCCAGCATACCATCAAATCGAGGGCTGAGAAGTGAAGGGCTTCCGGTATAAATCAACATGACCCCATTGAAGTAAGGTCAGGTAGCGTAGGTTGGATTTTAGGATTAGGATTAGGTTTAAATTTCGTTTTTAGGGTTTAGATTTAGTTTAATTTCATTTTTAATCTCAATTTCATATTCGAATTTCAGGTTTAATGTCAATTTTCAGAATTAGGGTTAGGTTTTAGATTCGGTTTATGGTTGAATTCATTGCAATTTCGAGATTCCTTGGTTGTAATTAAGCTTTCGGTTTGATTTTGCAAAATTCTGGGTTTATTGCGTTCATTATTGCTTCGTTTCCCTTCCCCTGTTTTGTTTTGTTTCGATCTTTCTGGGTCTAACAATGGCGGTTTCGCCATTGAGGATGGAAGGCTGAGCTTCAAGCAAGGAAGCCCGAAAACTGGTTAGATTGCGTTCGTTCCCCCTTCGGTTCTGTCAAAATTCCCTTCCCCTGTCTTAAGCTTTGGTTCGTTGTTGCCCTGCTATTGCTTGCTGTTCTTTGTTTTCCCTGTGCTCGATCTGCCTTGCTGTTCTTCGTTCATTTTCAATTGTGCTTGTCTTTAATCTCGTCCCCCTCCCCTTAGTTTAATTCCATGGCATAATTTGCCTTAGTTAATTCTGGACTAATAAAGTAATTAGGTTGTTAGTTTTAAACCATGGTTAATTTCAGGTTTAGTTGTTTAATTTGGTTTAATTGGTTAATCAATATAAAGGTTAGGTTAGGTTTAGTCATTGGGTTGTCTTGATGCTTTGTTGAATTAGGTTATTAAATTACCTTGAATAATTCCATTTAGTTTAATTAGTTAAATTTAATCGTTTAGTTTTAAAATGACCATAATTTCACGTCTTCCCTGTGGACCGACCCTTAAGTACTACGACTGACAATCGAGTATTTGAGGTTTCTTTTTTCTTTTTTCTTTAATTTAATTTTCCGCCCCCCTCAAAAACCGCTCAACAGTAATAGTCAAAGTCGCCACTAGTGTTAGGGGGGAGCAGCAGCCTAGGGAGGGTGATAAGGATGTGGACCCATGCAGTTCGATAGAGGCGGCGATAGCTGAAGTCGAAGGTGTAGTGGTGGAAGGCAATGGGTCTCCAATAGAGGAAGGAGTTGTTGTGGTGTTGAGCGGTAGTACGGATGGGAAGCTGATGTCGACAATTGCTAATGTTGACAGTTGCTGATCAGTTTAGGCAGAGGCCTAGGATGGGGAAAGCGGCTCAATTTTAGCGCTCCCTATATGTGACCCTTACCAACTGGTGTGGAGGACAAATGCAGCACAGAGGTTCTAGTGTAGCGGACCTGGGGAAATGTAAGGACGATGAAGGTACAGATGTGCAGGATGTGGGTGATATCCTACCAACAAAGAAGGTTCTCCCTGATATGGCTGCACATGACTGCCATACTATTGTATGTGAATGTGTTTTTGTCATTAAAGTTGTTGATTTTCGACTAACAGTACGCTGTGTATTGTGTAGGATGTACCTGAAGCTCAAACTCCGCAGTCTCGTTTAGGGACCCCCTATAATTCCGTGACGCCCCTATGTTCTACAGTGAGAAGGTACCTTTTGCTGATTATTACATGGACAATGTGTTCTATTTTGTAGGATGCCAAGGTGTACTTGTTAGCCATATTTGCAGACTCATAGGTGGTCTTGTTGAAGGCAGTTAGGGGGAAGTACTCGAAACAGAAAGATTTATGTTTACTTCATAACTACTAAATTGTATGAACTAATTTATTTAGTATTCAATGTAATTTTGGACTATGTTCACTATTGGTTAGGAACGTTAACTTGGAGAAGGCACGTTGGACGTGTGTGTCCACGGACTATGTGAAGGGCCTCATACATATCATCCCTAAGAACGGTGTGGGAGATGATGCAGGGAAATATTGGTTGGGGGGATTTGCTATTGATTTATACTCGTATATTCTTTAGTAGAGGCAGGATACGTAGCTGGAGTTAGTGTGGTAGTGCATGTTTTTACGCCGACATGATCAGGTATGGTGAGTGGGGAAGGCTATGCAACTTGAGTAAAATTTTGATTTCATACAATGCTCATTTAACAATATAAGTGCTGTGTGTATTGCAACAAATGTTTACGAGGGTTATGCCAGGGAAGATATCAGCATATGTGAGGAAGCACTTCCATCCGACCTTCGATATGTAACTACCTATGTTATCTATCATCCAAACCATGTCCTTCAATGTGGAACACGGTATGCTAACTATGTGCCTTGTTTGCAATGTTGGTGCAGTTGTTTATTCCCTTGTTTGATGCTCTTTTCGCATATGGATTGTTGATGGCAGTTGATTTACTGCGTAGGAGGTATGTTGTGTATGTACTCCAACACAGGATGATCACTTGCAGGAGGAGGTGATCAACAATGCGATAAGTGGTGGATCATGCTGAACTGCATTCCATGTTGTTGTGCTTGTTGAGGTTGCTAAAACATTCGAGACTTCATTGCATGCAAAGGTACAGCATAGGCATGGTGTTGAAGTGATTCCTGGAGTTCACCATACCACTGTCTTGGCTGATAGAATGAATGTAATGTCCGCAACAACACAACTAAGCCCTCAGTACTATAGGGGTTAATTGTAATTGATGCACATTTTTAGATGTTGCTTTAGTGCTACGTTTGTTCTTGTTTTGAACGCAGCAGCCACAATTGTGGGTTGTTGATCCTCGCATTCATGGAGTTATTGTCCATGAACATTAGCGGATTGTACTTTGACTAGGGCGACGTCAAGCATATGAAGGATAAGTGCTTGCTTAGCTAATTGCAAGAAAAGATTGCACACTTCCAGGGTGCCTTACAAGGTTAGATGTCAATCATCATCAGAATTGTATAAGTGTTGTGACTATCGGACATCCAGACATGAATTGATACCCTTCATTTCGTGTATGGCAGATTGATGGTGGTTTGCGGCAAAAAGGATGCAAAGGGGCCCATCTTTGATGATCGTCCGTATGTTAAACTTATTCAATGATGGTGGAATTGTACAACATTGTTTGGGGTGCGATGCATACGTGCATTAGGCATGTCACTGCATTACTGTTGGTATGATGGATGTGTGAATGACGTATTTGAAATTTATTTAATTGAACATGTTTCATGCTTAGGTTAGGTTAGATTAGATATAAATTATATGAATAGTAATAGTGTTGAATTCTAATGTTGGACAGTTTATTTGATGGACACAAATGGTGTCGTTTACAAATTTGTTGTTCTTACCTAGGATAAATGCTGCGCCATCATTGGATGATGGCTACATTATCTTTCTGTACAGTTGTTTAAACCATAGTGTAGGGTACTATTGTCATGTCTCCATTGCTCTCACATTTAATGGACTGTGCAGTTCTTACATGGGAAATTTCATAACATACTGGGATGTTCACACCCTGGGATGTGCACAACCGTGTGCTAGATATTCGGTACTATGGGTCAGTGTTGACATTCAGGGATATTTCTTATTTTAATCCACTACTCATTGCTGTGTTGGTATGCATGGCTATTGTACATGACATCCGGGAATAGGTCAGGCTAATATGTGGGATGTCTGGCATATTCGCACCCTTTAAATGTATGCTTCGGTGTGTTACAATGAGCAATCACCATAGGAATATATGCACATACTATGCACGTGTTCCTACTTATAACGTTATATAGAAGTAAACTATTGTAAACTATTCACACCCCAAGATGGTCATTGGAACATATCAGGATTTGCTGTGTTGGTATGGAAGGATGTTGTAGCCGACATCCGGGGATAGGTCTAAGTGGAGCGTGTGCTAATGGGCCGGAAGTAAATTGCTTGAGTTTAGTTGCAAATTTCCACTTTGA
This sequence comes from Selenicereus undatus, assembly GCA_017589665.1. Taxonomy (NCBI): domain Eukaryota; kingdom Viridiplantae; phylum Streptophyta; class Magnoliopsida; order Caryophyllales; family Cactaceae; genus Selenicereus; species Selenicereus undatus. The sequence goes on from JACYFF010031957.1 coordinate 43,387,653, forward strand.
TGAAGGATATGACTTGATATAAAGGCTAAGCCACCAATTAAGCCTAAGGATCCACCAAGAATTGCATAAAGGCAATGCCACCAACAACTCTATAAAGGATTCCACTCAAGACTCACCACCTTTGCAAAAAGGATAAAGAGAACTTAAGATTTTTGAGAGAGAATGAAAGCATAAACTTCTTTGCATAAATATTCAACAACCTCTTCCACATCCTAAGGCTCCTCCTTATATAGGAGAGCTTCACAAGGCTTCAAATCAGCAAAAACAAGGCCTTGGTCGACCATAAAGCAATGAAGGGAACCAAAAAGCAAAAAACAAAAGCTGAACAATGCTTTTTACTTTATGTCAGCACTTTTCAGTTTACATGGGTCAACTTTAAAAGGCTATATCTCCTATTTTTGTTGGCCAAATGAGCTGGAAAAGTACTTGTTGGAAAGTTCTTGAAGTAGGCTTTCCAGAGCCTCCTCTTGCAGGCAATTGGGATCACTCGTTTGGGAGATATCATGCAAAACGTGCAAGGTGATACAGTCTGGGCAGAATCTGCAGCATGTGGAAAAAGCCTTCAATTGACCCATGACCTATTGCTTTGGCCTAGAACTCTTTTTATTCCCTTTGAGCTGACATAAGAAGATTCCCAAAAAGTGGGTTTGCAGCAAATTATACCCATTCTAAGCTTGGTTAATTAAGCCCACAAAACCAGGTTAAAAACCGGGTAACCTTGCCATTAGAGTGCCACTTGCTGTTTTGACTTCTTTTATTATTTCTGAGGGTTTGACTTCATTTTGATGACCCAAACCCTTTATAAGGCCTCTTAAACTTCCCAAAATAGGTGTGTCACGCATCCCAATGGTTCGGGATGAGTTTGGAATTGGAGTTCGAAAACCGCACAAGGGCCAAGTCCCCTTTGATGTAGCTTGTGAGCATGAAGGAGGAGTTGTGGGTCCTCTTGGACTTGTGTAGGCATGACATCCGTTTCATCCTCCCCTTCTTGAATGTGATTTGCCCTCAAATCATCACCTTCTTCCCCATCTTCAAGGTAGGGTGTGAGGTCACCCACGTTGAATGTGGAGGAAATACTCATGTCCCCGGGAAGCTCTATTTTGTATGCATTGTCATTGATCCGTTCAAGGACCTTAAATGGACCATCACTTCTTGGCATGAGCTTGTTCTTCCTTCTAGAGGGGAACCTTTCCTTTCTCAAGTGTATCCATACCAAGTCACCGGGTTTGAAGGTAATAGCTTTGCGGTGCTTGTTGGCTCTAGCTTTGTACATCTCATTTGTTTTCTCAATCTTGGCCCGGATTTCCTCATGAAGCTTCTTCATCTCTTTGGCCCTCTCCTCAGCCTCATAGCTCACTCTAGACTCAAGTGGAAGTGGTGTGAGTTCTAGGGGAGTTAGAGGGTTGATCCCATAACATGATTCAAAGGGAGAGTGGGTCGTAGCAAAACTAGGAGTCCGGTTGTATGCAAATTCAGCATGGGGAAGCTTGAGATCCCACTCCTTGATGCTTTTACTCACCAAACTTCTAAGCAAAGTAGCAAGAGTTTTGTTGGTGACTTCGGTTTGGCCATCGGTTTGAGGATGGTGGGAGGTACTATACAAGAGCTTCGTACCAAGGAGCCTCCATAAACATCTCCAAAAGTGGCTAAGAAACTTTGTGTCCCGGTCCGACACAATGCTCTTAGGGATGCCATGAAGCTTAACAACTTCTTTGAGGTAGAGGTGGGCTATGTAGGATGCATCATCCGTTTTCTCACATGGAATGAAGTGAGCCATTTTTGAGAAACGGTCCACCACCACCATAATAGAATCTTTACCTCTTTGAGTCCTTAGAAGAGCAACAATGAAATCCATGCTCACATCTTCCCATGGGCCATTAGGGATTGGCAAAGGAGTGTACAACCCTTGGTGGAATTGACTCTTGGCTTGTTGACAAATAGTGCACTTGGAGATTACCTCATGAACATCACCTCCCATTCTTGGCCAATAAAAGTGCTCCTTAAGCATGTCAATGGTCTTGTTGATCCCAAAATGACCGGCTAGACCACCACCATGAACTTCCTTGACAAGAAGCCTTCGGATTGGACCCTTTGGAATGCATAGCTTGTTGCCTTTGAATAAGAAGCCCTCTTGAAGAATATAAGGGCCTTGCTTGTTGCCCTCTTGATCATTGAGGTAGGGCTTGAAATCCTCATCTTCTTTGTTGTGATCACGGATAAATTGGAAGCCAAGGACCCTTGCTTCCATCACGGCTAGTAGAGAATGCCGCCTTGAAAGAGCATCCGCAACCACATTGGTACTCCCCTTCTTATGTTTGGCCACAAATGAGAAACTTTGCATGAACTCAACCCATTTAGCATGCCTTGGATTGAGCTTGTGTTGTCCATTCAAGTACTTCAAAGCCTCATGGTCCGAATGGAGTACAAATTGCTTTGGTCTTAAGTAATGAAACCAATGATCAAGAGCTCTCACCAATGCATAGAACTCCTTGTTATATGTTGAGTAGTTCTTCCTTAAACCGTTGAGCTTCTCACTAAAGTAGGCAATGGGGCGTAGATCTTGCATAAGGACAACCCCTATACCAACTCCACTTGCATCACAATCAACTTCAAAGAGCTTGTTGAAGTCGGGAAGGGCTAACACCGGGACCTCACATAACTTGGACTTGAGTTTCTCAAGGCACAATGGGCGGCCTTAGTCCACTCAAAAGAACCTTTCTTCATGCATTCGGTGATGGGGGCCATGAGGGTGCTAAACCCCTTGATGAATCTCCTTTAAAAAGATGCCAAGCCATGGAAACTCCTAACCTCGGTGATGGTGGTGGGAGTTGGCCATGACTTGATAGCTTCCACTTTGCCTTGGTCCATGGAGATGCCATCACTAGAAACAACATACCCCAAAAAGGTGACTTGGGGTGTAAAGAACTCACACTTTTCAAGCTTGCCAAAGAGCTTTTGAGCTCTTAGAACCATGAAGACTTCTTCCAAGTGATGTAGATGATCTTTTTGATTCTTTGAATAAATAAGGATATCATCAAAGTAGACCACCACAAATTTCCCAATAAAAGGTCTCAAGACCTCATTCATCAATCTCATGAAAGTGCTAGGGCATTAGAGAGGCCAAAGGGCATCACTAGCCACTCATAAAGCCCACCCTTGGTCTTGAAGGCCGTTTTCCACTCATCACCTTCCCTCATGCGGATTTGGTGATATCCACTCCTTAGATCAATCTTGGAGAAGATGGAAGAGCCATGGAGCTCATCAAGCACGTCATCAAGTCTAGGTATGGGATACCTATACTTGATAGTAATGTTGTTGATGGCTCTACTATCCACACACATGCGGTAAGATCCATCCTTCTTGGGCACTAACAAAGCCGGGACCGAACAAGGACTCATGCTCTCTTTCACATAACCTCTAGCCAAGAGCTCATCAACTTGCCTTTGAAGTTCTTTGGTCTCTTGAGGGTTGCATCTATAGGCCGCTTTGTTTGGAAGTGGGGCACCCGGAAGGAGGTCAATTTGGTGCTCAATGCCTCTAATTGGAGGGAGGTCGGGGGGTAGTTCTTGTGGCAAGACATCTTTGTATTGTGAGATGAGGGGGATGATTTTTGGATGTAAAGGAGTCACTTCCTCACTTTTGTTGCTTTCAAGCATGAGTAAAGCTAGGACTTGCTTACCCTTGCTCAAAGCTCTCTTAACCCGTGTTTCACTCAACATGAGGAGGTCTCTCTTTTTCTCACTTCCTACCCCGGGTTTTGTTTTGTGGATTTGGTTTGGGGGTAATGGGTTTAAGACTATCTTCTCTTTTTCAATGACCAATGAATAAGTGTTCTTGAACCCATCATGCACAACATGTCTATCAAATTGCCAAGGCCTACCCAAGAGTATATGACATGCACTCATGGGTACCACATCACAAAGCACATTATCTCTATACTTCTTGCCAATTGAAAAAGAGATGAGTGCTTGCTTAGTTACCTTAATGTCGCCTCCATCATTGAGCCATTTGAGAGAATAAGGCTTGGGATGTGAAATAGTGGGAATGCCAAGCTTCTCAATAAGTGTGGTAGAGGCCACATTGGTGCAACTTCCTCCATCAATAATCAAGTTGCAAACCTTTTCTTGAATGGTGCACCGGGAGTGAAAGATCATGTCCCTTTGAGTCTTGTCATAAGGAGTGTCTTGGGTGTGTAAGACCCTCCTCAAGACAAGTAACTCACCTTCATCGGCTTCAAGTTGAGTCTCTTCTTCCATGGAGTCCGATTCTTCCTCATGAGCTTCCTCTTGAGTTGCCATCAATAGGGCATCTACTTCCTCAACCTCTTGGATGGTCATAACCCTTCGGTTGGGGCAATCATATTGGAAGTGACCATACCCTTGACATTTAAAGCACTTCTTGCCTTCAAGAGTCTTAGGCAATTCTTTGGGTGTAGGAAGTGCCACGGTTTTGCCCTTGTCAACCCGTGAAGTGCCCTCGGGTTTGGAAGGAAAGAAGGGCTTGAATGGGGGCTTTGAACTTACTTGCTCCCTTGGGAATGGTTTGGTGAAGACCTTCTTTTCTTTCTTCCTCTTTTCAACCTTGAGAGCTAGTGTGAAAACATCATCCAAGGTGAAATATGTTTGAAGTTCCACCTTCCTTGCAATAAGAGGGCTCAACCCATTGAGAAACCTAGCAACGGTTTGCTCTTGGGGCTCATGGATACCTCCCCTCAATAGGAGTTGCTCAAATTCCCTCATGTACTCACCCACACTCATGTTGTTTTGCTTGAGTGAGAATAACCGGTTGTAGATGTCTTGCTTGTAGCTTTCGGGGAGAAATCTCTTGTTCATAAGAGACTTAAGCTTTTCCCAAGAATTGATCTTCCTTCTTCCTTCTCTAGCCCTTTGCTTCTTGACATTTTCAAACCACAAGGAGGCATACCTTGTAAGTTTGAGACTAGCAATCTTGAAGCTCTTCTCATCATCATATCCTTTAGCTTCAAAGATTCAGTCCAAGGCTTGGACCCATTCAAGGAACTCATCGGGATTCAAGTTGCCATTGAACTCCGGGGGTTCCACTTTGATGTCCCTAAACTCATCCATAGGAGGTCTTCTACCTCCTTCTTGGATTGCTTCCCATGCTAGAGTCACTAGAGAAGCCATGCTCATCTTCATCATCAATAGGTTCTCGAGTTCTTTGGCCTCTTTGGAAGGCCATAAATTGGTTGGTCATTTCCTCAAGTTGCCTACTAAGTTGCTTCACACTTTGTTGCAAGGCTAGAATGGCATTGTCTTGCCTCATGATATGAGCTTGTTCTAGGCTCATACCCCTTGGTACCCTTGCCGATTGGGGGGAACTAGTTGAGGGATCTTCTTCATGAGACATGGTGAAAGGTGGGAAAGGAGAAGATGAGAGGTTAAGGTTCGGAAAGGATGTGGCACGGTCGTGCTAGAGGGGGCACAGTGCAAGAACCAGCTGGGGAAGGGATGGCACGGTCATGTAGGGTGGCATGGGGTGGCCGTGCCAATGTTCTGGAGGAAAAGAAGGGTGGCACGGTCGTGCTTAGTGGCACGGGGTGCCCATGCCACTTTTCTGCCTTGTTGCACAGTTTGGTGAGAACGTGATTTTGAGGGGGGTTTTGGTGGGGGTTTGTGTTTGGCTTTTTTGTGGGGGTTCTTTGAGGGTTAAAGGAGGTATTTTGGGGAAAAGGAAGTGTGGTTAAAGGGGTTTGTGAGTTTGGCAAAGTGTTTGGTCAAGTGTGTTTTTATGGAGCTCAAACTAGCAAGGGTGTAGATGCACTATAGTTTTCATAACAAGGGTGAATGAAAACTCGGAAAGGATGAAACCAAAGCTAGGAAATGTGATATAAACTCAAGAACACCAACCTAGATTAGCTCTGATACCAAATGGAGCGTGTGCTAATGGGCCGGAAGTAAATTGCTTGAGTTTAGTTGCAAATTTACACTTTGATGAAGGATATGACTTGATATAAAGGCTAAGCCACCAATTAAGCCTAAGGATCCACCAAGAATTGCATAAAGGCAATGCCACCAACAACTCTATAAATGATTCCACTCAAGACTCACCACCTTTGCAAAAAGGATAAAGAGAACTTAAGATTTTTGAGAGAGAATGAAAGCATAAACTTCTTTGCATAAATATTCAACAACCTCTTCCACATCCTAAGGCTCCTCCTTATATAGGAGAGCTTCACAAGGCTTCAAATCAGCAAAAAAAAGGCCTTGGTCGACCATAAAGCAATGAAGGGAACCAAAAAGCAAAAAACAAAAGCTGAAAAGTGCTTTTTACTTTATGTCAGCACTTTTCAGTTTACATGGGTTAACTTTAAAAGGTTATATCTCCTATTTTTGTTGGCCAAATGAGCTGGAAAAGTACTTGTTGGAAAGTTCTTGAAGTAGGCTTTCCAGAGCCTCCTCTTGCAGGCAATTGGGATCACTCGTTTGGGAGATAGCATGCAAAACGTGCAAGGTGGTACAGTCTGGGCAGAATCTGCAGCATGTGGAAAAAGCCTTCAATTGACCCATGACCTATTGCTTTGGCCTAGAACTCTTTTTATTCCCTTTGAGCTGACATAAGAAGATTCCCAAAAATTGGGTTTGCAGCAAATTATACCCATTCTAAGCTTGGTTAATTAAGCCCACAAAACCAGGTTAAAAACCGGGTAACCTTGCCATTAGAGTGCCACTTGCTGTTTTGACTTCTTTTATTATTTCCGAAGGTTTGACTTCATTTTGATGACCCAAACCCTTTATAAGGCCTCTTGAACTTCCCAAAATAGGTGTGTCACGCATCCCAATGGTTCGGGATGAGTTTGGAATTGGAGTTCCAAAACCGCACAAGGGCCAAGTCCCCTTTGATGTAGCTTGTGAGCATGAAGGAGGAGTTGTGAGTCCTCTTGGACTTGTGTAGGCATGACATCCGTTTCATCTAAGTAACATGTGAAATCTTCTATGGCATTACCTGCATATTACCCTGAGGATTTGTGGCATGTTTGCAACCTTCGACCGTATGCTTCTGTGTGTTACAATGAGTGAATACCTTGGAAACATGTGCATGTACTGTGAAGAAATACTACTTGTGACATTATACAAAAGTACACAATTACATGCATTACAAACTGGAGAATCTCCTCTAATAGTGTGGTAAATTAGAAAAGCACTTTCACACGTACACATATATACACAATGAAAAATATACGTTTCTTACGTGGGTTGGAGAGGATTCTATATCTAACAAGGTTGGATGTAGTACACAAAAGATTAATTATATGCGTCAATGCCTATCGTACATAATTGAGGTTAAACGAGGCTTTCGGTGGAGTAGCCCTGCTATCTTAAATTACTGCAAGTGCACGGTGTCAATTGTAATTAGCAACGCCAAGTACGAGTCGTATTCCGCAGGGAACATGGTGTTAGCCACCATACTGACTTTGACACTCAATTCAAGCATAAACTAATTTAGGTTTATAAAAACTGAATACTACTAAAATTGTTTGATTCAATAATAACAAAGATCCTAGATTGGAATTCACTACACTATTATGCTTCACAAATCATGGACTAAATCATACAAACCGGCCCATGCTTACGTTTGAAGTGGAATGAATACAAATTGAAGAACATCTACACATCCTCTCAATGGTCGTTAGACTGACAAATTAATCCTAATTATCTATTTTTATGAAACTAGAATTACCAAAGTCACAGGATGAGTAGTCAAATTCTCAAGTGAAACCCTAACTATTTTGACGTTAAGAAACTCAATCACTTACAAAATCGCTCTAGATAGAGGACTCAACTTTCGTTGAATTCCTAAACCCCAACTGAGAACAATGAATAGGTCTCTTTCAAGCAATTCAATAAACATTTAGCGTGCTGGGTAAGAATTCAATTCAAGAAGATGGGCGTGATTTGCAAAAACCTAGAGCATGATTCAATTACGTATAATAGAGGCTAATCCCGACCCAAGATATGAGGTTTAGCCTCTACACATATCTAGAATCTCAATTTCAACAATCAATTCACTAGACATGGAGCAATATGGAAACTCAAAAAAGAAATCGCAAAAGAGGAGAAAAGGGTGAAGAACAAACTTTAATTAATCTGCGAAAGTATCGTTGAATAATCTTCAGTTCACAATCTTAATGAAAAACAAACTCTGAAATCTCATTCTCCCTTCTCCCTCTAGTCAACCTGTAAAAATACTCTCCAGAAAAACTTCCAAGATAATGAAAAAGTAACCCAACTTTCTTTTTGGGAAGAGTTAAGTAACGCTCAAATCCGGGTAACGCACAACCGTGTGTCGGACATGGCTGGTCGTGCGCTGACTAGGACTCAAAAAACGCACGACCGTGCACTTCTGTAGGAAACTTGCTAGCTTGGGAGCACGGTTGTGCACAGGATGCATGGCCAACCATGCTTGTCTTCAACTTTTTAGTAACTCCATACGGTCGTGTGCACATGCACTGCTGGCCGTGTAGAACCTTAAGCTTCATATTCTTCATTCCTTGTCTTCTCATGGACTCCTCGGGCCTCTTCACCTTCTAAAACGTCACTCGTTGCTCGTCTATAAGGCATTGAGCTCCAGTTTCTTCACATAGCGGCCAAAACACCTGTAAAGAGTAAAATTAGGCCCAAAAGGCTATTATATGCAAAAGAGAGTATAAAAGATCTAATTTCTCCGTAAATCAAGGGATGAAGGTAGAGGATAGTGGGGAACTCAAGGGCCGAAAATGGTGAAAATAGAGGTTTATCAACTCCCATGTGCTTGTCACTTGCTTGTCCTGAAGCAAGCCCATTGCATTGAAGATCGAAGAAGGCGATTGACCTCTAAATACGTCCTCCTCAGGCAAGGGCATATGGTTGTCAGTCAATCAAACATAACCATGCACATAGCGAGACTATTCAAGGCACAAACAAATAGTTCAAAGAAATTAGTTCAAAGTCATTTGTAAGATCACACAGCTCAGACTCGACAATTGGTTGACCCATATTGCACCCCCTTCCCAAATCAAGAACCCTCCAAATAAGTGCTGAACTAGCAGGTTTAGTAGCATCACTCACAAGGGGAAATAAAACAAAAGTGCTCCATGTCATATGTTTGAAAAGTATTTAGCTCTCTCAATCATTCTCCCAAATGCAACAATCTAACCATAGGCTTGGTCATAATCTCGCTCTTCCACTACCAATGGTCATAATCTCGCTCTTCCACTACCAAATTGCTCATGCAAGTGACAATCCAGAGGGCTTGTTATGGGTTGTAATGGGGCTTAAGTTAGAGGTGAGGAGGGGAAATGAATTTAGGAAAATGTGGGCCTAAAGCCAGGAGACTATGAGACATCAAAAACATCCCAAGCATTATATTACATTACCATACCATCTCATTCTAACCACGTTAAAAGGTAAACCCCTTGATTGGGCTTAAGAGGTGAGTTTTGACAAATTGTAGAAGTCACCCATCATGTCAACATCTTATTCTCATTTCATCTTCCTTTTGGTTTTTTTTTCCCTCTTTTTGTTTCGGGGGTACATTTCATTTTCTTCTTTCTTCTAATTAGCACGAGGTAACGATTCATAAGCCTCGCATCAACTTACTTCCATATTCACCATCAGCATAACAAGCAAAATGAAGGAGAGTAACGAATCTCATCTCCTCAGTCAACACACCCAAGGATAACCAACCGAACAAGTGAGCTTATACTTCATGATGCCCAACAAAACTCACTAAAACAAAGCTTCACCTAATCCTGGCATAAGGATAGGGGACCATACAAGGCTAAGGGGTAAGTGATTAGGTTTGTAACAAGTGAAGTCAGGTATAGGCATAAAAGGCTAGCAAAGGGTGTAGCATACATATCAGGAAGGCCATGTGGCTATGTGGCTACCAATCAATCAAAGAATGCCTTTATCATATCATCAAATAAATTGCATATGTGTAGCCTCTGAGAGAAACACACCAAGTTCAAGAAGAAATGTGCATGGGAGGGTCACACATGAAATGGAAAAAAAATGAGACTATATAGCTGAATAGTCTAAATAGGCCCAAAAGTTTCACAGGACAAACTACCAAACACAAGCTAGCGCTAGTAATATCCTACTTGAAAGGAATAATCAATTGTGGTAAGGGGGCTTCAAGGGCAACCAAGATGTAAAGCCAACTAGTGTAGTTAAAACTTTTCAAAAATCATCATGCAAAAGAGTTTTCCAAGAACAGTCCACTAGCATACACAATTATGTCGACCAACATGACCACCAATGTCCTAGGCACAGGGTTTTCAAAACCTCAATATTTCAATTTTTTTTTCTTTCTTTTCAAAGCAATAACTCTACATCAGTGATCAACAAGTAGATAAATGAAGGGAGGAGTTGGAAGAATTACCTTGTAGTCTTGTGAAAATCTTACTTAACACATCTCCACATGAGATCAATGGTTAGGAATAATATATTTAAAATGCATCACCTATCTATATGCACTATCCTATATGCTTTCCTAAATAGAGAATGAAATTAAAACTAATGCACCCTAGAAATGCACCTAAGTTAGAATGAAACCTAAGAACTAAATGCAAGTATGCTGAATGCATGGAGATATGTACATACGACAGTAAACCACATATCACAGCCTAAACAGCTCCAAATGCTCCTTAAATTAGCATAGTAATCCAAAATGTACCTTAAAGCACCCATGCTTAGACTGTTCACTGTCCCCAATGAAAGAAAGAGGTATGTAATGCAAAGGGGGGAAAGAATACTCACTACGCATTAGTAGGGTCCGGGAGGACTGCTAGGCTGCCCATCAGGTGGAGGGTAAGGCCATTGGAAGTGCGCGTAGGCGTAATACACATAGCGCTCAAAGTTTTGCTTGCAGAAGTCCCACCCGTCCTGCCTACAGAGGAGCTCAACATGCTGTTGGGAGTGTTGTTCTTGATTGAGCCGCATGTGGAGGCGAGCAAACTCATCTATGAGAAACTGACCAAAAGGAATCTCTTGGGATTCTAATGGGTCATCATCCCCCTTCCCACTTACAATGTCAGGTACCTCTGGGTAATGCTCCTGTGCCATGAGACACTTGGGGGGAAGTCGTCTCAAGAGGGGTCGTATCATCCCGCTCAGCGTCAAGATCATCGTCATAACTCCAGTTAGCCTGCGTGACAGTGGTGGTTCACTTTGGATTCGGTAATGGAAACACAGTACGACCATCATGGTTAAGCCACACTTGACCACCAACCATTATAAAAAGCTCTATGTGAACACGCATATGGCCCGATTGATGCGGCCACCTAGGTGAATCACAGGTGTGAGGGGGAAAGGGTTCAGAATCCTCGAACCACGAGCTAGGTCTGTGACAATGCCACTCGTGATGATAATTGCCTTGCTATTCTTAGCTTGCTCGTTAGGCTGAGTAGCAATATGAAAGGCGGTGTTCACACGAACATCTTGCAAGGTAGCCTATAACATGAATAGCTCCGCTCTCTTAGGCACCCGACTATCAAAACATGGGAAAACAATACTCTCTACAAGGTGCTGGAGGTAGCAAAGGACAAGGTTGCAAACAAAGGTGGCCTTAGCATAATGGCACACAAACTTAGCAGAACAGGAAACAAATAGTAGGCCATTACAAGTAATTTACCTCCAAAACTTAGTTCGACTGTGATCGGTGTGAATGAAAACAACCATCCCACGCAAGGGAGTTGTAATAATTCGCTAAATCGTACTAGGTTCATTTGATGTATCAAGTCCCCTAATTGAAAGCAAATATCATAAGGTCCATTGTTGTGTTCCCACTGCTCATCAATCGTAAAGGAGCTAAAGAACTCCCATACAAATTTCTCAAGCACAGAAAGGCGCAAATGCACATAATTGCTCCATCTTAATACCCCAAACAAAGCATGTAAGTCATCCCAAAAACTCAATGAATGCAACAGCTCAACATCAACATATTTAGGCTCGCTAATTTCAACGAGACACTAAAACATCGTAACGGACACATTGACCATCATTAAGGAAATACAATGTCATGCTTGTTAATTGAAATAGGTTGTCGGGATTCTACACGGTTACCTCGGCATCGGGCCGGTGGGCAGCCAGCCGAGCCGGTGGTAGCCGTAGTGGACCTTTTGGGAGCTGAAGAGGAGGTTGCACCTTTGTTCTTAGGAACCATGGTTGTGGGGTTTAATATCAAAGCAATGCAACCCACATCGATCCCCAAAGCACACTAAACTCTTAACCTAAACCCAATCACCTCAAACTTGAATTGACACTCAATGGAGCACTTCAAGGAAACCAAGCAAACCTCAAAATCACAAATTGGATAGGGATTTGGGGTAGATGAAGGTTAGGGTTTGGGAAATGTGGGGGGAAAGGAGGGGGTGTTGTGAAGGGGAGTGGTTTGCCAAATGGGAATCGACGATCGGGTCGGTGTGGTATGCGACTTGGTGGTTTGGGTGGGAATGTGGGTGTGGTGTGGTGCTTTGGGTAGGGATATGGGTGTATGGAGATTCTGAGGAATGGAGAGTAGGAGAGAGAAAAAGGAGGAAGGAGGGGAGAGAATGGTGGTGATGGCAGCGATCACCGGTGAGGCACGATGGCGAAGGGGAGTCGCCAGTGGGGTAGGAGGGTGTAGAGAGAGAGAGATGAGAGATGACATGGTGCTTGGAGTGATAGTGGTAGTAAGGAGATAGAGGAATCGCGGACTTTGGAGTTCAAAGTCCATGTGCACAGCTGTGTATCGGGCACGGTCATGCTTGCGGCCTGCTGTGCGTTTGAGATTTTTGAGCACCAGACTGCACGGCTGTGCAGAAATGCACCGCTGACAGCGCAAATTTTTAAGCAACTTTCTGGTTTTGGCACCCAGTCGTGTGTCTAGCCTATCTTAGAACTCCTCTGTTTTCCATCTTTTCATCTCTGTTGTACTTTTGCAATTTTTTTTCTTTTAAAAAGCTGTAAAGCTTGGGTTGCCTACCAAAAAGCGTTTGTTTTAGGTCCCGAGCTTGATTGTGGGTAACCTCTATGTGGAGGGAGCATCGGGATACACTTTAGTTACCTTGAATGGACTCGATCATCGGAAGTGGAGTTTTCCAGGGAACAGCTTTAATTGAGAATTAAATAAAAGGACCAAGTTACCTTCCCTAAACTCCCGTCTATAGATAAACTTATGTTGCCACCGCTTTATCCTCTCCTTCTATATCCTTGAACTCTCATAAGCATCCAAGCGAATCTCCTTGAGTTCATTCAATTGCAACAACCGTCTCTCCCCCGGAAACTTGAAATCAAAATTGAAGTGCTTGATGGGCCAATACGCGCTATGTTCCAACTTTACAGGGATGTGACAAGGCTTACCATATATGAGTCTTAAAGGCGTGGTGCTAATAGGAGTTTTGAAGGCGGTGCGACAGGCCCAAAGAGCGTCATCAAGCTTATCCGCCCAATCCTTCCGTGATCTAGCAACCATTTTCTCCAAGATGTTCTTAATCTTGTAGTTAGAGATCTCCACTTGGCCACCAGTTTGGGGGTGGCAGCCAAGGCCGTACTTATGGTGTACTCCATATTTTTTCAATAGAGCTTTGAGTTTCTTCTCTATGAATTACGTCCCATGTCACTAATAAACGCCCTTGGGAACCCAAAGGAGGGGGAAATGATCCTCTTGAAGACCTTAGCCACTACCCTTGAGTCATTAGTAGGGCTGGTTGTGGCCTCCACCCACTTAGAGACGTAATCCACATCAACTAGAATGTATTTGTTGCCTCTTGAGGATGGAAAAGGCCCCATGAAGTTAATGCCCCAAACATCAAAGATTTCAACTTCCAGGATGAAGTTGAGGGGCATTTCATTCTTCCGGAAGAGATTGCCCATTTGCTGGCAACGATCACATGAGCGAACTAGGTGTGGACATCTTTGAATAGTGAGGGCCAGAAGAAACCCGCCTAGAGCACCTTTGTCATGGCCTTGGAGGTACTAGCATGCCCTTCACTTGGAGATTCGTACAATGGGAGATCACGCTTTGAATCTCCTCTTGGGGAGGCAACACCTATATATGCCATCCTTGCACAACTTGTAAAGAAATGGCTCCTCCCAAAAGTACATCCTGATATTGTGGACGAGTTTGTTATTCTGGTTGGAGGAGAGGTCATGACGTGGAATCCCTAAGGCTAGATAATTCATAATATCCGTGAACCATGGGGCTTACTCCATGCAGATGGCCAAGAGATGCTTATCGAGGAAAGTGGAGGGGTTAGTGTACACAATCACTTTAAAGGAGAAGAGATACGGTCCAAACTTCTCCATTGCATACACCACCGTAAGCAACTCCTTCTCATCCGTGATATAATTCTACTGAGCCTCATCCAGTGTTCTACTAGGACAGTAGATCACAACATGTTTCTCATCCCTGTGCTACCCCAAAACTACCCCTACCGCATGATCGCTAGTGTCACACATGATCTCAAAAGGGAGATCCTAATCAGATGGTTGTGTGATGGGGGCAGAAATTAGTGCCTTCTTAATCCTATAAAAATTTTCATGGCACTCATCAGTAAACACAAACGGGGTATCTTTGGCTAGGAGCTGAGTTAGAGGATTAGTGATCTCGGAGAAATCCTTGATGAAGCAACGATAAAACCCCGCATGACCAAGGAAACTCCACACCCCTTTGATAGAAGTCGGAGGGGGCAATCACTCAATGACCTCAATCTTAGCCTTGTCGACCTCAATGCCTCTACGAGAAATGACATGACTCAATACCACCCTTTCCTGAACTATGAAATGGCACTTTTTCTAATTTAATACAAGATTGACTTCCTTGCATCTATGGAATACCTTGGTCAAATTTTCAAAATGCAAGTCAAAGGTACCTCCGTAGATGGAGAAATCATCCATGAACACCAGCATGACATTCTCAATAAAATCAAAAAATATAGCAGTCATGCACCGCTGAAAAGTGGCAGGAGCGTTACACAACCCAAAAGGCATACTACGATAAGCGAAGGTGCCATAAGGGCATGTGAACATTGTCTTCTCCTGATCACTTGGATGGAGAGGAATTTGGAAGAAACCTGACTTCCCATCTAGGTAACAGAAGAAAGAGTGTTTGGCCAATCTTTCCAGCATTTGATCAATAAAAGGAAGGGGGAAATAATCTCTTGATTCAACTTGCGATGGTCAATGCACGTGTGCCACGCGGCAATAGTCCTAATAGAAATGAGGTTGTCCTGCTCACTTTTTATGACGACCATGCCACCCTTTTTTGGAACTACATGAACTATGCTCACCCATTCACTATCTAAAATAGGATAGATCATCCCAGTGTCAAGGAGCTTGACAACCTCTTTCTTCACAACCTCTTACATGTTAGGATTTAAACGGTACTGAGGTTGTTGGGAGGGTCGATGACCTTCATCAAGAAAGATATGATGCATGTATAGTAAAGGACTAAGTCCCTTGATATCATCAATGCTATAACTAATGGCACCCCTATGCTTCCTGAGCACTTCCAATAATTTTTCAAGTTGGAGGTCATCTAGTCGGGGTTAAGGAACTCATACGTAAGATGAGGAGGTAAATGTCTCACCTCTACCTTTAGTGCACTCTTCTTATTCTCCTTGGAGGCACGCTCCTCCACACTAAGGACCCCTTGGGGGGACTACCTACGCATGTAGGCAGTGGATGCATTGAGGAGTCTAACATACTCCTTCTCCCCTGATTGTGAATAAGTCATATGGTAGTTTATTAAGGCAGCTTATAGTGGATCCTCCACATAATGACGAGTCATGGCCTCATGATTAAGTGCCCTCTCTAATAAATCAACTCTGAAGCATGTACCATCTAGAGTTGGGGTGCCCATAGATTGGGGTAAGCAAACTTCCAGCTTTTCATCCTAACCTGAAGGGAGAGCTTGTCATTCTTAACATCAATCATGGCTCAGCTCCTACAGTAGCCAGAAAGAGCCTCCATAGGATGATAGCGATGTGGGAGTCCTGCTCAATCTCTATGATAACAAAGTCACAGGGAATGAAGAATTTTCCCACTTGTAGTGGGACATCCTCAAGAACATCAAGAGGATACTTGACGGATCTATTAGCAAGCTGCAAAGAGATAGTAGTGGATTTTGAGTCCGCCACTTATAAGTTCTTACAGATGGAGTACGACATGAGGCTCACGCTAGCCCTAAGATCACATAATGCTCTATTGATGATCACATTCCCAACAGAATAGGGGATGGAGAAACTTCCTAGATCTGAAAGCTTAGGAGGAAGCTTGTTCTGAATAATGACACTGCACTCTTTGGTAAGAGACACTATAGCATTCTCAAGAAGCTTCCCTTTTTTAGAGAGCAAATCCTTCAAGAATTTTGCATTGGAAGGCATGTAAGTGATGTACTCCAAAAAGGGAACATTGATGTGGAACTTTTTCAGCAACTCAAGGAACTTCCCATACTTGTGCTCCTCCCCAGCCTTCACTAGCCTCTGGGGCTATGAAATAGGAGGCTTGTAAGGCTTCAATGGAGGTGAAACATTCTCTGCTCGACCCTCCTTAAACTTTTCAATCTGGACCCGCTCACTTAGGGTCTCAATGCGAACCTCCTTCTTAGCACTACCCTATTGTTCAACCTGTCGTCTGTCTTCTCGCATAGGCATTTGGGGACCCTCTAACTCCTTACCACTCCTCAATATAATGGCATTCATTTGACCTTTGGGGTTAGTCTCAGGTTGACAAGGTAAGTGTCCTTGGGGTCTAGACAAATTGCTCACTCGCTGCGCGATCTAGGCGATCTGGCTCTCCATCATTTTCGAGTGAGTAGTCATGGTCTCAAATTTGGAACTCAATTGGCTAACCATCTCACCAAGTTCTTTGTTGGTCTTACTCTAGGTCACTATGAAGCACTCCATGAGGCTCTCTAGATAGGGCGGGCAAAAAAATCCGTACACACTAGAACTCACAAAAACCGCCCCAATGGGTATGGGTATGGGTGGTGAAAATGGAAAAAAATGGGTATGGGGTGAGTATTTCTAAAATGAGTATGGGTATGGGTATAGGTCCTACCTGCCCCATACCCACGTCATACCCATTTCAGCAACACTCGCCCCTTATCTGCCTCGTACCCACCCCATATAAAACCCATACTCGTTGTTTAAAGTTCTAATTTGTTACTTGTATTCAAATATTTTGCTAGTGCTTTGAGTTATATGGTATTCAAGGCTTCGGTGGTACATTTTGTTAAAAATTGTAACTCTCAAGTGCTAAATTATTGCTTTGATTAGCAAGCTTTCATTATATTCTATGTGATATGATAAGTTATTGGAAGCTTGATGTCAATATGACATATTGGCTACTTGATTTCGAATATGGGTATAAAATGAGTATAATTATTTTTTTATAACCAAAATAAAACTCATACCCGCCCCATTGCCACCCCAATCTCCAAATTAGACTTTGGTTGAGGGCGTTGTTGGGAAGGTGGGTTGTAGGGTGCCTTATATTGACAACCGGGTGTTGAGGTTGAGGGGCATTATGTGGTGATAGGTTGTTATATTGGTAGAAGAAATTGGGATGATTTCTCTAACTGAAGTTGTATGTGTTTGAGTAGTGGTTGTTTTGTGGACGTGTGTTGAAGTTTTGCATAGCATTGGCATGGTTAACTCCCTAAAAAGTAGTATGACACTCGGTAGCAACTTGCCCTTGAGTGTCACAGATCTCACATATGGCCCAAACCTCAAACATTAGACTAGAAGAACTCCTTGAAGAAGGAGTCTCAAGTCTATCAAACTAGTTGGAAAGGGCATCAACGCTGCTAGCAAGCAAGTTCGTAATATCTACTCCATACATACCACCACTTTTCTTCGTGTTCGCTCTCTTACTGGACAAGTGGTACTTATTAGAGGCCATCTCCTCTAATAAAGCCCTCGCAACCTTAATAAACTTCCCCATAAGGGCCCCGCCGGCTGTAGCATCGATAAACATCTTCAATGACTAGTCTAGTCCATTGTAGAAGGTCTGTACTAGAAACCATTCAGGAACGTCATGGTGTGGGCATTGGCATTGAAGATCCTTGAACCTTTCCCATGCTTTATATAGTGATTTACCATCTTGTTGGGCAAATGAAGTGATATCTGCCCTCAACTTAGCGGTTTTTCCTGGTGGGAATTACTTGCTGAGGAAGGCTTTGAAAGGGCCTCCTAGGTGGTGAACCGGTTGGGTTCTTCATTTTGTGGCCAGTCACTGGCTTTGTCCTTTAGGGAGAATGGGAAGAGCCTCAACCTGATTACGTCACCGGAAAGCCCATTAAGCTTGATTGTGCCACACTTTGCTAGAAAGTTGCGAAGATGAATGTGGGGGTTCTTCGTGGGGCGCCCACCGAACTGATCTTTCTCCACAAAAGTAACGAGAGCGGGCCCCAACTCAAAGTTATTAGCTTGAACAACCAAGTTCACAACGGATGAGGTGTTGTCGGATGCTTGTGGCAAGGCATAGTCTCGCAACACCCGAGGTTTTCTCTCTGTTGTAGCGATGTATAGTTATTGCTTCTTTCTTGCAGTGCTTTGTCCTCGTGCAGTGGCTTCTATCTCAAGGATTAAAGGAATAAGATGTCGACTCCTTTGGCTGTGCCTATGCATACAATGCCAAAAACTACACCAAACATAAGCGAGTCCAGGCAAAGGCAGAAGTAAGCAGGGTGACAAGTAAGAAAATAAGAGGAAAATGCCTAATCTAGAGTGTTTCGGTCACTTCTAATTCTAAAATTGGCAAGTTCCCTAGCAACGGCGCCAAAACGTTGTTATCTTAAATTACCGCAAGTGCATGGTGCCAATTGTAATTACCAATGACAAGTACAACTTGTATTCCGTAACGAACTTGTTTTTAGTCACCAGACAGACTTCAACACTCAATTCAAGCAGAAAGTAATTCAGGTTTATAAAAACTAAATACTACTGAAATTATTTGATTAAATAATAACAAAGACCGTAGATTAGAATGACTACATCATACAAACTGGCCCATGCTTACGGTTGAAGTGGAATGACTACAAATTGAAGAACATATACACCTTCTCTCAAAGATCGTTGGGCTGATAAATTAATCGTAATTATCTATGTTCATGAAACTAGAATTATCAAAGTCATAGGATGAATAGTTAAATTTCCCAATTGAAGCCCTAACTGTTTTCACGTTAAGAAATTCAATCGCTTACAAAACCGCTGTAGATAGAGGATTCAACATTCGTTGAATTCTTAAACCCCAACTGAGAACAATGAATAGGCCTCTTTCAAGCAATTCAATAAACATTTGGCATGTTGGGTAAGAATTCAATTCAAAAACATGGGTGCAATTTGCGAAAACCTAGAGCATGATTCAACTACGCATAATAAGGGCTAATTCCAACGTACGATTCAGGGTTTAGCCTATACACATATCTAAAGTCCTAATTTCAACAATCAATTCACTAGACATAGAACAAAATAGAAACTCAAAAAAGAAATCACAAAAGAGGAGAAAGGGAGAAGAACAAACTTTAATTAATCTGTGAATAATTAATTTGCGAAAGTATCATTTAATAATCTTCAGTTCACAATCTTGATGGCAAACAAACTCTCAAATCTTATTCCCCACTCTCCCTCTAATCACCCTCTAAAAATACTCTCCAGAAAAACTGCCAAGATAATAAAAAATAACCTAACTTTCCTTTGAGAAACGTTAAGTAACGCTCAAATCCAAATAGCGCATGGTCGTGCCTCAGGAC
The DNA here is from genome assembly GCA_017589665.1 of Selenicereus undatus. Lineage (NCBI taxonomy): Eukaryota > Viridiplantae > Streptophyta > Magnoliopsida > Caryophyllales > Cactaceae > Selenicereus > Selenicereus undatus. The sequence continues at coordinate 43,407,387 of JACYFF010031957.1, forward strand.
ACGACTAGCAATGCTCTGACTAAGAGTCCAAAAATGTACGACTGTGAAGAAACACATTGCTGGGCATTCACTTATGTAGGAAACTTTCTGCCTTGGGAGCAAGGCTATGCACAGGATGCATGGCCAGCCGTGCTTGTCTTCAACTTTTTAGTAATTCCATATGCACGGCAGGTCGTGTGGAACCTTTAAGCTTCAAATTCTAAGCTCCTTATCTTCTTATGGACTCCTCGGGCTTCTTCACCTTTCAAAACGTCACTCCTTGCTTGTCTATAGGGCATTGAGCTCCAGTTTCTTCAAATAGGGGCTAAAACACATGTAACGGGTAAAATTAGGCCACAAAACCTATTATAAATGAAAAAGAATATAAAAGATCTAATTTCTCCGTAAATCAAGGGAGGAAGGTAGAGGAGAGTAGAGAATTCAAGGGCCGAAAAAGGAGAAAATAAGGTTTATCAAGCCTACTGTCAATGTCAATTATGTAACGGTGGTTGAGCGACATCACTACATGAAAGTTTGCCTAAAAACGAATTGTAGGGTTCAATAGTTACAGCACCATACGATCACGTACTGGTGGTCTACACCACCCGACCCAGAACAATTACAGACATGGCCAACGCCATTCCAAACATAGTCATCCACAATCGCTGAGCACTTATAGCATGATGCAACTCTGCTTTTAGTTACCTGTCATTATCCCAAGATGTGCACTCCGTTGTCATAGTTGTGAGCAATTGGGACCTCAGTTTTCGACATTCATTCTCCAACGATAACACACAAAGCTTCTCTGCCCAGGTGAGGGGGTGATCAACCCACTTGAAGTGCTAATAGATTCGTTGTGATTGTGTAGTATAAAGGAAACGCAATTAGAGAGAACACTTAGATGGATGCAATCACAAATGTAAACACGTCAAGGAAAATGTGAAAATGAAACTCCTCAACTGTACGTACTTGATGGCATACTGTGTGCCTACGGAAACGGTCACCCACCACGGGGATTACGTCAATGGGTTGCCCAGAATCACAAACAATCCAAGCATCTTCAGTCCCATCACTTGAGATATCTATAAATTCGTGGTCCTCTTTGAAGCTGGCCATTTTAATGAAAAGAAGGTTGGTGGTTGGAGGAGTAATTATGGTTGGCTTCCGTAGGTCACCTAATTGAAGTGGAAGAAGTGGAAGTGGATATATTAAATAGCATCTAAAGTTATTACTGTAGTAGAGATTGACATAAGTTAGCGCTAACTTACTCCCATTTCCCGCCAAATACACCATCTAATCATGTAAGGGTTGCACCTAGATTAACAGTTGTGATTTACGAGGCGTGTTCATCATGGCTTCAATTGTACAATTTTGAACTCATTAATTCCTTACACCTGGTGGACCTTTTATTATTATTATTATTAAAGTAATGTAGTTTATTCCACTTGAGAGCATATGATATGTTTCTATTAATTGTCTCAAGTGGGTTATATATGTTAACATAGCAGCTATATTTGTGAAGCCCTTTCAATAAGAAGGAAATACACCAGTAGGTGACCATGTTGGTTGGCCCTTGCTTCACACATTGATGACATTGGCTCGTACAATAATTGGTTGGAGGTTGGCCACATCATAACGTCAACCATCTCCCTCATCATAGAACTTCCTTACTTATACAACACTTCATTTTGCATTTACATGGTAAGCAACATGTACGCCATTCCAAAATCACTTATTCCATCAGCCACAAAATACTTCGAACAACTGTCTCCCAATTCTGATTGTTGTCTTTGACCTACCGACGCTATGGTTGGTTCAAGACAATACTCTCATCGCTCTTGATACTGTGACAATGCAGACGTTCGTGGACTTCCCTATTCGTTTATGGAATGACTTTATCATGGAGATCGATTGCGGTTGATGAATCTGAAGTGCATGTTACCATCTGGCTGTCTTGCCCCTAGACAAATATCCTTAGTGAAGGAGCTCGATGCACACTGGCCCCCAGAGTGGTGGGAAAGCATGTGGGTGGACAAAAGGTGTTGCTTCCATTTCGAACATATGATGGAAAGATATGGTATGTATGAGGCATACGACATTGACCCAACTCCAACTCATTGATATGCTCTGGAGTCTACGTACCAAATGATAGGAGATATGATCGCCATCCAGTTCAGTGGATACACTAACTACACATACTTACATGTCCTCGCACTAGCCACCGAATTCAACATGAACTCTGCGATGCTCAAAGAGTTCGATGGAGTCGTGTACGACATTCACAGTCGTATAACGAACTCCTTGGTTAGCATGCTACCTATAGTTCCACAACACATGACTCAAGAAGTGCGCGTATAGAGTTGGAATTACAAAGGCATTACACCAGAGGCATTTTAGCCAACTTTGTTCACCATGAAGTTCATAGCTGATGCTGCAGTTGTGTTACTTACGAACACCCGTGCAGCTACACCAAACACAAGGAAGTTATTGTCCTAGGCAAATGGCTTGAATTACTTCTACACTAAGCCACTCGGATTCATTAAAGGTGTTGCATTACTCTAGGATAGCTCAAAAGTGTACGTCACTCGTATCACTAAGAGGCCTATGCATGTGTCCCAAGTGTCGTGACTTGCTAAACCCTAGTGCTAGTAGGTGGACTTTACCCACACTAGAGCAAATCTTCTACATATTACGCTATACCAACTACATTTGTACGCCATTCATGTATGTTATCATTGTTAACTTCATTTAGGCCCTCATATGATCACCAGTGTAATCTCATTTGTACCTCTGTTCGGACGTAGAGCATCCTATCATGTGCACCTTCACTATCCTTGTCCGTGTCAGTTCATTAATGTCCCGAGATAATGTCAAAGGTATCTCATGATGTTTTGAAGGGCATTAAACGAAGAACAACATATTTTCACCAAACATCGACTTATAGGAAAGTTGTGTCACGAAAATAGTGTATTGCAAATAATAAGTACTTTAAAGTCATTTACTCGATGCACATATCTTGGGATGTTGTAACCGACCGTACGGACTAGTCCTGTATAGTTATGAACATCCCGGGATGTTGTTTGAATTATATTGGATAGTGCTCGTCAAGAGACACATGCAATGAACTAAATTTTACAAAAGTAGATCCATTTGAAATTAGAAGGCCAACTAACAGAAGTCGTGAAGAACGCTATGTAGTACATCCACGGATGATAACCATAAACCATAGCACAAACTAAATTATCGACACGACAAAGGCGGATATAGTACATTACATCCACATTGACCATATCATACAATCACCCTTACATAGTGACTAGAAAAGGAAAAAAGGGGCCAACATACTACCTGTTATGCGGGGATGGGGGGCCACATGGATAACTTACAAATTACGACCTCACCCAAATTTTGCCATCTTACATATATTCCACACCCAAAAGACCATGACCTAAACATAGGTCTCATATAATCGACTTCTAGAAATGAATAGCGAAAAGTACAACCACTGTCGTTGTTGCAAGACCGACCATCTACTTTAACTTCACATTCTCGGTCGTGATGTCATCCACAAAACGTGTGTGGTCTTCATCTCAAAGGCGTTCATTGTGGTGTTTCTTCATCAGCAAATCCCTCCATTCAAACGGCTCAAATACAAGGTCATCTATCACCTGCCTTACTCTCTCTGGGTATGGTTCATCAATCATCTTGTAGCATGATCACACAATGTGACCCTACCAAAACCGTACACATCTAATTACTGTAATCGTAATCAATACAAAGGAAGACATCTAACAAGAGCATATGAAAAGCAAAACTAACTTAAAAGAAGTTATTGTCGACACCATAGAACTTACCCTTTTCGAGTAACAAGCATAACGACGCCGGTAAAAATCATTCTTACTTTCTACAATTTTGGTGCCAACTCCACAGTTGCATCTGTTGCCCATTCTATTTGCGAACCCCCTTCTCACAAAAATATTGACTCAGATTTGGAGCTTGTGGCCACTTATGTGGGGTTTATAGCTAAATGTGAGGTACTTCCTTTGCCTTATATATCATCTCACATTACTGAGTTGTTAAGTGTCGTTAGTGCAATTTCTCATTTGGAAAGGCGTGACATTTACTTTCCACTCTCCATAACAAACCTCAATCCTTGCATTAGTACACAAACCAACCTTCTTCATTAACATCATTAATGTCACCCACCAACATCAACTTGTTCACCATTTTGCGAAGGAACCATTTAATTATACTTTAATATAGACATGAACCAAACGTTCTTTCATTTAAACAAGGTAAAACATGCTAACCAACCCCCATCATGTTAAAGTTAGTGACTACCCCACCAACACCCACAGCCAAGTTAACATTTTCATGTATATGGGAATCCCAAATTAAAGTCAAATACGAAATCTTCCATTACTTAGATGACTAAGATTAAATAACTATTACATTACATGTTTGAAGACATATATTGTTAATTACAAACTTGAAACTCTTTGTTTTTGTATGACATGATGAATACAACTTTTATAACTAATGGCATGACGTTTGGCACATTCTATGCATAAATTTGCCAATACGTTACACAAAACTTGACTAATTGTATCAACTATGACAAAGTACTCGAACATCACAGCTATGATGTAGAAATTAAAGGTTTTGACTACTCATATGAAACATGTACATGTTCACAATCACTATACAGCCACCTACACACACATAGAAAGTAATTCTTTCCTCTTATGCCTTGCTTTTCCCAAGATACTCCACAATCATTTCCAGGATATTGTTGCGGCAGTAGAACACCATCCTCCCTACAACTCCCTATACCCTCAAATCTGTGTGATCCAATATGCACACATGTATAGGCAAACGCAGAACACATTCATAGCATAACATACATGTTGTTGAATCACCTGCATTTCACCAAGAAGTATAGTTCACAAAACCCAAGTCAGTTCCTAATTATCTCACAAATTCAAGTTTCTAAAAATGAATCATGTCAAAGAACCTTATCCATTACTGTGCCACAAACAAGTTCTCAAAAGTCACCCCATCCCCTTCATAATCTATATTAAAGTCAGCGCGTGGATTCGGATACATATTCTTTTAGTGCCAGACCTCACCATATTTGGAGTGCCTCCTCACTTTCATATCTTGTGACTATGATACATAACTCTTCACCCTTGGGCATCCACTGCAACGGGGATTAGTGGCAAGTAATATGCATTGGTTATATCTCTCGTCCATGTCCTTGTTACTAATAATGGTCATATCGTGGGTCTCCATATGGTGAATGACATTCATGTACACTACCATTTGTGCTTGCACCTTGTAACATGGGTACACATAGTCTTACACATATAGCTTTTGCTTGTATATGACAGCCATCACATGGGTGCACGACAGCCCCCACCAATGCCACCACTTGCACATGCACATCATCACCGATATATTCACAACCAACCAACAAATGTTGCTTAGCTGCACTCTAAACTCCCCTATGCTACGGCTATATATCTGCACATCCCTAACTGACCCCATCCTATGGAACGTCCTCTTTAAGCTCTTCTCGATTCTACCTCCCACCCCATTCTTCCATTTTTGCACCTCACCCTTCTGCATGTACATATGTAGTCCTGGTTTCTGTTGGTGACCAGTCATTAGCATTAGTATCAACATCTACCTTAACTCAAGCATCCACTTGTTCCAACTCTTAACGGGGTTGGTGTTTATCCTACCCCACCATTCCTTACCAAATTTGGCTGCCGCCTAATGTTGTGGATCATTCTCCTGCACCCATGTTACCAATGGCGCCTTCTATTGTTTAACTCCTCCAAAGCAGCATCAAACTCCAACGGCGTCGGTGCATACTTGACCTTGCTAAACACCTCCTTCACAAGTTCCTTAGATGCATCACTTCTAACCCTATGCTTCCCAGTCACCTTCACAAAATTCTCTTGAAACTGCCTCAAGTAGTAATAGTGGTTCTCGGCACCAAACACCCTTGGAACAGCATATAGAAGGCCATCATAATGGTCTGACATGATCATCAGCTTCAATCCACTTAAACACTCTGCGAGTACAATCAAAAATCAAAACCACTCCTCTTTGTTCTTCGTCGCCACCACAGCGTACGCCACATCAAGTAATGGATCATCTGTATCAAGCACAATCGTTGCCAGCAAGGTCCCCTTCTACGAACCTTTCAAATGAGCCTCATTTACAAACAACGCTTTTTAACAACCCATTATGAACCCATTCAGTGACACACCACATGCCACAAACATGCACTTGGACCTCACACCTTCCAACTCACAAAACGCCCTTGAGTCAGGATTTGCCCTAATAATGGTAGAACACAACCACGACATCAGCTTATAGTGATCAACCGGCCTCCCCAACTGTAACGTACGAATACACTCCCTAGCCATCCACGTCTGCTTGTATGCCAATTGCAAGCCCAACTCAAGCGCCAAGTCATTCATGATTTGAATAGATAAGTAGTCATCTGAATCTCTAACCTGAGAGTTAATCAATGAGCACAACGATTTCACTCTCATCTTTTGTTTCCTGTACTGCCCCATCTTACATTGATCACTTACACTACGTGTGCGCTTCCCTCGAAAATCCTTCACAATCGTCCCATCCTTATTCTTTGCTCCTGTAACACATATGTAAAACTCAAAATCTTTCTCATCACATACAATAACAATGAGTTACAACCAATTTCTTGCAAACCGATACTCAAACCTATGTGCTACAGCATACTCCCACATGCTACAACAAAAACTATCAGCAGAAGCAAATATTTAACCAACCTCCTTAATCTTATTTTTCCAGACCCTCATCCTTCAACGATACGCCTCCGCCTACAACCCTGATCGTGGCCACACCACTCCATCATCATCCAGCTTTGAACCATTGTCCAGACTGCCCACATTTGACTCGTCAAATTCCTTATCACGACCAGCCACAGTTGTACTACTCCTTGCTGAATCTAAAGGCGCTCCCCCACCTGTTGCCTAGCCCAATATCTCAGCCACAGCCTTGATAATTAAACATAACAACATCAATGATTCATACCTACCTAACAAATTACAAAATTATAAGATTACAAAATTTACTAATGTATGGTGCCCCAACTTACTTCTAACCAGACATAAATGAATTTCGCCGATCGTCACCTTCACCCAAGGTTGCATCTCCATCACCTAAGCATCCACATACCCTTACCCCCCGGGAGCATGACGCATATAACTCAACTAGTACTGCAACATTACTACCCGCCATTGTTCTGGAACACGAACCCGCCTCCTGTGCAACATACATATACACATGATCATCATTCCCTTTCATCAAGTTTACCATGTCCTAACCACCTATAAACTACGCAACACCCTTCAATTATACTTCAAAGTATATCATAATTTTCATCCTTATGACCTTTCACCCTTTGCCTCCCCAAACAACTTCCCTACTCCATCAGCATTGATCTTCTTCACAATCCATACGCAACAATTACTCCCTCCCTTGTAAGTCATGACTCCATTCACTCTATCCTCCAAGGACCCACCCTACGCAACATATGCAAGTAATTCCCTACTTGCACATGCTTCTCCCTCGACAACCGTCGCTTCTGTGTTTTACACACATACTCATATTGCCTTCTGAATAACCTCCCTAATTGAAAAAAAAAAAAAACAAAGACACGAGCATAGAATCAATTTAGTCAACTATGTTCATATGTAATTAAGCAGAAATATTTCATTTCGCACTACTAAACCAACCACTACCTTACCTATCGCTGCCCCACACAATCAAAACAATGTGACTATCATCCCCTACCCTCCCAACACATAAGGTGCACATGACAAACATAGAACTTGGCTTGCTACATTCTGATTACAACAATATCCCTACATGTAGAGTTTCATATCCTGGGATGTGAAGCTCACTTTTACAGCTTCACATCCAGTGCTGTCAAGCTCACTTTCATAGCTTCATATCCTGAGATGTCAACCTTACTTTGACACCTTCATATCTCGGGATGTGAAGCTCACTTTTACAGCTTCACACAAAACACATAATCAGCACAACTATCATCACATATATCAACCCTTCACCACAATCACCACACAACTCATTTGATAACCTCACTTCCCCATCAACCAAATCAACTACAAACTACACCCCTTCTACTCATGTAACACACAAATATTTCACCATTTTCTAACACCCATTACAAGAAAGGAAAATCAACACTTACCATTCAATGGGATTCAAATTTCCAACACCATTGACGCCTACTTCAATTATATCACCTTATTTTCATACAAATGAACATTAATACAATTTAGTCCATTTTCTCAAATTCTTTAAATTATCTTGAAAATTACTACAAGCAAGGTGGATACCTCACACTTCCATGGCTGATCTACCCAACGGTTCACCGACCTCCTTCAATGTCGCCCAATCTTCACCGTCTTTTGTTGGCCACACACCAATCACCACCATCAACATCGCCAACCTTCAACCCCACCACTTCACATCCTGGGGATAGCTTAGCTTTCACTCCTGCGGTAGTGACACTTCTAACTCCAGCTACCAGAGATCAAAAGAGAGAGATGGGAATAGTAGAACCTCCTCACAGGAGCTCCTCTAACTCCTCCTCTATGCCCAACTCCCCAGTAAGTATACCTCACAAATCTTTCCCATTTTCCCTCTCAAACACATTTCCCATTAAGGGTGAAATGGGCAGCATAATACCTCACCCTTTTCCACCTCATTATTTTTTCTAACCAGGGGACCCACATAAATTAACAATTAAGTGTCCCACAAAAACCTCATGGGGTGCTGAAAATTTCCCCAACACTTTCTAGGCAATATCCCACCTGCAAACACTCCCAAGTTTTGATTAACGCTTAAGCGTCGCCAATCTTTTTTTTTTCATTTTTCTTTTAATCCCAAAGTCACTAAAAGAACATAGGTTAGGCTAGCTTGGTTCTAAATGATTTTTGGTGCTAGCTAGTTTTCATTCTCGATCCTTATACTTTGGTGAGCACCTAGCAAAATCTTGAGGACAGCAGGCTAACTTGACTTGGCTATTAGAAATATATGAACTATAAAATCATCAAATTATTAAGTCAAAGTATGTTTCACTCGATCATGATGTACACAAAATAGACATCTTCAAATGCTACGATTATGATATTACCTTGCATCCTGGGAAGGATCATTCATACAGCTTGTTCAAGTGCCATTTCATAAGTGTGAAGTATTAGTGCCTAACACCTCCAAAAATATGGATTATGATCATTCAAAATCCCAGTTTGAAATTCGATCTATTCTAAGTTCAAGTTCAACCAATCTTGTTTAAAACCTTAAACTAGCATGTGTGTTTGGATTGGCTAATCAGTCAAACGCAGCTCCACAAAACATAACCCCTAGATTAAGAAAACTTCTTAACATAAAACATTGAAGATAGTACTATCTAGCTACTTAAACTATTGCCTCACATTCAATTATGATGGGGAATGGTTTTCCGAAAAACTAATTTTTTTAACAGAAACTAGCAAAGACCCATGCTTTGCCCCGAGATCAATTACTTGAAGAAATATATGCGATTAATGAATAACATTGAATAATTATCTATTACAATAAAGACTTAAAACATAAAAAGCGATAATCCAAAATGATAAATTAGATATATTCTCAAATAGCGTCTTATAATTGTCTACTATTATTGCTATTATTATTATTAAAGTTTAACTACCTAATTACTGTTAGGAGTCCGCATATTCCGGACCGAAAATGAAAAAACCCAAGATCGGAGCAAGTCAGGGTGGACCGAACTGGACCGGTTATATTTCGGTCCAGTCTTTGGTCCTTTCTTTGAATGATTTCGGGTTTTTGAGTTGGTCCAATCTAAACCCGAAAAAATCCGAAATGGATCGGTTGACCCGGTTTGGTTGAAAGTTAAAACTATTACGTCGTGCGTTATATTCAGCATATGAACGTTATTCCTATGCCTAGCCTAACAATTACTTAATTGGTTGTTGCCAAAGGGCGCTATTATTCATTATAATGAAATATATTAATTATAATAAATTATTTAATTGTAAGAAATAATAGAGCCTGATAATAAGTAGAGCCTGATGATAACTTCTATAAAAAAAATAATTGAAACTTGATAATAAATAAAGTGAAATAATAAAGTTCCTTCTAGATTAGACTGATTTTTGAGTGAATATCATAAATTACCAAAATAGTATTACGTTCTATGTCTAGATATTATTAATCGTGCAGGAGGACGACATCTTGACCAATTTAGGAGCTCCTTGACTCCTGAGTTAATTTTTATGTGTGCTTTTTAATCTCTATAATGCGCAAGTGTACTATGTATATATATTCTAAGGTTAATGTTTCTTTTATCTTTAATTTTCATGTTGAAAACTGGTGGTGCAAGCTCTTATTGATGTGTAAGAATGACTTTAAGCAGCCTCAGAAAGAGTGAACATAGAAGAAAACAATCAAGACGTGGAAGAACTTAAGAACGATACTACTTTAAAATTTTCAAAATAACTTAAACAAAAAAAAATTGCTTTAAATTTTTTTCTAATTGTTTTCTATACTTTATCATTTTATTAATTGTTGTTCTTTATAGAGATGGAGAAGACTCCGCGAGAAGATGAAATTGTTTTTGTCTAAAATGATTAATTAGGTAATTCAAGATACTCAATTAATTTTCTTTCTTAATTTTTAAAAAATAATAAGTTAAATTTTGATTGTGGAATTTGTAGAATTGAAGACTTGTTGCTCTTGATCAAGATCACAAGTAGTGTGAGACAAGTTACAGGTAAAAATCACAAAAATAGTGGCAATTGGAAGATTAATAACTATTAGTTTGCACATAATGAATTATATAGCTTTATTTTGTTTATTTGGAGATTTTGGGCACTATTAAGTTTACCGATTCTTACATTTCAAAATCATATTTAGTTATTTATTATTTTCCATCAGATCATTTTGATTCATTTCGATTGGGAGAATTAAGTTCATTGTCATGTACTTTGGACAATTCCAAATATGAATATCACTGCTAGATACCCTACTTTGTATAGAAATCATAATTTTGGGACCATGTTATTAGAATATATTTAAAAGGGTTAATATTCTGTGGAAACTATTTTAAGGGGACCGTTCACTCTTTACATTTTCATCTTAGCCCTTAAACTTTTCATATTTGCATTTTTAACCCCAATCCTTAAAAACTTACTTTCGAAAATTTTAATTTTGTGCATATGTAATTTTTCTTATGAGTTAGTAGGCCCTCTTTCAATTGGTATCAGAGCCACATGTCCAAAAATAGTTAAGATAATTAAGCTAACTAATAACTAATTAAGCTAATTTTTTTGTGAGTAAGGTAATGCACATAACTAATTAAGCTAATTAACTATGATTAATGATTGAATCATCACCTGCTTGCCCTGGTCCGAATTATTCAAATATTGTTCATTCACCGAAAGGAATTTCTTCTCCAGCACCTCAGTTAAACTATATCACTGATATAGTTTTAAAATTAAAAGCTAAATTAGCAAAAATTAAGATTGAAGTCAACGAGCTTAAGAAGCAATTATTTGTAATCCATCTTTCGTTAGTTAACAAAATCAGACATAGTGGAAAATCAACTTTAAATGCTAGTACTCCATTTCAACATAAATATCCTTTCCAAAATCCAAAAATCAATTTCCTTTGTATCATATAAAAATTCAAAAAGAAGTATGAGAAAAATCAAGAGAAAAATCGACTAAAAAGGCTGAAAAAGAAAAAGAGGATGGAGTATAATCAATATAATCTTGAAGAGCTACATAGTATGTTTGAGAAAGAACAAAATACAAAAGAATTAAACAAAATTGTGAGCGCAATTATTGATAAACAGGAAGTTTTATCTAATAAGAATGAAGAGACAAATCATGTCTAGTTAGAAAAAGAAATATATCAGCAAATGAACTTAATCAAGCTAGAAGACCTTAATGTTGTACCTTTAGTAGAAATTAGAAGAAAATTGGATTAAAAAAATACGGTAAAATGACTATTGAAGATGAGTTTAATGAAACTGGAGAAGAACTTCACTTAGGTGAAATAGAGATCAATCTGGTTAATAATGTTGCTCCTAAACCTAAGGAATTTGGTAAAGCTTCAAGAAGAAACACTCATTTCATGAGACCTAGATACGTTGCAACGGGACATAAAACTAATTTTTCCTTTGGTTTTATCCCAAGAAAAACTACCACTTATGAAGAAATTGACCTTACCCCAAGTAGCCAAACCAGATATATCTTGAACATTGATGGAGCTCGTAATAGAGAAGAAATATTTGAGCATTGGAAAAGAGGCATCAATAGTGTCTTAAACTTAAATACTACATGGATTGCTGCAAACATTCTAAACTACATTAAACATTGGTTCGCTGGCACTGTAGTTGACTGGTATGATTCATTAAATGAAAACGGTGAAAATATATTAAGAATGATGGAAACATCAGCTACAATGCTCAAAAATCTATGCAAAGAAATCGAAACTGAGTTTATTGGAGCTAAACTTGATTCTGAAGAAAAAGCAAGAGAGTGGCAAAGAATGATTAATAACATAGAATTAAGGGATATGAGATATCTGAAAAATTATGTTGCTGAATTTAGTCAATATTATTATAAAATTGGGCATAATGAAACCAATCTTGGTAGGTTCTATGACAAATTGTCAAATCCGATAAATTTCGTAATTAATGAAAAATACATTGCATGGCTCGAAAGAGCAGATATTATTAATACCCTTGGTTCAAGAGTTTATTATTTAATAAAATGGGTCAATGATTAATGTTTTGATCTCCAAAAGCAAAAGAAAATTAAGAAATAATTCCTAACTTGTTGGGATTCACGTCACCCATGGAGAAATGAACCTGAAAGGAGAAGAAAATGAAAATTTTATAAGAAAAAGAGCTAATAAGTAAGAGGGGAGAAATATAGAAGAAAATATTATAATAAAGCAAGTACTAAAAAATGAAGATTTTTTTGGAAAGCAGCTTATTGTCCTGTAGGGAAAAACAACTACAAATGCTGAGCATGCAAAGAAGTAGGACATTATGCTAATGAACGCAAATATAGGAAGAATAACAAGCTTATTAAAACCTTAGGTAGCCTAGATTATGTTGAGCTTAGTGAGAAAGAGGCATTAGACCTAACCCTAAATAACAACAACGGGATTGTTAAAATCATAATGGACAATGAGTATAGAGAATGTGATTATGATGAAACTAGCCATATGATAGAAAGTGGCTTAATTAGTCTTTGTGATCTTCAAGGAGAAGAGTTTGTTGTAGATAGTGATAACGAAGAAGTCAAAGGAGGTTGACTCCTTCCCACAATCCAAAAAGAAATGATATATAAAAAAACCCATTTTTCAATTAAAGAGTTAGCATGTATGCGAGATGAAGCAAGGAGATCTAGAAATAAGATATTGTGAATATTACGTGAGAGAAGTTAATCTCATTAACTCGAAAAACATCCTGAAGCATAACAAAGATAGAAAGTATAGGTATATCCATGTTGGAAGTGTCCAAGTTCAAATCACTCAATTACAATATTATGGCAAACATATTGATGTCTATACTTTGCTCTGTGATATTAGGCATACCAAATTTAAAAATCAAATTATCACAGGGATTAACACTAACTTATGTAATGGACCGGTAGGATTCAATTGTCGGTCTAGATATTATGTGAGTTTAAAAGATGAATTGATAAAAACTTTCTATCCCTTAAGGTTGAAACAATTCGAATGAACATGAAAAAAGGATGACATCCATTGAGGATATTTTGTAAAATTATCTACAAATTAGATAATACTATAGATCCAAAGACTAAGGTCACCATGATAGAGGCGGAAAAATTTGACAGAAGTACCCCAATCCAAAAAATCCAGAGGATTAAATCTAATCTATAGGAGATAGAGATTGATCGTTTATGGATATCTAACTTTACAAACCCTAAAAAAATCAATAAGAAAAATGTGGTAAAAACAAAAATTGATGAGAATGGTAAAATTACCATTAAACCTTAATTATTGAGGAGCATGAGTGCAAGATTAGAATAGGGAGAAGGATCTTCTTCAGATAAAGAAGAACTTAAAGAAGATGATACAATTACTATGACCAGTGAAATGAGTAGAATGAGTTTTGAACCCGCAAGACACAGTGTAGACAGAAGTATAAGTTGAGATAGGAAAGTCATTGGGCATACAACAAGAGCTGTTAGTGAGCCAATTTGTGAGGATGAATTAGTCAAAAATATGACTATGGAGATATGCTATGAAGTCACCAACACAAATCTTAATAGCATCTATATCCCAATAAATGTATGCTTAGAGGGATATAGTAAATATGAGTGGTGTGCCTACATAGATAGTGGTTGTTCTGTGTGCCTTGAACAAAGATCGTTATTTCCAGTATTTATGTGGAAAAGAGCCAAAAATCCTTTACAAGTGTGGATAGCTGATAATAGCAGTATGAGCAACAATGAAGCCATAGAAGGGTTATTCATAGAATTAGGAGGAGTCTACTGCATTATACCAATGCTATGGGCTACTGATCAACTCTCTCGTGATATGATTATTGGAAATAATTTTCAGAGACTATATTCTCCACGCAAACAGACCATAAATCAAATAATATTCACAATCGATGGTCAATTAGTTCCTATTGAAAAATTGAGCAAAGCCTACACTCATCAGAAAATTGAATTTACACGCAGCCAGCGTAGTGAAAAGGTAATGCCTGCACAACATGAAATAGCACTGAAGATCTCATTACTTGGGTTTATTACTTGGGTTATCTATTAAGGACCAGATTGTTGAACAACAAGAGCAATTATGCAAAGAACTCTATTTTGATAATCCACTAAAATTTTGGGATAAAGATAAAACATTTGCAAAAATTACTTTGTTGAATCCCAATACTATTATTCGAGTCAAACAAATGGTTTATACACACTAGGATATCCAGGAATTTGATAAACAAATCAAAGAACTTCTAGATAATGGATTAATCAGGAATAGCAAGAGTCCTCACACCAGCTCTGCTTTCATGATAAGAAATCATGCTGAAGAAAAAAGAGTAAAAGCAAGAATGGTAATCAATTATAAAAGCTTAATGATAACAGTGTCTTCAATGGTTATTATATTCCTAATAAAACATTCCTTTTCAATAGAATTCAAGAAGCCTCTTGGTTCTCAAAAATGGATTGCAAGAGTGAATATTGGCAGATAAAAAAGGATAAGGAAAGCATTCCTTTAACTGCATTTAGTGTCCCACAAGGACATTATGAATGGACGGTAATGTTATTTGGTCTTAAAAATGCACCTTAAATATTCCAAAGAATAATAATCAACATCTTTAAAAGTCTTAATCATTGTTGTTTAGTTTATATTGATGATATGCTTGTCTTTTTCAAAACCATAAAGCAACACAAAGATGATGTCTTAGCTATCACTTAAAGATGCATTGATCATGGTATTATACTTGGTAAGAACAAGTGCATTTATGCTGAACAAGAAATTAAGTTCTTTAGCTTGGAGATAAAGGCTAGACAAATCATCCTATAAAAGCATATTCAAGAAAAAATAAGTTCGTATGTTCAAGAAAATGGTTCAATGAGTGGTATGCAATCTACATCGACTATTATCATAATTATTCCCATAATATTTAGGAATCATGGAGTACTACAATCTACTTCTCCGATAAGTTTGGAGTTGGTGGTGTTAGTTTCCCAGCAAACTTAATATCTCCAAATGACCCTATCATTAAAGGCTGGGAATACGAGATGGTAGTTTACTTTACGGAGTTCCCAGATCTGAAATTCCCATTTTTCTCAACACTAACTAAATGTTAACAATGCATGTTCCAAAAGATCCATTGGATTCTTACATCTCCTGATGGTCCAGCAAAAATCCCAAATAATAGACAACTATATGTGCAGGTACATTGTGCTCTAATCGAATATGAAATGGAAAAGCCAAACTGACTCATTATCTTGTTCAAACAGTTGATTTCAATTACCTCAATTATCAACGAGAAGAATGGAATCTAGAACGACGAGAATTAGTTACTGATCTTGTTTTAACAAGAGTCATTGGATTTTACAACATTTATCATCGAAGTTAGAGATTGATTGAACGAGGAAAAACACTAATGCATTGCGGAAACACTACTTTCACCTATCACAAGGAATTTAGCGAATATATGAAGCTAGAAGGAGCAGCTTTAGAAGATGTCTTTTATTATCACTTTTATGTTGGAGCTAGAAAATTCTTATCAAAAAAAGGAAAGAAATATCTTCTTGAATTATTTAAGAAATGGGATCCAAAGTATCTTCAAGTTGATGAAAATTTTGATGATTATCGAGATAATGATGGTCTGAAAGATATTATTGGAGATGAACGAATGCAGAATCTCAATAATGACGACCAATCTTATCATCATTAAAAGGCTCTGAAAAGTGGTTGCTTCATTGTTGTACTTATTTTGACAAGTGTCAGGTCTGTAAAATAAGCCAATCTACTATCGCCATGTGAATGTAACTGTAGCCATGTATAAAATCAGTGCGTAATGTAGCTATTAGGGCATCCTACGTACCATATCTCCTCTATAAAAGGAGAGGCTACGTGCTGAGAAGGGACACATTCTTGAGCAAAAGAGAAGTGGGATTCTCCATTTTTCCATGAGCAAGCATCTCTAATCATGTTAGCTTAGGTCCTTCTATGTGCTTACCATTGTAATATTTTAACTTTCAAGCTTTCAATAAAAGAAAGCTTCCCAGTAGGGAACGTTATTTAATTGAACCTTATGTCTTAAATATTGTAATTTCTTGATTAAAGTCTCACTATCCTTTAAAATTCATATAACTTGATTAGTGACTACGAGTCGAGGTAGGAAACAAAAAGGATCTGTGTTGTTCCTGATTTAAGGAAGGTGTGGTTGAGATTAACAATCTCTGTAGACTGGAAGCTAGATGAACACTAGAGTCCAGTGTCAACTAAGTTTATGTAGTGGTCAAAATTCTCTAATTAAGTTTTAGTTATTTTGCTAAGCATGGTGGGTCGTGGGTCGTTAATCATAGAAAATATAATATTTATGATATAAATAATAAATTGTGATAACTACTACCAGTAAAGTCATTATAAGAAATCCAAACAAAATATAAGTCTAGTTTTATCAAAAAGCCCCAAAAATTTAAGTATTTCCACTTTGAACCTCATTTGAGCCAAAAATAGAAAATTCAGAAAGTTCAGTGACTAATTTACAAAGAAAAACTTCAAAAAGTAACTGTTTTGTAAAATATTGACCCCTGCTAATAGTTTACCCAAAATAGTAGGTACTTGGGAATACATTCTAAAAAAGTTGTCCCTGTAAAACTATTTCCATAAAATCCAGGATACCTCAGAGTTGCAAATTTTTCCAAATACAATTATAAGGTCTTTACGTTTTAGATATCATATTATCATTCGTCTGCACTTGTATGGGTTCAATTTTCTCGCTTTTGATGAAAGTTTACCTCTGTTCTGTAAATGCACGACTTTCATTGTGACCTCAAGCGTGTACCAATGAATGCATTGCCATTATCTTCCATGTACGTACAATGTTGTTCAGGTTCCATACAATTGCCAACAAGTTTGAAAATTTAGGCTGACACCCACATGAGCTTTCGTGCTGTAATGGAGACATGAAAGTACTTGCCCCACATGTTTATCTGATAAGGGAGGGCAATCACATGTTGAAGTACACATGGTATCTCGGGATACTACGTATAAGGCCTTCCCTTTTCGTATCCCCCAAAACCTTTCCCACTAACCCGGGATACCCATATTACTTTCCTGGTATTTCCACATTTGATACATGTATTACGACATGTGGTTTAAGTAGTACACACCCACGGAGCACCACAATCCACACCGACTTGACGTTATGCTACACAAAAGAACATGGTTCACTTCACACACTGATCGTATCCATCCAATTCCTAATAAACATTCCAAAAAAGATTCCACTAGGTTTCACATCATCGACCTTCATCCCCATGAAGCCGTCCTCAATGCTGCTCACCACCAAACAACTCCCTAAAAGTAACCAAAGTACCCTGCTCCTAACCATCATAATAAGCATGTGGATGTCTCCAAGTATTCTTGTAATGCCCAACCTCCCCACACCTAGACCCCCTCTTCACCTAAACCCCTGCCTTTGAGACTCAATCCTGTGCACCCAAGGTCTGCTTTGTGGCCGCAGGTTATTAGGAGACAAAATCTGTCGATTGAAATTGTCATCAGGGTCCTCACGACCAACAACCTGACCCGTGGAATCATCGACATGTGCTGAATCGTGGGTCTCCAAGGGGTGGACGACATTTAGGTAAATTCTCTGCTGGGTCGGCAACTTGTAGCATTCGCTCACAAAGTCATACACCCACAAGTTCTGCTTCTGTATCACAGCCAAAGCATGTAAATTGGGCAACCCTCGCAACTGCCACCACTTACAACTGCATGTCCTCTTAGCAAGGTTAACTACTAGTCATCGGTTGTTAGTGAGCAGCACACCATATTCCCCGATGGTTGTGTTGAACAATGTTACCTCCATAACTGACCCCACCTCACCCAATGTTTTTCGTAGCTTCTTCTCAATCTTCTTATGCACTCCATTTTGCCACTTCGGCATCTCCATCTTTCGTTTGTCAACCTTCATACCAAGCTCCTATAGGTGGCCAATTAGTTGCCACAGGATTGGCATTGTCCTCAAAGAACGCATCCAATTGTTCAAACTCTCAATGGCGTTATTATTCAATCTACCCCACCTATCTTTCGAGAACTTCGACTGCACCCAACGTTCTGGTTCATTCTCCTCGACCCACGCAGCCAACTCTCGCTTGAATTTCCTCAACCTATTGACCGCAATGTTGTACTCAACAGCACTTGGGGTGTATGCCACACGGTTGAGCATCTCCTTCAACATATCCTTGGTTGCGTTCGTCCTGAACCCATACTTCCCTACAGCAGTAACGAAGTTCTCCTGCAGCTGCCTCGCACAATATGTATGATTCGGAAGCCCAAACACCTTTGGCACAGCATACTTCAACGATTGAGGCTTGTTTGATATGACCATAGGCTTCAAACCACCCAGGCATTCCCCAAAGAACTGTCAAGAACCACTCCCAGTCATCATTGTTCTTCGATGACACCGCCTCATAAGCAACATCATATAGGTGGTTGTCAACATCAAGTGTCATGGTTAGGTTCCCTAATACGGTCCACTCAAATGTTCATCGTCCACAAACAACATCTTTCTACGACCAAGGATGAATCCCTTCAATGATGCCCCATACACAACGAACATATAGTTGAATCGACACCCTTCCAACTCTACAAAGGCTCGGGAGTTCGGGTTTGCCCGAACAACAGCAGCGCACATCCAAGGAAGTAGCTTGTAATGATCCTCGGGTTTTCCTATGGCTAACATTCTTAGGTACAAAAGCACCCTCCAACACTGTATGTATAACACCCTCATTCGCATCTCCAACTGCAAATCCTTCATTATCTCGCAAGGAGAGTAATCAACTAATATGATTACCTTCCCCTCAATTAGGGTCGCCAGTAGGTTAGCTTGCATCCGTCTTCCTCCCCACTTTTCCATCTTGCATTCGTCCCCAACACTGTGGATGTGTGCACCAGCAAATTCCTTGACATACATCCCATCCATCTTCAAGTTCCCCCTCACACAAATATAAAAAGGACACCCCGTAGCTTTGGACTTGTGATGGAACTGTGAGGGGAAATCATAAATACTCACAACTGAATCCAAATCCAAAACTAAGCAAGCTGAAATTAAAAATGAGTTTAAGTGAAATCACGATTGAATGAATGGATAAAGGACAATCTAAACTCTCACTTAGATACAGAAACACCACTAAGTTTGAGTTTAGAGCCCTTAACCTTAATTGGGATATAGAAACACCACCTAATTAAGTGTTAAGACTTTACTTGATCACCACCTCAACCGACCTCGTTAAGGATAAGCAAGCTAAGTGTTTAAGGGGGGACGAAAGCAATGCTCTCAATTCTGGTTTTGTATTTCAATATCAAACTATGCTTACAAAATGAACCTTGAAAGGGCCTTATACACACAACCTAAGGCAGAACACTAGCAAAGGAGGTTTTCTCCCTAGGAAGTAAATGTCTAAGTATGCTTAGCTAGGCGCTTAGGACTAATCTAGTTTATAAGCTTGATTAACCTAAGCTAATTACAACCAGAATGCAAGGAAAGCAGGACAAATGACTAAACTAAACCTTAATACATCCTATTAAGCTTAATACATCATCTTTACTAGAGAAATGAAGAGAAAAGCAGCCGTAAAGGTAAAGTGCTTTTCAGCTGACCAATCCAGTTGCATGATGTGATTTCTCTCTTTATTTTCTCATCGGTTGCTCTTTCCAAAACTGGATTTTACAACAAATCATTGTGTTTCTGGATGTCTTGGACCATGATTGAAGCAAATAAGCAAGAAACTAGCTGAGCAAACCCTTAGAAGAAGGAAAATGCACGCAGCTGCTTACCGGGTTCAAGAAGCAGTTTTCAGCCTGATTTTCTGCCCTTCTTTCCACCAATCAAAAGTGAGCATGATTTCAATTTCAGGCCATGGGGGGATACCTTAGGGTGTGTAAAAACCTTCCTATAAAGAAATCAAGGTTAAATCATGTTTAAGTAGGAGATTTCCCCTAAAATATTTTACCGTGCAGTTTTGGACCAAAATTGGTAGGTTCAACAAAATGGCTCGATCTCTTCACTTTGATTGAGCATGATTGAGTTTTAATGCTTGGACCTAAAATTTAACATCTATAGGAACCCAAAAATACAAAAATATTGAACTTAAGCCACAATGTAGCTTAGGAAATCAAGTGAACAAAACTGAGTATTTTCTACCTGTTCAAACTGGATGCTTTTCCATGGATCTTTTCCAGAATGTGAGCCATTGCTTGGAATTTGGAACTTGCATTGGACCTTGCTAGACTCTTAGGACCTTCGTTAGTGTCTTGGCTTAAGGGAACTCCATCATCCTCCGCTTGTTAAGAAAATTTGATCCTCAAATCAGCAAGGTAATCATCGGTTTGGTAAGCACTCAAGTCAACCACATTGAATGTAACTGAAACTCCATAGTCACCTGGTAAATAAACCTTATAAGCATTGTCATTAATTCTTTCAAGTACATCAAATGGACCATCAGCTCTTGGCATTAAGTTGTTCTTCCTTTTGGAGGGAAACCGTTCCTTCCTAAGGTGTATCCAAATGAGGTCTCGAAACTGAAAAACCATATTTCTCCTATGCTTGTTGGCTTGGGCCTCATAGGATGCATTAGTCTTCTCAATTCTGGCCTTAACCAACTCATGGAGCTTCTGAATCTCTTCCACTCTAGCTGTTGCAACCCCACTTGGCTTTTGATCTAATGGTCGTGGAGCAAGATCAAGAGGGCTTAGGTGATCAATCCCATACCCCACCTTAAAAGGGGATAGACCAGTAGCCTTACTAGGAGCTTTGTTTTAAGCAAATTTAGCATGTGGCACGAGTAAATCCCAGACTTTGGCATGAGGCTTAATCAAAGCCCTTAAGAGAGTACCTAGGGTTCGATTTGTCACCTCTGTTTGCCCATCAGTTTGGGGATTATAGGTGGTACTATACATGAGTTTAGTACCAAGTTTCCTCCATAAGGCAACCCAAAAATGACTTTAAAACTTTGTATCCCTATAAAAAATAATGGATTTAGGGATACCATGCAATTTGGTTACCTCCTTAAAGTATAACTCTACAATGTGTGTAGCATTATTGGTTTTGTTGCACGGAATGAAATGTTCCATCTTTGAAAACCTGTCTACCACCACAAATACTGAATCTTTACCCCTTTGGGTTCTAACTAAACCCAAAATGAAGTCCATGCTTACATCCACCCAAGGTAGAGTGGGAACTGGAAGGGGTGCGTATAAACCGTGGGGTAAAGTGTGACTTTTGGCAACTTGGCATGTTCCACATCTCCTTAGGATGTCTTGAACATCCTTCTCCATTCCAGGCCAATAATAATGTTCCCTTAACATAGTTAAGGTCTTGGATTCATCAAAATGACCAGCCAAGAAACCTCCATGCACTTTTTTAATCAGAAGCTCACGAGTGCTACACTTAGGGATACATAACCGAGTACCATTAAATAGAAAACCCTCTTGGACTAAGAAATTTCCCTTGGGGTGCTTTTGGCATTTAAAATATAGCTTCCTAAGGTCTTCATCTTCAGCATATAAACCTTTTAGATGCTCAAAGCCAAGAACATAAGCATCTAATTGGAACAATAGTAGATACCTTCAAGATAGAGCATCGGCACCTCGATTGAGTTTTCTAAATTTATGCTTGATTGTAAAATGAAATGACTGATGAAACTCAACCCACTTAGCATAACGTTAGTTTAACTTGTGTTGACCTTGAATATACTGCAAAGCTTCATGGTCAGAATGCAGAATAAACTCACTTGTAATCAAATAATGAATCCAATGCTCTAAACACCTCACGGTATAGAACTCTTTACTATAGGTGGAGTATTTCCTTCTTGAATCACATAATTTCTCACTAAAGAAGGCTAAAGGTCTACCTTCTTGAGTAAGAACACCACCTATACCAACTCTAGAGGCATCACATTCAACTTCAAAGACTTTATCAAAGCACGATACGGAGAGAATCGGTGCTTGAGCAAGTCTTTTCTTGATCTCTTCAAAGGCAGATTGGGCTTTGGGGGTCCAAATGAATGATGTACCCTCAATAACCTCAGTCATGGGAGCCACAATAGTGCTAAAACTTTGAATGAACCTCATGTAAAAGGAAGCTAAGCCATGAAAAGCTCGGACATCATGAATGCTCTTTGGAATAGCATGACCGAATAGCGTCAATCTTGCTTTCATCTGCCTTGATACCATCACCAGTGACAATATAACCTAAGAATGTTACCTCATGAGTGAAAAAGGCACATTTCTTAAGGTTACCAAATAATCTCTCACGTTCCAGAACAAGCATAACTTGAGTAAGATGGTCTTGATGTTCATGCTCATTCTTGGAATAGATCAAGATGTCATCGAAGTAAACTACCACATAACTTGGGGCATTTGAAAGACCAAAGGGCATAACCAACCATTCATAAAGCCCTCCTTTAGTTTTAAAGGTTGTTTTCCACTCGTCACCTTCTCTGATTCAAATTTGGTAATAACCACTTCGAAGATCAATCTTAGAGAACACTTAAGAGCCATACAACTCATCTAGTATACCTTCAAGTCTAGGTATTGGATACCTGCACTTGATGGTGATTTTGTTAATGGCCCTGCTATCCACACACATACGCATTCCTCCATCCTTTTTAGGAACTAAAAGAGCAGGCACAGCACACAAACTCAAGGACTCTCGAATCAAGCCCTTAGACATCAATTCCTCAACTTGTCATTGAATCTCCATGGTTTCCTTGGGATTCATCCTATAAGCTGGCTTATTAGGTAGGATAGAACCAGGAATGAGATCATATCTCCTCAGGAAACAAATGATAGAATTTTTGCAAGAGTGCTTTGGTTACGGGGTGAGTGGGTAATGAAGTTTCTGGTTCATCTTGTATGTTCAATATCCACTCTCTAAAGGCCTTGAATTGATCTTGGAATGGCTCTAACAATGTTTCACTAATTATGAGAAGCAAATCAGATTGGTTTGACTTATTTTGAGGTTTAATTTGATGGAGGTTAGATGGGGATAAAGGGGCTAGGGTGATCTTCTTACCATCCTTATTAAAGGAGTAAGTATTCAAGTAGCCATTATGCATAACCCTACGGTCATATAACCATGGTCTTGCCAAAAGCATATGACAAGCATCCATGGGAATTACATCACACCAAAGCTCATCTTGGTAGTTATTTCCAATGAAGAAAGAAACAAGGCACCGAGAGTGCACTTGGATACCCTTGCTTTGATTCAACCATTGAATGTTGTAAGGGTGTGGATGAGTCATGGTTTGCAAGCTTAGTTTCTCAATCATGCTTAGAGAAACCACATTTGCACAGCTTCCTCCATCAATGATCACATAACATACCTACCCTTGAACCGTACACCGAGAGTGGAATATGTTCTCTCTTTGCTCATCCTTAGCTCCCCTCTGGTTACTTAAAACTCTCCTCAAAACCAACATTTTTCCTTCATCAGCCTCCCCCACTAACTCCTCTTGAGTTTCCTCAAGTTCATCCTCAAAATCATCCTCCTTTTCCTCCGCTTCAAACACATCCTTAACGAATGTCCATTCGACTAAGGTTATTACCTTGCGGTTTGGGGAGTCCGAAGCTACACGCCCAAGTCCTTGGCACTTAAAGCACCTTCTGTTGCTCATGGGATTGGGATTGGGTCTATTTTGAGGGGCTTGGAACTTTTATGGAGCTGGGGTTCTTTGTGGAAAGGAAGGGGATGGATTTGGGGGCTTGGATATAGGATTAGAACTCCCTTGTTAAAGGGTTGGTTTCGAGTTAAGGATTTAGGATTTTGAGGCTTTAGGGGCTATCTTGCTTTCTTTTGTTGCTCAACCTTGTGAGCAAGCATGCAAACCTCATCAAAAGTAGTTTAAGCTTGCAAATCAACCACTTTAGCATTCCTAGGATCAAGTCCTCCTAAGTATCTAACAATGATTTTCTCTTCTGGCTCTTAAAGATCACACTTGATTACAAGTTTCTCAAACTCACGTGTATATTCTTCAACATTCAAGTTGCCTTGAGTAAGGTTATAGAGTTGAGAATAACAATCTTGGACATAAGTTGGTGGTAGAAATCTAGCCTTAAGCTTAGGTTTCATCTTCTCCCATGTTTCGATTTTAGACTTCCTTTCTCTAACTCGTTTGGCATGCAAGTTATTCCACCTAAGGGAGGCGTATTTTATGAGCCTTAAAGCAACTAACTTGACCTTTTTATCTTCAGGAACATCTTTATACTCAAAAACACGCTCAACAATATGCAACCAATCCAAGAATTCTTAAGGATCAAGCTTACCTTCAAACTCCAAGATTTCAACCTTGAAATCATTGGTATTAACTTGATTCCTTGGTTTTGGTCTAGCCATTCTCAAGGGTTCATCCTCACTAGATGAATCCACATTATGACTAAAGACTTGTTCTTGCCTCCTAGGATCATATTGGAGAGGCTCTTCATTCACTTTCTGTTTTTGCTTCAAAACGGCTCCAAGGTGTTTTCGCAGGTAGTCATTCTGAGCTTGGAGTTCTTGGTCGCATTGAACCCCCTCCTTCAGTCTTCTCATTAACAACTCATTTTGAGTTGAAAGTGATTGGCAATTCTTCAAAATTACATCAAATTTCTCTTGCAGACTTGTACTAGTGCTCATGTTGTATTTGGATGTGTGTTTAAGCTAGAACAAGGGATGTCTTTGGAAGTGGAAATGAATCTGGAAACTGGAGGGTCATACCAGGCCAAGGAGAAACCAAATCTTTGATACCAAATATGATGGAACTGTAAGGGGAAATCACAAATACTCAAAGCTGATTACAAATGCAAAACTAAGCAAGCTGAAATCAAAGTTGAGTTTAGGTGAAATCACAATTGAATGAATGGATAAAGGATAATCTAAACTCTCACTTAGATACAGAAACACCAATAAGTTTGAGTTTAGGGCCCTTAACCTTAATTAGGATACAGAAACACCACCTAATTAAGTGTTAAGACTTTACTTGATCACCACCTTAACCGGCCTACTTAAGGATGAGCAAGCTAGGTGTTCAAGGGTGATGTGAAGTTCAATGGAAAACACTAACACTCAAAGGAGAACACAAGAACAAGGGAAGGAACTCTTGGCCTTAACTTGAGCTCTATGCAATCTGAACCTGAAAGTGAGTTTAGGATAGTTCTAAACTTGAATCTTGGATACAGTAATCACCACCAAGACCAAGATTAGGGCCCCTGAACTTGATTAAGATACAGAAATCACCACTTAAACAAGATTAGGACTATACTTGAACACCACCTTAACCGGCCTACTTAACGATAAGCAAGTTTAGTGTTTTGGTTTCAAAGAGCAAAGCTCTCTTTTTTCTCTTCAAATTCACGAAATCTGCTTTCAAAATGATAGAATACAACGCTTTATAGTCAAGCATGCAAGCTGCTCTAGCCTACGGAGTGAGGTTTCTTCAGCATTAGGAAACCTCCTAAACAAGCTTAATTCACGGTTTTGGTTAACCCGTGAGATACTAACTAGTTTACAGACTTAATCCTTGCTAACTACAACCATTGAATCATTTTAACTTCAAGGATTGAAGTTAAACTAAATATTAAGCAAGTAATTAAGCTAAAAGGCAGCTAAGCATGTGAGGGAGAAAAGTGAAAAGCTGCTTGGTCCCGGGTTCTCTTTACAGCTAGCCAATGGCTGAATTTTTGCCTTTCTCTCCTTGTTCTTCATTGGATAACTTGGTGGTTCCTTCATGATTGTGTTTAACAGCTTTCGAACAACCAAATCATGTAGCTAGATAGGGATTGGACGCCGGAAAAGACTTCAACCACCAAATGCACCAATTAGGTGCAACTGGGCAGTAGCTAGCACTTTGCAGGCTCTATTTGGACGCCACCTTTCTCATGCAAAATGTGGGCATGAATTGGAATTCCATACATGGTTGGAAATCTTATAATGTCTTCTAACACCTCCAGGTGTAATTACACATTTTGGAGCTCATTTGCCTACCCCAAAAGATCAAAATACCTAGACTGGTCCTTAACAGGCTTCATTCTGCACTGATTGGAAAATTGACCTGGTTCCTCATCTTCCACTTGGCTTAACTTAATTCAATTACTTTGACCAAGTAATTAACATCTTGGGGATGCAAGATATGCAAAAATTCAGGACTTAAATCTCATGGAGGCCTAAGTAATTAGAAACACAAAACCGAGCTTAAAAAATGTTTTGTACCCGCATGGTTCTGTTTGTGTTTCTAGCAAAAGGTGAGCCATATTTTGAACTTGTGACCTTGTTCTTGGACGTTCTGGACTTGATTGATCATGAACTTGGTCTTGGCTTGGCAGGACTCCATCATCCTCCCCTTGTTGAAAAGATCTGATCCTCAAATCTACTTGGGAGTCATCTGAATGGCAGGGGCTCAAATTTGCCACATTGAACGTGGCTTAAACTTTATATTCTCCTGGTAAATCAACCTTGTATGCATTGTCATTCACCTTCTCTAGGACCTCAAATGGACCTTCAGCTCTTAGCATCAGTTTGTTCTTCCTTTTGAAAGGAAATCTCTCTTTCCTCAAGTGGATCCATACTAAGTCTCCAGGTTGAAAAACCATCTTTCTCCTATGCTTGTTGGCTTGGGATTCATAGGAGGCATTTGTCTTCTCAATTCTAGCCTTTACCAACTCATGGAGCTTCTGAATCTCCTCTACTCTTGCTGCTGCATTCGCACTTGGTTTCTGGTCTAAGGGTCATGGAGTGAGGTCAATGGGACTTAATGGATCAATCCCATATACCACCTTGAAAGGAGAGAGACCAGTAGCCTTGCTTGGTGCTTTGTTGTATGCAAACTGAGCATGGGGCAGGAGCAAATCCCAAGCTTTGGCATGAGGTTTAATCAAAGCTCTTAGGAGAGTGCCTAAGGTTCGATTAGTTACCTCAGTTTGCCCATCAGTTTGGGGGTGACATGTGGTACTATACATCAATTTAGTACCAAGCTTCTTCCAAAGGGTAATCTAGAAATGGCTTAAAAACTTTGTATCCCTATTAGAAACAATAGACTTAGGGATTCCATGTAATCTGGTTAACTCTTTAAAATACAATTTAGCAATGTGTGTAACATCATTGGTCTTGTTGCAAGGTACGAAGTGTGCCATCTTTGAGAATCTGTCCACTACCACAGATATTGAGTCCTTGCCCCTTTGAGTCTTAGGTCGGCCCAAAATGAAGTCCATGCTCACATCCACCCAAGGTTGAGTGGGAACTGGACGTGGTGTATACAAACTGTGGGGTAAGGTGTGACTCTTGGTAGCTTGGCATGTTCCACACCTTCTTAGGATGTCTTGAAAATCCTTCTCCATTCCAGGCCAATAGTAATGTTCCCTTAACATGGTTAAGCTCTTGGATTCACCAAAATGCCTAGCAAAAGGACCACCATGAACCTCCCTAATTAGGAGCTCATGGCTGCTACACTTTGGAATACACAGTCGTACGCCTTTGAACAATAGCCATCTTGAACTAAGAAATCCCCCTTGGGGTGCTTCAAGCATGCAAAATAGAAGTCCCCAAGGTCTTCGTCATCATAATATAAACTTTTTAGATGCTCAAAACCAAGAATAAGAGCATCCAATTGAAATAAGAGGAGATGCCTCTTAGATAATGCATCGGCACCTTGATTTAACTTTCTAGACTTGCTTAACGGTGAAGTGGAATGACTGAAGGAACCCAACCCATTTAGCATGGCGTGAGTCTAACTTGTGTTGGCCTTGAATATACTTCAAAGCTTCATGATCAGAATGTAGAATAAACTCACTAGCCAATAGATAATGGCTCCAATGCTCTAAACACCGTACAATAGCATAGAATTCCTTATCATAGGTGGAGTACTTTCTTCTTAAATCACATAAATTCTCACTAAAGAAGGCCAATGACTTGCCTTCCTGTGTAAGAACACCACCTATACCCACTCCTAATGCATCACACTCAACTTCAAAGACCTTCTCAAAGCACGGCAAAGCAAGGACAAGTGCTTGAGTTAGCCTTCTCTTTACTTCCTCAAAGGTAAATTGGGCTTTAGGGGTCCATTTGAATGCTATACCCTGAATCACCTCAGTCAGGGGAGCCATAATTGTGCTAAAATTTCGAATAAACCTCTTGTAAAAGGAAGCTAACCCATGAAAGCTTCGAACATTATGAATGCTTTGTGGTAGAGGCCAAGACCGTATAGCCTCTAACTTGCTCTCATCTGCCTTTATCCCTTCTTCAGAAACAATATAACCTAAGAATATAGCTTCATGAGTGAAAAAAGTACATTTCTTAAGGTTACCATATAGCTTCTCACGTTCAAGAACAAGCATGACTTGATTGAGATGATCTTGATGCGTTTGCTCGTCCTTGGAATAGATTAGAATATCATCGAAGTAGACCACCACAAATTTGCCAATGTAAGGCTTGAATACTTGATTTATTAGCCTCATGAATGTACTAGGAAGCATTAGAAAGACCAAAAGGTGTGACAAGCCATTCATATAAGCCTCCCTTGGTCTTGAATGCAATCTTCCATTCGTCTCCCTCTCGGATTCTGATTTGGTAGTATCCACTTCTAAGACCAATCTTTGAAAACACTTTAGAGCCATGAAGTTCATCTAGCATGTCCTCAAGTCTAGGTATAGGATACCTATACTTGATTGTGATTTTGTTTATGGCTCTGCTATCCACACATATTCATTGGCTACCATCTTTCATAGGAACCAACAAGGTAGGTACGACACATGGGCTTAAAGACTCTCTTACAAGCCCCTTGGACATCAATTCTTCCACTTGCCTTTGAATCACCATGGTTTCCTTTGGGTTCATCCTATAAGCTGGCTTATTAGGGAGGATTGAACCAGGAATGAGATCAATATGGTGTTGGATGTCTCTTTTAGGAGGTAACCCCATGGGTATCTCCTCAGGAAATAGGTAACAGAACTTTTGTATGAGTGACTTGGCTATGGGGTGAGTAGGCAAGGGGGTTTCCGGTTCATCTTGGATGTTTAAGATCCACTCTTTAAAAGCTTTAAACTCATGATATGAGGCCTTTAAAAGAGGTTCACTAAATGATAATAAACAACCAGAACGTTCAGGCTTTTTTGTGGGCTTGTTTTTGTGGAGTTCGGATGGTGACAAAGGCTTTAAGGTAATCTTCTTTCCTCCCTAAGAAAAGGTGCACGTATTCTGGAATCTATCATGTGTTACCTTCCTATCATACATCCAAGGTTTACCCAACAAGACATGGCATGCATCCATGGGGATAACATCAGACCATAACTCATCTTAGTAGTTCTTACCAATAGACAAAGAAATGAGGCACCGGGAGTTAACTTGTAATCCCTTGCTTTGGTTTAGCCATTGGATGTTGTAAGGATGGGGATGGGTCATGGCTTACAAGCCTAGCTTCTCAATCATGCTAAGAGAAACTAAATTGGCACAACTCCCTCCATCTATAATCAAAGAACAGACCTTGTGTTGAACCGTACATCTAGTATGAAATATGTTCTCCCTTTGCTCATCTTTAGCTCCCTTCTGCCCTTTCAAAACTCTGCTTAAAACTAGCATCTCACCCTCATCTGCTTCCTCCTCAACCTCCTTTAGGTTTTCCTCAAGACTCCCCTCACTTTCTCCTTCAATTTCCTCCTCAAGTTCTTGCTCATCCACAACTCTCTATTCAGCTAGCGTGATCACCTTTCTATTTGGACAGTCCGAGGCTATGTGTCCTAACCCTTGGCACTTAAAACATCTTCTTTTGCTCATAGGATTGGGATTGGGTCTGGTTGGAGGTGGCTGAATCTTTTGTGGAGTTGGGGTTCTTTGTGGATTGGAAGGGAAAGGATTTGTAGGCTTAGGAGGTGGGTTAAAACTCCTATTGTTAAAGGCTGTGTTCCGGGTTAATGGCTTAGAATTTTGAGTTTTAAAAGACTATCTTGCTTTCTTTTGTTGTTCAACTTTGTGAGCAAGCACACAAACCTTGTCAAATGAAGTATAAGCTTGTAAATCAACTGTTAAGATCGTGAGTATTCTACCACAAGAGGGGGTGAATTGTGGTGTCTGATTTTCGCGTTGTAAATAACAAACGCCCTTGTGACTTGTTTGCAGAGGGTGTTCTCAAATATTGCAAATGCGAAAATCACCAAGATAAACGCGGAAAATAAAGCACACACAATTTTTACGTGGAAAACACCTCTAGCCCGACTGAGGTGTGAAAAACCACGACCTACCTCGTGTAGGATTTAACCACTTCACTAAACCGGGCTTAACTCGTTACAAATGTAACACACCTTGTTACAACTTGCAACCACGTAACCTCCTTCTCTAAGGCAGATTACACCACGTCCAAATCTCACCAGATTGGACACGTTCAAAGTCCACACGACTGAGGACCACTCACTCACTTTTCTGATTCAAGATCAGCGTTACAAAACACCTTACTGGGTGCTACTGTCTTAAGTAGATGTAAGGTACAATGAAGTCCTAGTATGCCAATATATTGAAAGCTTGGTTTAAACACAACTTGTATCGGTTTTTCTTTTCTCAAGTGTAGCTCTAAAAATTCTTTCCACTAGAAAAACCACTTTTTGAATTTTGCTTTTTGCGTGTGTTGTGCTTCTAGATATTTTCTTGCTTTCTTTTCTTGCTATTCTCACCGTGTATGTTTCCATGGGAGTAAAATGTTGTATTTAAACAGAAAAAATTCCAACGGTCAAATCAAGAGAATCAGCTAAGTATGAAAAATGATCTTTTCAAAAGAATACTCCCCAACGGCTAGTGACAAGTTTTTCCCAATGTATAAGGGATTTGTTATCTTAAGAGATAACCCTTATCTTCCCATAGCCGTGAAGAGGATTCAAAAAGCAACCAGAAATCTTCAGCTTTGGAAATTTTATCCTATCCGAAAATATGGGCAAAGGAAATCTTTTAGTTTTGGCAAATTTCCAAAAACCTATTTTCGCAAATCTCCTATAATATTTTCAAGAAATATCCTTTCCAGAAAAATAGCAATCTTGGAGTTTAAGGAAGGTATTCTGGAGATCTTGGCCAACCGAAATGAATTTTCAAAGATAACCGGGTATGGCCACTTCAGTTCAGAAACACCCTAGGCACCCTGTTTGCAGGGTTGTTTGCAACTGGTGTTCTGAAGCACTTAGCGCAATTACCGATTCAAGAGGTGTTTACAAAGCATTTTCAATATTGGCATATTAACAAGAGTCTAAATAAATAAAACCTATATACCCAAGACTTCTTGTTTTGAATCAGTCATCTTGTCCAAGATTTGTAGAGCTGCTGAGAACACCAAGGCCACCTTGTTTGCTGGGGTTGTTCTTTGCATTGCTAGAGTTCAGAAACATGCCTTACAATCAACTGTCGAGATGGCGTTCTTGACTTAATATAGAATCACCACGTGAAACCTGTTTTAAGGACTTGTTCTCACATGTAGCAAACCAGTTAATACAATAAAGATTACAAACATCAGTTAGGCCTGTTTGGAGATCGTGTTTGGAGCAACATTACTTGGACAAATTTTTACACTTGGATTTGTTATCATCAAAACTTAAATATAATAACTCAACATCAACAACATTAGCATACCTAGGATCAAGGCCTCCCCAGTATCTAACGATTGTTTGTTCTTCTGGTTCTTGTAAGTCACATTTGATCACAAGCTTTTCAAACTCTCTCGTGTATTCTTCTACACTTAGGCTATCTTGGGTCAAGTTGTGAAGTTGAGAGTAACAATCTTGAACATAAGTAGGGGGAGGAAACCGAGCCTTAAGCTTAAATTTCATCTTCTCCCATGATCTGATCTTGGACTTCCTTTCTCTAACTCTTTTGGCACACAAGTTAGTCCACCAAAGAGAAGCATACTTACAGAGTCTCAAGGCTACTAACTTCACTTTCTTCTCTTTAGGAATGTCCTTGTACTCAAAAACGCGTTCAACCGTGTGTAACCAGTCTAAAAACTCTTCAGGATCAAGCTTGCCTTCATATTCTGGAATTTCAACTTTGAAATCATTTGTATTAGCTTGATACCATGATTCTGGCCTAGTCATTCTCAATGGTTCATCTTCACTAGATGAATGAATGCTATGACTAAAGACTTGCTCTTGCCTCCTTGGTTCAGATTGAAGAGGTTCTTCATTCATCTTTTGCTTTTGCTTCAAAAAAGAACCAAGCTGCTTTCGTAGATACTCATTTTGAGCTTGAGTTTCTTGATTATGTTAAGCATCTTCATGAATCTTGTTCATTAGTATTTCATTCTGCCTCATAAGAGCATCAAATTTCTGTTTCAAACTCATATAAGAACTCATCTTGCTCTCTAATTGTGTTTAAATTCACACAAGGAATATGTTTGGAATTTTGAGTGGGAATGATTCTCGAAGGTGGAGGGACGTACCAGGCTAAGGAGAAACGAAATCTCTAATACCAAATATAATGTAAATTTCAATGGAAAATGCTCACACTCAAAGGAGTACACAAGAACAAGGAAAGGAACTCTCGACCTTAACTTAAACTCTATGCAATCCAAAACTGAAAGTGAGTTTAGGATAGTTCTAAACTTGAATCTTGGATACAGTAATCACCACCAAGACCAAGGTTTGGGCCCCTAAGCTTGATTAAGATACAGAAATCACCACTTAAACAAGATTAGGGCTAGACTTGAACACCACCTTACCCGGCCTAGTTAAGGATAAAAGCAAGTATAGTGTTTTGGTTTCAAAGAGCAAAGCTCTATTTTCTCTCTTCAAATTCACAAAATCTCTTTCAAAATGATAAAATACAATGCCTTATAGTCAATCAAGCGAGCATGCAAGCTGCTCTAGCCTAGGGAGTGAGGTTTCTTCAGCATTAGGAAACCTCCTAAACATGCTTAATTCACGGTTTTAGTTAACCCCGTGAGATACTAACTAGTTTACAAACTTAATCCTTGCTAATTACAACCATTGAATCTATTTAACTTCAAGGATTAAATTTAAACTAAATATTAAGCAAGTAATTAAGCTAAAAGGAAGCTAAGCATGTGAGGGAGAAAAGTGAAAAGCTGCTTAGTCCCTTTATGCCTAGCCAATGGCTGCATTTCTGCCTTTCTCTCCTTGTTCTTCATTAGATAAGTTGGTGGTTCCTTCATGATTGTGCTTAACAGCTTTGTAACAACCAAATCATGCAGCTAGATAGGGATTGGACGCTAGAAAAGACTTCAACCACCAAATGCACCAATTAGGTGCAGCCGGGCAGTAGCTGGCAGTTTGCAGGCTCTGTTTGGAGGCCACCTTTCTCATGCAAGCTTAGAATGTCTTCTAACACCTCCGGGTGTAATTACACATTTTGGAGCTCATTTGCCCACCCAAAAGATCAAAATACCCAGACTAGTCCATATCGAGCTTCATTCTGTACTGTTTGGAAAATTGACCTGGTTCTTCATCTTCCACTTGACTTAACTTGATTTAATTACTTGAACCAGGTAATTAACATCTTGGGGACCCAAGATATGCAAAAATTCATGACTTAAAACCTCATGGAGGCCTAAGTAATTAGAAACACAAAACCAGGCTCAAAAACTGTTTTGTACCCGTATGGTTTTATTTGTGTTTCTAGTGAAAGTTGAGCTATATTTTGAACTTGTGACCTTGTTCTTGGACACTCTGGACTTGATTGACCATGAACTTGGTCTTGGCTTGGCAAGACTTCAAAGGGGGAACGAAAGCAATGCTCTCAATTTTGGTTTTGTATTTCCATATCAAAGTATGCTTGCAAAGTGAGCCTTGAAAGGACCTTATACACACGGCCTAAGGCAGAACCCTAGCAACGGATGTTTCCTCCATAGGAAGGAAATGTCTAAGTACGCTTAGTTAGGCGCTTAGGACTAATCTAGTTTACAAGCTTGACTATCCTAAGTTAATTACAACTAGAATGCAAGGAAAGCAAGACAAATAATTAAACTTAACCTTAATGCATACTATTAAGCTAAATACATCAGATTTACTAGAGAAATGAAGAGAAAATCAGCCGTAAAGGTGAAGTCCTTTTCGACTGACCCATCCGGTTGCATAGTGTGATTTCTCTCTTTATTTTCTCAATGGTTGCTCTTTCCAAAAATGGATTTTGCAGCAAATCATTGTGTTTCTAGCTGTCTTGGACCATGATTGAAGCAAATAAGCAATAAACTAGCTGAGCAAACCCTTACAAGAAGGAAAACACACGCAGCTGCTTACCAGGTTCTAGAAGTAGTTTTCAGCCTGATTTTCAGTCGTTCTTTCCACCAATCAAAAGTGAGCATGATTTTAATTTCAAGCTATGGGGGGATACGTTAGGGTGTGTACAAACCCCCCTGCAAAGAAATCAAGGTTAAATCATGCTTAAGTAGGAGATTTCCCCTAAAATATTTTACCGTGCAAGTTTGGACCAAACCTAGCAGGTTGAACAAAAATGGCTTGATCTCTTCACTTTGACTGAGCATGAATGAGTTTTAATGCTTGAACCTGGAAGTTAAGATCCAGAGGATCCCAAAGATGCAAAAATATTGAACTTAAGCCACAATTTAGCATAAGAAATCAAGTGAACAAAAACAGGTATTTTCTGCCTAATCAACCTGGATGCTTCTCCATGTCTCTTTTCCAGAATGTGAGCCATTGCATGGAATTTGGAACTTGCATTGGACCTTGCTAGACTCTTAGGACCGTCTTTAGTGTCTTGGCTTAAGGGGACTCCATCAACTTGACAGTAATCCGTTGTTTGCACAATTCCTCACAAACTTATAATCAAACCTATTAGCAATAGCATACTTCCATATGCTATGCCTAAAGGTCATTGCTGAAGCGAAGACCTACCCCTTCCCCTTAATCTCAATCTTCCATATTTCCATCCTTCGCTGGTATGCACGAGAGTGCACCCCAGATCAAGGCCACAACGCCTCATCAACCCCTTCTTCATTCTTAGATGCAGATCTACCGTCCGAAGAGTCCTCATCCGGAATGTCAAAGTCCTCATTCCATGTATATGTCCATGTGCGTTTTCGCAGTCACCCTCGTTCTTGTTCTCCACAGTCAGTCACCTCTAACATCGTACTCCCGCCACAGATTTCAGCTACAACCCTCGTTCTTGTTCTCCACAGTCAGTCACCCCTAACACCGTACTCCCGCCACAAACTTCAACTGCAACCCTGCAAAATAAGTTGTACTACTTAGTACCATAACATATTGCAACCATAAATAACACCAAACGACTTCCGATTCTACCTCATGAATTAGATGTCTTATCATGGCCCATTACAGCCAGCCTCAGCTCTCCCTCCATCAGCCCCACTGACCAATCCCTCCAACTGAATTGACGCACCAACAATCCTGCAGCCCCCACCCTCCGTCCACCAGACGATGCAGCACTCTGTGACCCAACTTCCGCATGTCCACTGCCCTTTATCCGTTGAACCTCAGACCCATCTTTTCCTCCAACATATATATATATCCATATTCTTCATGGCCTTTCATCAGCTTCATAACATCAGCATCCCTCCCTAACAGTATCAGTTGCCTCCTATCATACTTTAAACTTAGCCACATCACACGGCCGTTTAAACCCTCCCCTATCGCCGCCTCCACCAACATCATAACTTCCACTACAGTCATATTCTCCTTCACCCAGACACAATCCTTTCTCCCACCTTGATACAACCCCATCATCCCCACCCCTTCTTCTACATACCCTCCCCAACATACATATACAACAAGTTCCCGAACACTAACACCAACTTCCCTCGCAACTCGTCCATCACTTGCCATCTCGTATGCACAGCAGCTCAGCCCAACATAACTACATTAACTTGCACAGTTACAATTGCTTATCAATAAGTTGTCCTTCATTCGCATATACACCATGTTCCATGTACCTTCCAATCCTCTACTCAATTATATCCATCAATGACTACGACACTATCCCGGGATACAAACATATGGATTGATAATTACCCACATCAATTGCACTTGTCCCTCTCCTAACTATCCCACCATGACTTCGATGTATACCCAGTATTTCCCACATTGCAATTATCGATAACTATCTACCCAGACATATGATTCCCCAACCTAACAATAGCATCCACCATAACATAGCTCCCTAATCTTCATTTCCATCACAATGCACCCTAACACCTGCTACCACACAATAGAGGACAGTATCTATCCCATTCATTTGTCACTGCCACCTAGTGAATTTAGGATATTTCCCCATGGTCTTCCCATCCACCTTTACCCATTTCACTAGCCACATATTAACAACTTTATTACCTTCCCCGGTTTGGGGGTTTCATTCACTCTATTACAGTCTACCAATTTTTCATACACAAAACAATTTCATTTCACTCATTACTCAGAATCTATTTCCAAGTTCATCACCTACATCTACAAATACCGTCCAAATCAACCCCAACATCACACTAAGCTGCACATCGAACCCACCAATCACAAGATTTCACTACACAATACTTAACTATCACCACATTATAAGGCCTAAAAAAATTAAATTGCATGCAAAAATAATTTGCATACCTGACTCCATTCTCAGCTCACTTAGGCCCTCCCACCTTCCACATCGTATCCCCACTTGCTCGCCAGTCCACTGCTCCTTTGTCTCCACATTAGCAACATTTCCAACTCCCCAGTTTCTTCTTTTTGCAAACTTACATGTTCGCCCCACTTTCACCCATCACTGACTACCTCCTTTATTTCTAGCTTCCAATGTTCAAATCTAAATTCACTTCAACACCACTTCACCTTCTTCCCACATCAACTTCTTCACCATGTTTGCGACTCCACTTCTATAGCTAAAGAGAGAAATTCTGAGGTTACTTCTCCAGTACTACTTCCATCACTTCTTACTCTAAATGTGACCATCATATTAGGAGGGTAAAAGAGTAATTCAACTCAGATTAGCTACTGCCACCTCAACTTGTCAAACCAACAGAAATAACATCTCTGAGTAAAGAGAGTCACTCTCTGCAAAGTGTTATTTTAACCAACCATCACAAGTAAATTTCCCAAGCTAATAATAATCGGCAAGGCAATAATAAGCCTAATCTAGGACAAAATTCGAGGAAGTCAAACATCTGCCATCGTCATCACTCTGGGCCATGCTACGGGCCTCGAGGCACCTGTTATGAGGTGGCGAAACTGGGGCATTAAGAGCAATTCCACCGGTGGGCTCACGAGCCCAAAGTCCAACCTGGCGAGTGGGTGAGCAGCGCGAAAGTCTGTAGCAATCGGCCCATGAGCCGAGGCCCCGCGAGCGGCCCACGACCTCTTTTTTTAGTCGCTTTACTATACAAAACGACGTCCTTTTTGCTGAAGCAAATTTTCTTTTTTTTTGGAGCATTGCTGATTTAAAAAAATGAATATGGGCATTAACTTTGACCTTGGCAGGGAAGATTCGTTGGACCACAGTTAGAATTGGGATAGTGGGCTTTTTTTTGGGAGGGGGGGTTTTGGGTGATGAAGGAACAACTATGGCCATGGTGGGGAGACAAGATGAAGAAGATGAAGTACAGCAACGATGAAAGGAAAAGGAAGTCAAATGGCCATGTACTTTTATTACTATATTAATAATTTTTTAATATTTTTTTTTAATGGAAGAGAAAGGAGTTTGTGCTGGGGAAGGGAATGATATTTCTTTTTATTTTTATTTTTTGAAAAGGCCTTGAAGGGGAGGGAGGGGACATGGGGGTGTTTTAAATTTTGTTATAGGAAGTTAAGTATTAAATTTTTCAAAAATTATATAGATTATTTTTTAATATAAAAAATGAAATTACATACAGTAATTCCTGTTTGTGTTTGGTTTTACAAATTATTATGTAGAATTATTTTTTTATTTTCTGGGGGTCAAATGTTAACTAACGTATCTTTTTTATTTATTTAGTATTGAATTATTGTAACTTCTGTTCAAGCATGTGTGAATTATTTTTTTAACATAGCTCATCCTGTGTTGTTAAAAAAAAATTATGACCCCTATTTAGTTGTGTTATCAAATTATTGTGTGCAGATTATTTTTTCCATAAATAATAAAGTCAAATAACAAACCAAAATAAAAAAAAAAAACTAAACTAATTAAATATGGTTAGGTGTGGGGTCCATAGGTATTATTTTATTTGGTGAGCCAAAGTGATGAGTCTTCCATTGGAGAAAGTGATGATTGTGAGATAAAAAGTTAGAAAGATGATTGATGTGGCAGTGGTAAGCTCCACTGGTGAGCCAAAAAAAGAGGCTCACCATTGGGACTGCTCTAAATAGCCAATCGCCCAAAGGCTCAAGGAAGCACCCTAGTGCACCTAAAAGGTCAGGATCTAGAGCTCAACCCTCCACCACCAACAAGGCTTTTGGGAAGAAACCTTGAGTACCTAGGCGAGCGTTCAGTATGACTGGGGAAGATGAGGAGTACCGCAGTATACTTATTACATGTACTATACTAGCTAATGCTCGTTATGCATATAATTTCTTTGATTCCAACGCTTCTCATTCTTTCATAGCCCCTATATTTG
This sequence comes from Selenicereus undatus, assembly GCA_017589665.1. Lineage (NCBI taxonomy): Eukaryota > Viridiplantae > Streptophyta > Magnoliopsida > Caryophyllales > Cactaceae > Selenicereus > Selenicereus undatus. The sequence continues at coordinate 43,446,752 of JACYFF010031957.1, forward strand.
CTAAGAGAATAATGAGTAAACCTTCCTAATTGGAACATGTAATGTGTATCAGCATCTGTCGTACATATTGAGATCTTGAGCATGAACTGCCCTATCCTTATAAATGGAACTTACCAGCCGATTTGGCGCAGCTAGAAATCCGGAACTATGATATCATTTTACGAATGGTTTGGCTGTCAAGATACTGTGTTATCCTTGATGGTAAAAAGGAGATAGTACTGTGATTTCTTCTGATGGTGAGAAGCTAGAGTTTCAAGGAACTAACTCCCAAAGGTTCATACCTATTATTTTGGCGATGAGCGCTTTTAGGATGCTTCGAAAGGGATGTCAAGGATACCTATGTGCCGTTGAAGTGGCTAAAGAGAAAGAGCCTAATGTAGAAAACATACATATCATAAGAGAGTTCCCTGAGGTGTTTTCTGAAGTTCCAGGACTACCCCCAGAACGAGAAGTAGAGTTTACAATTGACTTAGTGCCTGGCACAACACCTATATCCAAGGCATATATCACATGGCTCTAGCCGTCTAGCGGAGTTAGCTGAACAAAAGTGCAATTGCAAGAACTACTTATAAAGGGTTAATTCGGCCCAGCGTATTGCCTTAGGGAGCGCCGGTATTATTCGTAAAGAAGAATGATGGGAGTTTAAGATTGTGTATTGATTATCGGGAGTTAAACAAGGCTACCATTAAGAATAAGTACCCCCTTCCAAGGATCAATGATCTGTTTGATCAATTAGGTGGTGCAACAATATTTTCCAAAGATCGACCTGCGGTCCGGGTATCACCAACTGAAGATGAAGAAGAAAGATGTGCGTAAAACGACCTTTAGAACTCGCTATGTCCACTATGAGTTCCGAGTTTTACCTTTTCGGCCCCTCGAATGCCCTAACTATCTTTATGGACTTTATGAATAGAGTCTTTAAGCCTTATCTAAATAAACTTGTGACGATTTTCATTGACAATATCATGACTTACTCTAGGAGTAGGCAAGAACATGTAGAGCATCTAAGAATTGTGCTAGGTACTCTACAAGAGCACAAATTGTATTTTAAGCTCAAAAAATGTGAGTTTTGGCTTGAAAAGTCCACTTTTTTTTTCATGTAATATTTAAGGAAGGTATTTATGTAGGCACAGCTAAGGCAGACGCTATTACAAATAGGCCATGGCCTAACAATGCGTCATCGGTCTGGTCCGGTTCGACCGGTTCAATCAGGGACCGATGAGTAGTCCAATCCAAACATAGGCCTTAACCCATTGTACATTCAACATGCGGTTAAACTAGATAAAACTCCCCAAAAAATCGACCATCTAAGCTGTTGGACTTAGATTGTTTGGTTCACTTGAAGATAATTGACACTGGACTATCAGTGTAGACTGTGTCATTGATGACGAAGCAACCGGAGAGTAAGGAGCCTCTATCAAATAAGACAAGTTCACTTCCCCCCCGCCCCCCCCCCCCTTCCTTTTCAAGGGGCCATGGCTATTAGAAGCATGAATGCAGCGTAGATCAGTTGATGAGGAGAGTCAGAGATCTGGAGCAAGTGGAAGAACCCTAATATTAAGAAATGGTGGCCACTCACTTATTTTATAACTCTCGTTTATCACTTGTTAAAAATTTCCGATGGCCTTTTAGGGTGAAAGGGCCATGATGGACGGACTATTCTTTGGGCCAGATAATAGGTATGACTAACTTTAGGTGGTTTTAATACCGTTCATTTTATGTAGAGAAATATGAAGATAACAATAATATTCTCCTTTTAATATTTCTACTGAAAAATTTCTATATTGAAAAATACATGAAAAATAGTCTTATATTCACCTCATCATACCGGTTCAATCCAATTTAATAAAACGGACCAACCGGTCCAACTCCAGTCTTAACGGTCCAACGGGTTGTCTCATTGACCCACTCATCCAACCAAGTCGATCTCCAAGCCTGTTCTCATAACATTGAACCATGTTAGCCCACCTTGGCACACTGGGGAGGATCAGCATTTACCATACAATTGGACCTTTAGATACCGCACCATGATGCCATTTGGACAAAAGAAACTCTCTTTTTTGGGAAAAAACAGACCATGGCAATAGGACGATAACTCTTTTCGCTGAGAGTGATTTTAGCCCCCCTCCTGTTATAATGGACGCCATCCCACACCCCGCGCCCCCCCCCCCCCAGAAAAAACAGAGGAAAAAAGGAGCAGGAGCACGGTCCTACACCTATGCGAATGACGAGCTCATAACAATACGTGATTTTGTATGTCATTCCAATAGCAGAAAATGCCAAAAATACAATTTAGACCAGCCAGAATTCTGTTCACAAAAATCATCAGTTGCATGAAAGAAACACTAATCATGAAAATTTGATCAACTCCAGTCCCATCTCAACACAGAATCGTGGCCAGAGTAAGTTTAAACGTCTTCCTCCAAGCACTTAGGGCATTTGCATCTGAAACCATAGTCAGCAAGTAATTTCTGCCTCTCTCTGTAGGGTAACTCCTCATCTATATATGAGATGGTCACCTAAAAACACAGACAAGCAGATATGATTTCTCGCAGTGATTAACCAATGTTTCTACTATGACCAATCCCAAAGGCAAGGACAACTGTATCTAGCGCAATAGTTGAATTGTGATCAGTGATTATTCAAAGAATATGACGTTACCTCTTCCCCTTTCTGAATCTGATGCACAGCAATTATTGTCACTTGACCATCCTTATCCTATATTTCAGCCAAGAAAAAAGAAAAAGAGGACACCATTAGACTCACAACAGAATTTACAGGCATTAGTCATTTTGTCGCTGCGAAAATATCAACAGAAATCTTAAGAGACAAATGCATGAAAAATAACAAGAAAGCCACATGAAACCGGCAGAAATTAAGTGAAACAAATAGGTAAAATATATTCTTTAATTTCATTACATGCGCTTCAACAACAGTATTTTTTTATCTCCTCAAATAGACAGGAGCACAATCATGTGAAAGGGCTTCCACACAAACAGGAAAAAAAAAAAAAAAGGATGCAGGTTGGGATGGCCAAGTTGACTTTGTGGCATGATCTGTTTCTGTAAGGTAAGACGCAAAACACGAAGAAACGTCAGTAAATTTATATTGAGCTTCCAATCATCTATTTTAGCTTATACAAGTGCAAAAGTTTTCAACCACAGGTTCAACGATATGAATGGGTTAGATAGTTAAACTGCAAATAGTTGCTGTATCCCAAATTGTTCACTGTCAGTCTGTCACACCCAACAAAGGGGGGCTCTAAGTGTTATAGCTGGAGAGGGCTGATTGGGAACCGTAACTAGGTAGTTTCCAAGGAGTAATGAAAGAAACAATCGACTAAATACACTCTATGTACACAATCTCACAAAGAGCTATGAAGCCCCCCCCCCCCCCCAAGGGACAACAGAAGATGAGATTGCGGATTCTAGCAGAAAAAGAAGCTGCTCCATACGTCTTTCTTCTCATACACCCCCATAACCCTCAACCCATTGCCGTGCAGCGAGAAATTTTGATTGAGGTTAGGGATGTTGCCGCATTGGCGGACCAATTTTATTACAGTGCACTTGTACATATAGTGCACACATGCATGTACTTTTTTCTTTTTTCTATTTTTTTCTGGGGGTCTTCTGGAGGGTGGAAAACCAGACCGAGCAAGGAAAAACAAAAAATCAGGGTCACTATGCCAAGAAGTTGAGGAGAAAAACTTAGGGACCAAAAATCTCAAAAGAAAAGAAATATCTTTTTTACAGCGTTACGATCAGAAAAGAAGACAAACAGATGAATTAATTTAATTCATTGATTTACAAAGGTGTAATACATCAATATTTATACACATAAAAAGATGATATAAAAGGAACACTAAATCAACTACAATCAATATCTCAATCAAATCGTGATTATAGTAGTCAATTGCTAATCACTAAAATCTCTCCACAATCACCAAAATCTCTCCACACAGATACCAAGAATATCACAACATCCCCCCTCAAACTCAAGACGGGGCAGTTGAAACCAACTTGAGTTTGTGCACTAAAGTATGAAAGCGGCCAGGTAGATGTGACTTTGTGAACAAATCTACGGGCTGATTAGAGGAACTAATGGATAGGAGGCGTATGGTACAACGAACAATATGTTGACGAGTGAAATGACAATCAATCTCTATGTGTTTCGTTTGCTCATGGAAGACATCATTGTGAGCAATTTGTATAGCACTCTGGTTGTCACAGCAAATAGATGTAGCAGTAGTCTGAGGAACATTCATATCTCCAAGTAACCAACAAAGCCAAAGTACCTTAGCAGTAGTGTCAGCAATGGCGCGATACTCCCTTTCAGTGCTGGATCGGAAGGCTAAGGTTTGCTTTTTGCTTCGTCAAGAAATAAGTGAATCACCAAGGAAGATGCAGTAACCTGTAGTGGAACGTCTATTAGTAGGATCACCTCCCCAGTTAGCATCAGAATAAGCTCGTAGTTCAAGAGAAGAATTCGTGGAGAAATGTAGGCCATGAAACAAGGTGCCTTTGATGTAGCGTAAGATCCGAAGAACAGCAACATAATGAGTGGAACGGGGAGCTGACATGAATTGACTGACCTTGACTGACCAAGTGAACTGCATAGGCAATGTCTTGGGCGTGTAACTGTAAGGTAAATTAGGCAACCAACAAGTTGCCGATAAAGAGTAGGATCTGGAAGTAGAGTACCATCTGTTGGAAGAAACCGCACATTCATTTGAAGAGGCGTGCTTTCCACCTTACAATCGGAAAGACCCGCTTTTGTTAAGAGATCAGAAGTGTACTTGGCTTGAGATAAAGAAATACCATCCTCAGAAGAGAACTTCAAGGCCTAAGAAATAACTGAGGGGTCCCATATCCTTCATGTCAAATTGTTTAATTAAAAACTGTTTGACAGTTTCAATACCAGATGAGTCGTCACGCGTAATTATCATATCATCTACATATAGTAGTAAAACAGCACCGTGGTCTGTTTTCCATAGAAATAGTGCATTATCATGTGGACTAGAAGAGAAATGAATTTTTCCAAGTGTACTGCTAAACTTAGCAAACCATGCTCTAGGAGCTTGTTCAAGGCCATGTAAAGCACGACGGAGACGACAAACTTGGTTAGGAGGATGATCATAGCCAGGTGGAGGCTTCATATACACTTCTTCCTCTAAATCTCCATTAAGAAATGCATTTTTGACATCCATTTAAAGTAAACCCCATCGTTTAGAAGCAGCAATAGCAAGAAGTGTTCGAACAGAAGTGATACAAGCCACCGAAGTAAAAGTTTCTTCATAATCAATTCCATATTCCTGAGTATAACCATTTGCAACTAGTCGAGCTTTATACCTTTCAACATAACCATCAGATCATGTTTTCATATTATAAATCCACATGCAGCCAACGAGGGGCTTTTCAGGAGGAGGATCAACCAAGTCCCAAGTATGAGTCTTTTCAAATGCCTGTAATTCTTCTTGCATAGCTTGCTGCCAACGAGAGTCATTAGATGCCTCTTTATAGGTCTGAGGTTCATGTAAGTTAAGCATGGCTTAAAAACAATGATAATCCCGAAGATATTGAGGTGGGTTTCTTACTCTATGAGGGCGATTAGAGGGATACAGATTATCAATGGGAGCAGCAGAGGTAGGTAGCTCTTGAGTTGCTAGAGCAGGATCTGCAAGCGAGACTTCATCACGAGAATAGTCATAGCATCGAGCGTACGTGAGAACCCAGATGGGGAGCTAGCTTCAAATTCACTAGGAAATAGCTCAATTGAGGAATTAGAGAAAAAAGGAGTAGATGGAGGTGAGATAGACTCAAATTTAGACACAGAAGAAAATTTAATGTGTTCCCAAAAGGCAACATCACGGGAAAGACAAATTCGATGTGAAATGGGATCCCAACAACGGTATCCTTTGTGTTCTGTCCCATAACCCAGAAAGAAACAAATGCCAGCACGAGCTTCTAACTTAGTGTACTCATGTGGTTGAAGAAGAACAAAGCAAGTACAACCAAACACCTTAAGATACTCACAATTGGGTGGGTGGTTATAAAGGCGTTCAAAAGGAGACACTTTACCAAGAACAGAAGATGGAAGTCTGTTGATGGTATAGACAGCAGTCAAGGCTGCTTCACCCCAAAATCGCTCAGGACAAGAAGAAGAGATAATCATAACACGAATGAAATTGAGGATATGTCCAAGTTTTCGCTCTGCGCGGCCGTTTTGCTGAGATGTGTGGGTACAAGAATATTGAGAAATAGTACCATTGTCGGTAAGAAACTTTAAGAGTTTGGAATCACGATATTCCATGGCATTGTCTCTTCGTAAGGTTTTAATCGTTTTATCAAATTGAGCTTTAACTATGGTTGCAAAATCAATACAAATTTGGGGTAATTCAGAGCGATTTTTCATGAGAAAAATCCAGGTGAACCTAGAATAATCATCAGCAAAAATCACAAAGTACCGTGATCCGTTCATGGTGGGTACAGGACAAGGTCCCCAAATATCTGAATGAATTAAATCAAAGGGAGAATCAGAAATGGAGGTAGTGTTATTGAAAGACAAGGCAGGTTGTTTTACTTGTTGACAAGCAATACAATCAAAAGTTTTGCTGTTAACAGTTCCTAACACACCATGAGAAAGTAAAGGACGAAGTTTATTTAAGGAGCTATGACCAAGACGCTGATGCCATACTGATAGAGGAACACTAGTGGAAATAGCACAGATAGGGGTCGAGGAAGGAACGTGCAGGGAGGTGAGTTCAAACAGACGTCCAACTTTACAACCAGTTCTGATGATTTGTCCCGTCTTGCGATCTTGCACATGACACCCAGTAGGTGAAAAATTCACTTCATAACCATAATCACACAATTGGCCAAGAGAGACAAGATTAAAGTTTAAGGCCGGAATTAGAAAAGTATCAGGTAGTGAGACATTAGTAGAGGAAATAGGTCCTTTATGACTAACGTTCATAATGGAACCATTGGTGGTCTTAATGGAAGAGGATTTGGCAACGGGCGCTAATGAAAAGAAAAGGCCAGGGCAACTTGTCATGTGGTTACAGCAGCCACAATCAAAATACCTTACTGGAGAGAGTAGCTAAGGCTATAGTGTTATTACCAGTGGCAGAGACAAGTTGACTACGAAGGGTCTGAAGGTCAACTGAAGAAGGAGATGACTCAGAATTGTTGGCACAAGCAGTAGGTCCAAACACAGGCTTGGTAGACTGACTGGGACGAGTCTAATTCCTGTTTTGAGGACGAGTCGGACAATCATTAATAAAATTATCAGACTTCGTACAGTATTTTGTCGACAAAATACTGTAGAACAATTTTTGGCAATATGTACCTTTTTATGGCATTGACGACATTCAACAATGGGGCATTCTGGGAGAAGATGACCAGTTTGATGACAGTGGCGACAAATCTTGGCGTTCTTGTCAGAAGCTACGAAAGCATAATCAACTTGTGTCTTCAAAAGCCCCGATCGAGTTTCCTCTTATTTTAGTCGAGGAAGGGCTGCTTCAAGAGTAGACAAGGGTTGTTGATTAAGTAAAGCTGCTCGTACAGGCTCATAATCATCAATAAGAGCCATCAAGAATTGAATTAATTTGTCACCATTATGATACGCTACAAATTGTGCAGCATCTTCGGCATCCTTCCACACGGGCTCAGATAAGGTTAATTGATTCCAAATAACTTCCATTTGAGCAAGAAAGTCATATACAAGTTGTCCCTTCTCTTGTTTCAAACTACTGAGTTCTTTTATAAGTTGAAAATGATGAGACAAGTCAGAACTCATATATCGTTGAGCAGGATGGTCCTCTACCGCTTTTGCAATTTCAAATTGACCAAACTGAAGATGGATGCTTGGAATAGAAGTGTTTCGAAGCCATGTAATAATCTGATGATTTTTGCTATCCCAATCCTCAAGGCGTTCAACAAATTTCTAATCTGCTTCACCAGTAGCTTTTGTGGGACATGTTATGTCACCTGTAGCATATCTCCATAGTTTACGCCCTTTAAGAAAACTACGCATTGCCTTAGACCAATGCTTGTAGTTTGTGCCATTTAGGATCACAGAAATGGGTTGGGAAATATCACCCTTGTCCATCATAAAGAATACAAGGCAAACTAAAACTTTGATAGGAAGACGTCAAAGATTGAAAACCACCAAAGTTTGATGAGAGGAGGGTGATAGGAAAAACTCCACCAGGAAGGATTTAGACAAGCTTTTAAAAGAAGAAACCCAACAACCAATCCTAGGGCTCTAATACCATGTTACGATCAGAAAAGAAGACAAACAAACGAATGAACTTAATTCATTGATTTACAAAAGTGTAATACATCAATATTTATACACATAAAGAGATGATACAAAAGGAACGCTAAATCAACTACAATCAAGATCTCAATCAAATCGTGATTATAGTAGTCAATTGCTAATCACTAAAATCTCTCCATAATCACCAAAATCTCTCCACACAAATACCAAGAATATCTCAACATACAGTTTAAAAGAAATATTGTAATGGAGAAAATTGGAAAGGGGGTCTTCTGGAGGGAAAAAAAAAATCAAGCAAGGAAAAACAAAAATCAAGGTCACTCTTCCACGATGTAAAGGAAAAAAAATTGGGGACCAAAAAACTCAAAGAACTGGAATATCTTTAAAAAATATTGTAATGGAGAAAATTGGAAAAGAACAGAGATGAAAACATACTAGTGTATATTTGTTACGAGCATCCTGACGTAGTATTGATCAAAAACCCCTTCAATAAGCAAAACATATTAATTCCCAATGGAACTACAAAGCACATACATTTTCCAACAGAAAGTTTTGTCAAAAGCAGAAAACGATAGAGGATTAATACAATGACCGAAAAGTACACACCCATGACAATCAGCATATTGAATTGCTTGCTGATCCATGAACATAGTTTCATCTCTTGACACAAACAATGTTACTTTTAGTTAATCACTTTCCATCAGTATATCAGTCCACTGCAAGTATAACCCAAACCATACAGGCAGAGACCGATATGGATCGAGGAACGAATTCGCCATTGCAATTCATAAATTTATAAGGATCCCGGATCATGGGGGTAGGTCCAGTGCGGTTGTTACTTTGGGACGAAATTCGCCAATAAAATTTTTTGGGGTCACTATATACCACCACAAGTATTAATTAAACTCCATTGGTCTGCTACTTCATAGACTTAGTTCAAATAGACTAATAGAAATACAGCAGTGGACCTTTTACTCAAAAGGCCCATATCCCATTAGTTATTAGGTCCAGCCGCCTAAAAGAAAAATCCCTAAAACCAAAAAAAAAAAAAAAACTAGCTGCCTCAGGGGGAGAGAGAGAGCAGAGAAGAGAGGGGAAAGAAGAAATGGCGTTTGCTTGGACCAGGGATTTGAGAGATTTGATAAACTACAATCTCACCCCCTCAGGTATGCACTGACTTCTCTCCTCCACCTTATCCTCCTTCCTCTTCTCCATCATCGTCCTGTTGACCCGTTTTCATCTCTTGACATGAACAATGTTACTTTTAGCTCACCACTTTCCGTAAGTACATCAATCCTCTGCAAGTATAACCCAAACCATACAGTCAAGGATCAATACGGATCGAGGAACGAATTCACGCTCGCAATTCATAAATTTATAAGGATCCCAGATCGTGGGGGTAGGTTCAGTGCGGTCCCTACTTTGGGTCAAAATTCGCCGTTAAACTTTTTTGGGGTCACTATATACCAAAAGGATTAATTAAACTCCATTGGTCCACTACTTCATAAATGTACTTCAAATACATTAATAGAAATACAGAAGTGGACCTTTTACACAAAAGGCCCATATCCCATTAGTTATACCAAAAGGATTAATTAAACTCCATTGGTCCACTACTCCATAAACGTACTTCAAATACATTAACAGAAATACAGAAGTGGACCTTTTACACAAAAGGCCCACATCCCATTAGTTATTCGGTCCAGCCACCTAAAACAAAAAAACCTAGCCGCCTTAGGGGGGAGAGAGAGCAGAGAGGGGAAAGAAGAAATGGCGTGGACAAGGGATTTGAGAGATTTGATTAACTGTAGCCTCACCCCCTCAGGTATGCGTTGACTTCTCTCCACCTTATCCTCCTTCCTCTTCTCCATGGTCTTCCTCTCGACCCGTTTTCCATAAACTTGCCAAGTTGATGCAGCAGGGGCTGAGACATCTTCTATCTCCACCCTTGTTGACTTGTACATTCAGATGGCTTAGATCGCAGTTTTTCAGCGGATTGGATCGCAATGGAACTCCAAATTGGAATGAGGATCCCTCATCCCAGATCGAGGATCGAGGGGGGTTTTGAGTGAATTGGGTAGCTAAGTCGAAAACACATCCTGCATTGCCATAAAGCATACAGCGTACAAGAAGTTTCCATCTAATCAATTGACCCATCCACAAGTCTGATGAACTCGCTAAAGGTTTACACAAATAAGATCCAGGGTATGGCTGTAATGCTGCCTGCATCTTCACCTCCATATACTCGTTAACTCGTATTTATTGATAAGGCCATTTGAAGACAACTAAAGCATAGCTAACGGTGTTGCATAAAAGATGCTATCTCACCATCCTCACAGTAATCATTCCCAAATGTCATGGTGAGCAAGAATTGGTTTGGTGGAGCAACAATGGCAACGACCATATATTGTATCATCATATATATAATATATAAAACTAGAGTACATAGGCTGTTTAGGTTCCATTCGACATCATGTAATTGGTTGATTGAAAAAACCTATGTAATCAAGTTAATTAATTTGATTTGTGCAAGGTACATGCATGTTGAAGAAGTCAATGTACATTGGAATTTAAAGTCAAGATGGATGTGTACTCTAATAAAGAACCAAGTTAAATTGGATTAAAAATGTATTCACGAATCAAAAGCGATTATTATTGTGTATTTTCAATAAATGGCTACGCTGACTAGACATTACTTTTCAAATACAGCAATCAATACATGTGACCTAACAGAAATTAAAAGCTCAAAGCCATTGTGTATGGAGCAATGTTCTTCAATAATGCATGCATAAGCCTTGAAGCTACTACACATAAATCAGAGTGATACAGACAGTAATTATCTAATTCCCACCATAACATACATGTACCCTTTTATATGTGTTTATTTGTCAAGTAGCACTATAAATTGGCTCTTATGTCATTGGTAGTTTGACTTTGACTTTGTTTTTCATTTTAAATTTTCATGTTTATATTATGGGACATTAAGACTCAATGTATTATCCCATTAAAATCCATTTTCATATTTACCAATGCATTATTTGTTTAAATGAATGGACGGATTAGATACAAAGAAAGAAATGCAATTAATTTAAATAAATACATGAATATTGATTCAATGCATGAAAAAAAGCACGCTTTATTAAGGTCATATTTGGTAAAGAGCTTTTTGGGTACAAAAAGAGTTTTTTTTTTTCGGATATTAGCTGTTTGACTTTAAAAAGATTAGCTTTTTTAATTAGCTTTGATACCCAAAAAGTTCTTTGGGATAGCTTTTTCAGCAAGCTTTTTGATATTTATCATTAAAATGACCACATTGACCCCAATAATTTAGACAAATTTACGTAAAATGTCATTCACAAATGCTATTCCCAAATGTTGGATGCTTATATTATAGATTTTTTAGTTTGTCCCCCCTTCTTTTGGGTAAGAGTTGTGCATGGTCTTGTTGTCTAAGTTAATGCTTTTAATTTTAATACTCTTAAAGTTAACAAATAGTCCATGTAAATTAGTCTTACATGATAAATACAAATTTCTATGTCACATAAATTTCAATTGTTATTAAAAAGGAAACTTTCGGCATTTAAAAAAACATATTATGACAACAAATACTAAAATTAGAAAGAAAGTATAAATGTAATTTTATATATCGCATAACTATTATTCATAATTCATATTGAAAAGAAAAATAAATATGCAAGAAAAAGTGTTGTTTAAAAAAATATGAAATTGAATTATGGGTAAAAGTGGACCTTTACCAAATATCCTTGTTAGAAACAACTAATTTAAACCAACACTTTTTTTAGAAACTTCTACAGCTACCAACTAATAGCCAATTGCCAAATAGTGCCTAAGACTATTAAATGTTGGATTATATACACTAGGTTTTTAAGATGCATGGATAATATTTTAGCTCAATTTACTAGTGTACTTAAAATCATAGTACTTATTCGGTTATTCCTTCATTCATTACATTTTACCATCGTCATGTCTCTACAAATAGCATTCTGAAAATGCATGTACGATAAAATAAAAAGAAGAATACAAATCCTTCATGTACTTCATCATGATTGACACATTCCAAACGTCAGAGTTGTGTGGAGAAGTAAGAGTCCACTACTTCAAGTTTATTTTCTATTAGATTTGCAACTACTATGCCCACAAAGTTAATGAGCCTTGACATCAACTCTTTAAGAGATTGGTCGATAAGAGTTGGACTCGAAATGTGATGAACTCCAATTTCTTCTTCAAATTTATTTTCTGATTTTAGTAACTTCTATTACTCAAGCTGCTCTTGCTATAATGTATTAGAGTTAGGAAAGTTTGAACCAACACGATAATTCGACCCGAAGCCGACCTGCAGGTACTGAGAGAAACCCGAGGAGATCCAAACTATTTACAAGACTTACACAGAATGATCCGTTTATTAAATGTGTCAATCCGAACCAACCCGTTAGCTAGCTCTAAATGTATTTGATTTGGCAACTTCGATTAAAGATACTCATAATAACTTCCCTTTGATTTACTCAAACACATAAGAGTGAATGTGTTAGCATTATATAGAGTTTACATTGTTCGAGAAAATTAACACTAAACGTGCAAAGCACGGTATAACTAGTTCTTCGATATAGACAAAGCATAAGTTTCGTCGCAAAAAAAGAGATGTCCCAACAGAATCAAGAAAAAATATTTTGCAAGGAAGCTTTAGAGAGAAACTTGCCAAAGATTGCACATAAAGAAATAAATAAATGGAAATAATTAAGCGAGCACATAAATAGTTGCACAATAATCTCGTAATGGCTAAAATTATCAAGTGCATATTTGCAAATGAGAATAAAAGATCATTGAATGGTAAAAGAAAGGGCACAAAAGTAAATGACAAAGCCTAAAATGATTGCAACCTAAAGATAGACAAATGAACCCATCTGTTGTCCACAACTCTAACATTCTCATCAAGGATCATATCACACATTCACACTTAAGATAGCTTGTTTGATCACCTCCCGCCAACTACTGATAGAGATCCCTACATGCCCCTTGATTTAAAGAAGCAAATCAAGCTAGGTAATTTCATTTTGCTACCTAAAGGATGAATAAATCATCCTTTTTTTGTTTGAGACCCAAAGCAGCAGGTCATGGTTTGCTTCCAGCACCAACCCGGTTTTGAGAGGTTAATTACTTAAACCTCTTTAAGGTTTAAGTCCAATATTTTGCATTGGGATTGAAGTTCAAGAAGTTAGCTTTCCAGAAAATCAAGTTTCATCCCATTTGGACTTCATTTACCCACTCAAATTAGCCAATAAAACCAAGATATACAAACCGCCAGTTCAACCAGAACATACCCGGTTTTGGTTATATGATTTGATAAGCTTAATGGTGGTTTAAGTCTTGGATTTTTACCTTTTTGGAATCCCATAGATGTCTACTTTCAAGTCCAAGCATTGAATTTCAATCATACCCAAAGAAACCAAAAAGATCAAATAATTTTGTCAAACCTGCCAGTTTAATGTTTTAGTAGAGTTAACCTACTTAAACATGGTTTAACCTTGATTTCTTTGTTGGGGTGGTTTGTACACATCCCAAAGTTTCCCCCAATGGCCTGAAAACCAGATCACTCTCACTTTTGCCAAGCTTAAATCAAGTTAGAAAACCTGCTTAAAAACTGCCGTGCACCCAGTTTTGAGTATCCGGTTTGTTTTGCCTTCAACCATGGGATTTCTTCACTTCAGCTTGAGTGGCACACGTCCCAAGGCTCTCTAGAAGGCCAATGATTAGCTGCAAAAGGAGTTGCTCTTGAAAAGAACGTCCAATGGCAAGCAAAGGCAGCAAAAACATGTTCTTGAAGCTCATTGGCTAGCCAAAAAGGATAAATCACTTTACGGCTGGCCAATCACATGTCTTTGCTAGATAAGCTACTTGTATTAGGACTAAATAAACATGGTTATGTTGTAAACATATTGTATTAGCTTTATTTAGTGTTTTAAATGTAATTTGTTTAAGTTAAAACTAGGTTAGTACACGGTTAGCACTAACCGTGTGGATTAGCTTAAGTTAATACCTTTCCTCACTAGGAGGGTAAGGTCTAGGTGTGTGTTAGCTAGGTAGCTTGCTTGCTTGACTTGTATTTAAGCATATGCACGCCCCTTGTAATATCATATCCAACTTTGAATCAAAAATGAGAATTGAGAGTATTGCTCTTGTTTCCTCTCAAATACTAAACTTGCTTATCCTTAACTAGGCTGGTTAAGGTGGTGTTCCAGTGTAGTCTTAAACTTGTTTAAGTGGTGTTTCTGTATCTTAATCAAGTTTAAGGGCCCTAAACTTTAGTTTGGTGGTGTTTCTGTATCCAAACAAGGGTTTAGAACTATCCATCTACCTTGATAATCCTCATGGGTTTCAAGTGAACTTTGCTAGTTTTCAGTTTGCAAACCATGTATTACTGATTTCTAGCTTAAGTTTTCATTTAATCCTTTGAAGAGACATCAAGTTCCTTTTCCTTTTCTCATTTAGAATCCCTTGATTCTAAGTTTCATCCTACCTTATATGTTTGTTGCCTCACAACCACCATATTACATACCATTTCCTTGAGTTTCTCTTGATTGTATTCTTTCTTGGTTTTAAACTTTCACTCTTAAATTGAGTTTTAGCATAGACCCTTGAGAGATACATCAACTACCCATATGTTTTCCTCTTCCTAACCTTTTAAACCCTATTAGAGTGGGTAAACCCCTATTAGAGTGAGTGTCCAGCTGATGAATACCCAACCATTTAACTCTTGCTTTGAATACCACCATCATATTACTCATTTCTTATTTTATCCTATTACCTACAATTGGACCTACCCATCAAATCACTCTCTTTTATATCATCTATGGTACAATCATAAGTTGGGATACACTCACTTAACTTCTTGCAATGAGAAACTCCTAGGAAATTTATCCTTTGTTAAATTCCTACCCTCTTACCAATAGTGTCCTCACAATCTCCCCACAACTTTGGATGATAGACTGAGATATCTAAAGTCTTTCACACTCTAAGGTTTCACTCCATCATACTGACCCCCTAGCCCCTACATTTATCTCCCAACCAAGACTATATATGAGGAATAAACACCATAATGCATCCTCTTGATTAAATTAGTGAGCTCATCCATAAGCACTACAAAGAGGCACATGCTGAAACAAAGTGCTTTGCATTCCCTCTCAAGGTTTTCATACCATGACCATCTTAGCTCATTCATATATATATATATACTTAGTAACTCATATATAAGCAATACGCATTATGCGATTGGCTTTGTAGAACCAATTATAGAAAATGTAGACACTTCCACCCCCGGCCCCTTCTTCCCCGTATAATAATGTTATGTTTAATTCATTAGCTAAGAATATGAATAGTTTCTATGATTGCAATCCTGGTGGGATAACCAATTCGTCCTCGGATATGACCAAAGTCTCTTCTCATCCTAGTCAATCCTTAGTTTAAAAAAGCCCGCTTGAGGCCCATCTAGGCGCGCCATGGTGTGAGGCCACCAAATTAGCGCCACGGAGGGGATGAGGTTCGCCTCGGGGATGCAAGATTATATCTTCCCCCTTTCTCTTCTTTTTTCTTAGCCTTGCCTTTTCCTTGGGAGCTAAATGATGAGTTATGCTTATACGGTAAGTGTGTGCATTGGAGAAGTACGATGATAAGATAACATATCTTAAGGTTGTTTGCGGTGCTATTAGTTATATTGATATCTAACCACTTTTTAATGCATTTATCTAACTTGTTTCTGCAAAACCTATTTTTTGTGAAATGTGAAAGACTTAAAAAATTTTGCATAGAAGTGCGCCTCGCATTCATGATTAGTGCACCTTTGCCTCTTGCCTTGTGCTTTGGGACCTTATGCGCTTCAATGCACCTCACACCTTTTAACACTAAGAGTCGATCACCTTGATGTTGCTAAACAGCTCAATTCCTCTATGGTCGCTGCAATTTTAAATACCTCCTTTGACTTTGCATATCGGATGAATAACTAATTACAGTATCCAAATCCCCATGGATTTTTACTAACAATCTTTCTAATTGCATAAAACAACTTACCAACATATTGCTTCAACTATCATGCCTTCCCAGTCTTCGACCAAGGCATGACCCAGCTGGCCTCCCGCCTCCCATGGATGACAAAATTTTCTGGTAAATGGAACTAGAATTCTACATTGGGAATGTATTCACCAATCAAACACTAATTAGAGAGCACGAGAAAGCTCTTTACCGTCCAATAGACTGTAGAATGAAACATGAATATTGCAGAACACAGCTGAAAAGGGGATGGAACATGCACCAAAAAAGGGGGGGACAGTAGATTACATATAACAATCCTAGGAAGAAGAATTACAAGCAAGTCATAACACATCCTCAGGAATCATGAAGAAAGGATAAAGCAAAGCAATTTCAAAAATGCCAGCGCAAATAGATTTTGCTTATACCTCCTCTCTCTTAAACGCCTTTGCATTTGGACAACAGGAATGGTTCATACAACTTTGCACGGGAAAGAAAGCAGTTCCTACAATAAGAGATGTTTTCAGTATCAAATACTTCCATAAACGAACATGAAATTTTGCTGAATGAAAAGACGTGCATCATGCATAATTGCTAAAGCCAAGAAAGACTCTCCTGCTGACATAAGTGAGGTTACGCAAATACATATCAAGGCCACAATATCAATGAAAATCCAATCATCATGATTAAATGCATGAACAGACTGCTCAGTAGCTGAGCTTTCTATTTTCCTTAATTCCTTATCCCCATAGCACATTAGCAAACATAAGCAACTTCACAAATTGAGCAGCAAATACCTTGACAGCAAATTGAATAATCTTCGCCAAGAGCATCCAATATCGGCCTAGTTACAGCTTCAGCATCCTTCTGCATAAGATTAGGAAGACAGGTAATTAATGGCTGGCGCATAAGTTCACACCTAAATTCAAGACTTAAGTATCTAACCTTTTGGGATTCCAGCAGATCATCAATATAGAGAAAATAATCTTCCACTGGAGAGGCCACCACCAAATCACTAATAAATATGAAAGTTCAAAAATTTGTTATACAACCAATTGGAGAGGATTTTTCTGTGTTTTTATTCATTAAGTGTATGCAAATTCACAAGAAATTGAAAGATGATTGAACTATGAAAAGGAAACAATATGGAGCAGGGTGACTCAACAGATTGTTTAGCTCGAACATGCCAACGATATGGCCATAAATCTCAAGTGAGAACACTGGAGATGATCAAGGATACCAATTAAACAATTATGGAGTAATTATTAGAGAAGAGGGGAGGGGAACCACTCATGAAAAGGGGGGGGGGGGGGAGGTGGCATGATGCATGAGGAAAAGGATACACAGTGCACACTCTTCATCAAATATGGCTGCCTTCAACAGCTGCAGTGACTGGCAAAGTAAGTAAATGTCAGGGTTGTTTACAATGGAAGTAGCAAAACTCATGCTAGTTGTTCACATCCTCTAGTAAGCACACCAAATTTGTTAGCTGACAATATTGTTGTCAAATCACTAGCTTGTTCATAGAGGAGTGCCTCAGGTTTTCAACTGGAATTGAGTGCTTAGCCCAACTATCAAGGTACTATATTTTGGCCCATCTTTTGTTGGGATGCTTGCACTGTTCGTTATAACATGCACTTCACAATTTTGATTAAATTAACTACTTTTACATTTAAATTGCATTTATAACAGCTCAGAACATGAAGCAACACTCCAGCTATTAATAAAGGAAAGTAGAACAGGAAACAAATCAAGGTGATTCTTAATCTGAAGAAAAGATAGAAGGCTACTTTGAGAAGTAAATCAGATAGAACGGCTTATGACCTGCCCCAAACACAAAAATATCTTCCAAAGCATGGCCAGCACATAGCATTGTGGCAATCATAGGGCAGGTCTCAAGATTACATCGGTTGAACTTATACTGGTTGATAACTGCAGACAAATTAGCTTAGATTTGCATGTGCGAAAGAAAAAGGCAATGGGTAAGGAGACACATGATCTTCATTATCTATTGACTGGCAACCTAGCATGCATCAAATGAACAAGTATTGGTAAACATATGGATGATGGACAGATCATGTTGACCACAGTTACCTCATATGCCACGTCCTTTATCTGTCTTCTAAAAGCAGCTTCATCACACTTGTTAACATCTTCTGGTAATGCAATACAATCCCACCACCTGGGGGTCAGGAGAACGGGAATTGTTATAATACATTTTGTATGAGTTGCATCCTACTAGACAAAATTTGAATCAATGTCCTCAGCTGAAATAAATATCAATGTATTTCATATATTTAACTGCGATATATGATGCGTAAGACATTTTATTCTCAAGGTCCTGAATTAGAAACTGATGCAATAATGCATAACCGTGAATTCAAAATGTGGCCGATCCGCAACGAAATGACCGCTTTATTAAAGGCTTTGGCGCACAGGTACTAAGGAAGCCGAAAGGATTTTGAGTTGGCCGAACCGTGTTTTTGTTGCGATATGGAATGTGATTGCCGCATTAGAGCGATTTTTCCCTATTGTGACCGAAACTAAAATCGTGACCGAAACCACATCTTGAATCCTTGTGCATAAGTTCTCTTTTCATTGAGATTTATGCCGATCGCATAAGATCTCCATTTGTGTAATTCGAGAATGAGTAAGAAAGAATCATATCATGATAATTCTGAGGGAAGCAGCTCCAAAAAAGCAAAGAAACAATGAAGCATTTGACGGACAACATTATTCATGGCTTCCAGGCTGCTATACAGCATTGATTTTGAAGATCCTATGAGTTATATGGTTGAATTCCACGGCCATAACAGTGCCTTTTAATCCTCACAGCAGGTTAATAAAGTATTGCAGAACCATCTCTTTAACCAAGGGCAGTTTGCTGGAGAAATACAGCAATGGGATCATGACAGGCAAACATAGAGATGAAGCAAACCAGTATGCATTAATGGCAATTTTTCTTTTCCTTTTCTTTTTCTGCCATAAGGCATCTTGGTTATCTCCCAAGCTGTAAAAATATAACTGGCGACTTTGCAGTAAAACATTCATGCCCTAAGAGTTTGGGCCCCACCTTCACAATCAGAGCCCATGGAAAACTATAGAAATACCTTTCATCAGATGAGAAGTGATCCCTGACTATAAACTGTTAGGCTGTCAGCCTGTAATCAGCATTGGCACTAAAGATTTGCAGCTTAGGAGGCGAGTAATGTTGCCCAGTGCTATGATGAACATGGCCATTTATAAAATGGCGCAAATAGCATGTAGTCATAAACTTGTTAATGGAGACAAGGACTGAGAATGGCGTGGGGTTGGGAATGCTTTGGTTGATGCATTAGAGAATAATGATACAAGGTAAAGGGGAAGAAAAAGGGGCTCTCACGGTCAGATACGAGATGGTACAGCAGAGAGAAAGGAGGCCAGAGACGGGTGGCTGTCCACCAGTGGGTGGGCTTACCAAAGGTCTGCCTGAATGGAAGCATGGGCATTTGGAGGAAGGGAAGGGGTTTGGAGGCTCATTTTTTTTTTTCTTTGTTCAATTTTTATAATTATCATAATCAGTGTCATAATCACTATTAAGAGAACATTGAGAACCGAGCATTGTTGTCCTTTCAAACAAATATGCTGTTCCAAATCTCAAGGTAACTCAATTATTCTTTTGTTGTAGGTTTCACGGTTAAACTTGCCAAAACTTGATAGACGTAAACAATAAACGCTAATTTTTCATTTTACATGCCCTATATGTGGGGACTGGGGATCTTTTAGGCAGTATCCCATTTGCCATATAAATTTTAGAATCCTACAGATAGACCATATGTCCTATGTTTTTATGATCACTCATGAATAAAACCAACTAATTTTAAATATCAACCTCAACTTGATAATGCTATGCTTCCCTCCTCTGATGTCTTTCATCCCTACTTTGCTCTCTAATTTTGTTCCCTATCCTTGACTCACAACATCCTCTTGTCTATCAAAGTCACTCAACCATAGAGCACATACAATGCCAGAGAGAGTAAGCAGCAGGGAAAGATTTACTTATTCCGAGAGATGAGGCTCGTTGCACTTGTAAAGACAAATGAATATGAGATAGAACCTTTAAATCTGAAGATACAAATACTTTGAATTTCAAAATAGCCAAAGAAAAGGTGTTAACACAGCAAGCGTTGAAGAACTGGACAACGCACAAACACGAGTAAAATAGACAAACGAAGTCTCCAGAACTTTCAAGCATATTTCTTGAAATTCAAAAAGCATATAAACAAATGAACAGAGCATTTCAAGTTTTATTTTTTGTTCCTTTTTTTTTCACATGAGATTTTCAATATTTGGTCTTGCTTCTCAGAATCCTGATAGGTACCTTCTCTTCTGTCCCATAGATATTGGCTTCCATGCTTCCAAAAGCAAGGACACAGCAGCAGTTGACCCAATGCATTCTTTATCTCCCCTTTTCAAATAGGCTTCTTTCAAATTCTTGTATCTCAAAATAGTGTAGGAAATAGCCTGAAATCCAATTCTGAAGAAAATTAAATGACTAAAACAAGGCTTATTGACACACCACCTTCAATGACATAGTATCAAGATTCAAGAACATAAGGTGATTAATTTTGCAGACACAAAAACGAACAGCAATTCGCCAGTTTTTGCAGCATTCCCCTAGTTTTGCACACTACAGGAAGTCTATCGAATGAATATATTAGGAAGTCTGAAAATGCATGCATGACTTCAAAGGCAGTAAACCCATGTTTACCTCAACTGGTTCCAACAAGTCCATTGTGAAAGCCCCTCAAAATTATCAGAGAATCAAGAAGCCCTTCCAAACAATGAATCCAGGGTGCAGGTGTATGGCTGGTTGTGGAGGAAGTTATCAAACAATTTCAGTGTCTGTTTACTCTAAAATGAAGGATCAGAAGAGGTATGCTGCGTCTTTTGGCTTTACTTGCTAATATGGTCTGTTATGAGGGCGATGACGAGATTCTTTGGCCTCATGACTCTAGTGGACAATTCAGTGTCAAAAGCTATTGCAGGGAGATGTACAAAGGGTTGTCTACCCTTGATTTCCCAGCCAAGGCAATTTGGAAGTCTAAAGCTCCCACCAAAGCATGCTTTCTTGTTTGAGCAGCCACAAAAGGAACGGTCGCAATGGAGGACATGCTCAAAAGGAGAAACTTCAAGTTGGCTAGTAGGTGTCCTATGTGCTTTGCAGAGGAGGAATTAGTAGACCACCTTTTTGTCCATTGTCGGTGGGCCTCCACTTTGTGGCATTTGTCTCTTTCTTTGATGGGGGTTAGTTGGATTCAACCTTAAACCATAAGAGAGGTTTTGGTGGCATGGGGGAGAAGGTTAAAGAAGAGTTGGGTCCTAGATGTTTGAAGTTGATGCCTTTGCCTATTTGGTGGAGCACTCGGAAGGAGAGGAATGGCCAGATTTTTGAGGGCAAGGCTAGGGCTATTGATGATTTCAAACTTTATTTCTTGAGAACCTCATACAATTGGAGTCAAATTCTCATTCACAGTACAAAGTTGTCTTTTTTGGATTTTGTCAAAATGATTCCTGTGGAGAGCTTGAGGGCATGCATGACGGTATTTTGTAATGGCCTCTTTTTGTAAATGGGTGACATCCCCTTGGTGCCTTCTTCATACAACTTTTGATTACTTATCAAATTTTAAAAAATTGAAGGATCAATATCAAGGTAATACACGTCCAATCCCGATGAAATCAAGGAATCCAAGTAACAATTCATTGAATCAAAATATTGTTTGAGTTATGGCTGCGGTAACTGGTGCTGTATCGCAGAATCACTCTAATGCAACATCCACAAAGCATACCATGGTTGAAAATGCAGTTTGCCCAACTTCAAAAATGACAACACTTTCACTGTGTCTGTCTCATCCCAGAATAGCTTCACTTCGAATCCATGGACTTAATTTGTTTGATCAAGAATATGGGGATGAGGCAGTTGAAGGAGAAATTCTCATTTACCCATTTCCATATTTTCATTAGCAATAGGCAGCTCTAGTTCCCTGTTTGCTAAACCCTTGGGGGGCCGGGGCCCCCCCCCAGTTAACAGCCTCCAATACATGGCATGCCTAGGCAAACTAAGCTTCTTTGTATGTGATTATGGTTACAAAAATTGAAGGCATCTATTGGGGTCAATAATTGCCTTCTCCATATAGAGTTTGTTAACGTTTATAATACCAATAGCTGCTCCAGACACTATCGCCATCATTGTGGAATTTCGATATAGATGCGTAGGGCAGGGCAGAACATTCTTTCAACAAACACATACCTTAGCAGCCAGAATAAAGATATCATTTGTATCTGAAAAATTAAAAAAGAAGTTAGGAAAAGTTGACAAGGTTAAGAATGAAAAGAATGAAGAAATCATAAAAGAGCTAGCAAAGACTAGCAGAAGGCTAACAAAATGAAGTCAGCTAATTCAGATAGCTGGGTTCAAGCATTTAAAGCCTCACCATTCGCATGTTCTATAAACTCGTACAGTGCGCTCGGAGATGATGCTTTTGACTTCTCACCCAGACAAAGTAAAGAATGGCAGGTTTCCCAGTCAGTCTCTGCACAAGATTTGCTACAAATTGATGATTAGTACAAAATGAGACTATACGAAAAGAACTGAGACTTGAGGGTCCACCGCGATGACAACAACAATGACGGAACCAACAAAGATAACAGTCAGAAAGTACAAGGATCCCTCATTCCCCTCAGCAAATAATGTGAAGGTTAAATTGTATGCATTCTTAATCCTAGGAAGCCTAAGAAAGCAGCAGGCTCCCAGAAGACCCAAATTAAAAGGAAAATCTTTGGATAGTGATAAACATTAAATTAAACTGTTAAATTCAGTGGCAAAAAGAGTAGTTAAACAACTTGGTCAGGGAAAAAATTAAAAAAATAAAAAAAAATTGATGAGTAATCAAAAAACTTGTAATCACAAACTTGGTGAACAGCATTTGTCCATGCATAGTTGACTGAGCTTCAAAATTCAGTTACAAGCAAAGCATAAAGAGCCAAAATGCTGACAGTAGCTTCCAGCGGAGCTAGGCAAAGGATGTGATATTGGTACAGCATCATTTATTATCATCATCACCTCTTGCACTAGAGCATCTTTTATAAGAGCCATCCTAAAAAGAAAAGGAAATTGACTCTTAAAGGTTAACACCCCCACCAAACATCACGCTAAAAAAGCATCCTAGAGCCATTCTTCACTTCAAAATGCAATACGGATTTGAAATATTCCAAAGCTGCTAAAATAGACTTCCAATTGCGTACCTTATCAGCATAACTGCTCTTTTTCGTCTACCAACTCAAAATATCAACCCCATAGCCCATATTTTGCGCTGCTCGCATTCCTCTAAAGAGCATGCTCCCCTATAGCAAAACATCAAAGCTACTTGGTCTAGAGAGCTTCATTCATAGGCCGAAGAGGTCATTTGCCTAGCCCTCTCTTGCATGAGACAACAAACTTCTTGCAATGGAAACCACTACTAGTTTCATCATTGGACCAAAGAAAGTCCCTTATATTTTTCTCTACACATTTGGCGAGACTGGTTGGCCAATGAACAAAGACATAAAATAACTAGTGCCCTTCAATAAGGTCAACCTACCCCCGTTGGACAATAGTTTTGATTTTCACCATGTTAATTTCTTGGAAATTTTCCAAAATTGGATCGCACACTGCTTTGCTCTTGAAAAATTCGCACCAAGAGGAGGGTAGGTAAGGTAAGACGAAGGACAGTATTCGACCACAACCAAAGAAATGAGCCAAAAGCTTAAGCTTAGGAACCTCACCAATTGGAATGAGAACACTTTTTGATAAGTTCACCCTAAGCCCATAAATAGCTTCAAATAACACAAGATGCATCTCAAATATCTATGATGACTCTCGACAAGTTTACTAAAAATCAAAGGAGTGTGGATGCCCCAGCAAGGAGATGTGAAATAATTAACCTTCCGCAATGTAGAAGAGACAAAGCAAGACCAAATCAGAGTTGGAATGAAGTAACTAGGCATGATTTAATATCATTGCAGCTAACGGAGGACATGGCTCTGCATAAGAGTTTGTAGAAGTCTAGGATTAAGGTTGCAGACCATAAATAACTTGCTTTTTGCCTTTCTTTAGGCTTATAAATGCGCAAGGAATATTGTTTTCTTTTTTGGCTATTACTCTACCTTGTTTTTGTTGCAATATCGTATGATAAGTAGTAGTTCGAGCTTGTCAAGATTATTGCGCTCTCACCTAATGTTATTTAAGGTATTGTGCTCACATTTCCTATAGTATATCTTTAATATTACTTGTTGTAGTATTTACTATTTATATTTGTTCATGACTTCATGCATGTCAAAATACTTCCAACTCCAAAAATATTTCATAAAAACTTTTTGTGGGTTTCTTGGATTCAGTCTCTCTAAGGGCATAAATGTCTGTAGAGACAAGACTGTTCACATTTGCATCTCCTTAAACCCCGCAAAAGCGAGACTTACACTAGGACAAGTTGTCGTTGTTGTAGGTTTACTAAAAATCAAAGGTTCACTGAAAATCCAAGTGTCATTAGCGAAGATAAAGTGTGAGATTGACAAACTGTTACCAATCTTAAAGTCTTCTAAACAACTATTGCCAATTTAGGTGGCAGTATTATTGGTGACTCAACGCAAACCTCACAAGCATCTCACTCAATTCAAAGAAACGTCCTCTAGATCAGGAAAGTTTGTTTCCTATCAATTACTTTAATGCATAAGGGCAAAAATAGGTGAGCCAGCTAAGTTGGCTTGCCGTAGCTAAGAAAAAACAAGCTCGGGCACAAAGCATAGACGACCTCAGTGAAATACAAAGAATCAGCTCATAAGCCTCATAAAAGCCTAAGCAAAAAGAGAAGAAAGAGACTACCTAAACAAACTAGACCCACCATCCAATGTTAGACACCAGCCACCACTGAGCAGCACACTAAAGTATGACTCAATGCAAACCTTTGAAAGCTCTTTGCTCAATTTAAAGAAACATTCTAGAAATTAGGACACCTGCCAGTTTCCTCCTAACTATTTTCAAGTCAAAGCACTTAGCAAGTTATGACAGACCATGAGAAGCTCAGAAAAGGCAAGCTCAAGCTCATATCATAGGTAAGCTCGGTGAAGCATCAAGAAATCAGCCCATAGGGCTCTAGACCTTATCAAAGCCTAAGGGAAAAGAAAAGAAGACTTGCTAAACTAAATACAACTGTGATCCCATCACCATATGTAGCCCCTGCTAATCAACACGCTGAGCTATTATACTTTCACTGTTTAACTGCTCTCTATCAACCTCCTGTCATCCTTGCAAAACCATGATCAATTGCCACTCCCCTCCAAACAATCCCTCATATCTCCCATGTTTTTTTGTCATAATGATAGTGAAGTTGGCAAGAGCAAGGACACATTGTTTCAAAAGACAAAATTACCATCAAATTTGTTGCATTAAATCTTTAAATTTGATTCACAAGATCCCACATTGGCAATCAAGTTGGCTCGCAGTTCAAGCATTGGTTTCAAAGCTTAGTAGAGCCCTTAACTAAGCCAAGAAGAGTAATTGGTGATTAAGCCTCAAGCATGCAAATATTATTGGGCTCAGCTTGGATTGTTTTACCCCTTTTCATCCATGCAAAGACTACAATTTTTCTTTTTGCCTATACTAATCCTTTTCAAATTATACAACAACCCCAATCACTCAACCACTCCACAGAGGACTCCATTTTTTCCCCTCATGTAGAAAAACGAAGCAAGCGATACATTATAGTTCAACCCAAGAATTTTTTGAATTTTCAATCTCAAAAATGCCCATTTCAATAGCTTATATGAGTCTATCACATAGTCCTTTTATGTTTACCGGGAAAACTAGAAAGACAAATGCATGCTATCTCTCCAGATATGGTGGAGGCAGCGGGTAATAGTCTTTTTCACAAACATGTTTTTCAACAAACATTTTACAGAGCGACAGACAATTGCAACGGATACAAGATGGCCTTGTCAAATAGAAATCAATCAAGCAACAAATGACAATGTTTTTGCAGTTTACCTACAGTAGAATGATTCTTCACATCCACCAGCACAAGGAAAAACTAATGGCAAGGAGAATCTTTCAGAGTAAGGAAGCAGAAGATGACCATCCATCAGTGACTCAATAATTTCCTTAGGAAGTGGACTTTTGCCCATTGAACCAGATGCAGAACGTTCCCCAAGAGCAGAATTATCCATCACCCTACAGTCACCTTTTGCATCAAATGAATCACTATGGCAGTTTGCAGAAACACCAAGTCCTTGCAGATAGAGTCTTCTTCCAATTTGAAATTCAATAGAACCAATAAAACGAAAGCAAAAGCTACACACCAAGCAGTCCATCTGCAAAAAGCAACAATGAATGGCAGAATTTTTTGAAAGTCTATAAAAGCCCCAAGAAAAGGGCATATATGATGGGACCTTGTTGCCGGATTGTTGAGAGCCCAGAAGCATTTGGTCTTTGAAAACAAGTTCTCCTTCATCAAAAGCATCATTAGCATACACTCCTGCAACACAACAAAAAGCAAAGAACCAAGCTTGCATGAGAAACAAAGATAATAAAATGCAAAAGAAACCAATACGCTTGCTGCCCAGAAACATAAGTTACATTCACGTCCTAAAAAGTTGTGAAGCAGCTAGAAACATGGATTTAAAATGAAAACAGTGAATTCCTTTCATGTCAGATTAGTTTTCCAACACCAGAAAACATGACACAACATGGAATAGTCTTGCTTCTTGTAATCCCGTCTAAGATGTGTAACAGTTGTTTCATGCCCCTCACCATCCCAATAAAAATAAAACACAACAAAAAAGAAAGGAAAAACTTCATGTTTACGCAGGGCGATGGGTAAAATTAGAATTTTCACCACAAAAGTATCCACATAATCAGGCTATAGCATATAGGAAGCTCAGTTCACCAGTGACTTCCCTTTGAACGCATGTTACATAGAGCATCGAACTTGCTTATCGCATTAAACTATGCCACAAAAATCTCACCCCGCCCCCCTCCCCCCCAAAAAAGAAGAAACAAAACAAAGAAAGTAAATTTATCTGTCAATTTCAAAGATCTTAGGCCTACAAAGTTTAAAATGAAGTTATGCATTTCTCTCCCTTAAACATTTCTACTCGGTAACATCTAGATATATTCCACAGCAATTTTCCTAAGAATCAATTGCTGACGTATCAGATGAATTAAGCTAGATTATAAAGGTACGATACATTCAGCAGACAGGCATGAAGCAGTTTGAAATTGATCACAGCGAGCTTTCCTGTCAAAGAAGCTTACCTAAATAAAAACATGGCCACCACATTGGATAGTAAAAACATGCATAATACAGCGCACATCAAACATCAATTTCAGTTTTACAGAGACACAAAACTACTGGTGGAAATGGGTTGGGACCAAGCTCTGATTACAACCCGTAGATACTTATTCAAATATCCTAGCTCTCATTCACATCAAACATTGATAACAGCACAAGTTAGCCAGACAACAGCAAATAATGAAGCTGTAAAAGACAAAGCCGTACCCTTTCCCAGCTCACCATCTACTTTCACTTGCAGTCCACGGCATTTCCTCTTTTCAATGAGATTATCAAAATATTCCTGAATGCAACACAGATAATCGAATCCATTAATAGATGAAGAGAATGGATTGCAGCAACCATGATGAGAACCAAATAACTAACCCATGGTAAAAAGAGAGTATGTTCACCTGCGCAATATGGGAGGCAGCGGTTTTGAGAAGTGCGGCGATTTCGTTTGCAAACTGGACATCAAGAGGGCAGATGCTCCCCATTTTAAGTATTCCTCAGAGAGTCACCGCCACCACCCTTTTTCCCCCGGACTTCGAAAGGTACCAAACCCGCTGGGGGTTTTCTCTCCGCTCCGCAAAACGGCGTTCCACTTCAAATTTAACTAGGCCAAACATTTATTTTTTAAAAAATTAAAAACTATCTTTGAAAAACATTTTTAAAAGAAACTACCCAAAAACAGAAGCAGCAATTTACTGCTTCTGATTATAGATTTCCGTAGAGCATGCCTTATAATATGGGGGGCACTTAAGTATTATTTGCGGATGATACTCAAATATTTTTTGCATCTAGACTAATATGCCCTAAGAATCAAACAAATTCCCACCTAATACCCATATATTTCACACATACAGATACAACATATTCTATCCAAAGATTCTGCATCCCTCTCTCTCCACCGTCCCCCATCCAATCGTATCCTAATAGAAAACAATCCCACTGCAACTTCTATATTGATTTTCATCTTGCTTATCTGTGTTGCCATTAATCACCAGTTCTGTTCTTACTTTGATTATCCATGTTAAAGCCATATATCTTAATTTTTCATTTCATCTGCTAATGTAGGTTCAGAAAAATTAGCTAATTTTTTTATAATGATCAATTAATTCATCGAGAAAGTGATTTCAAACAATGAAGTGGAACACAAAAACATATGAAGAGAGAGTGGAGAAAGAGATAAAGCGATTTCAAGATCATTAGTTTCTCTGACAAAACATATTCAATATCTAACAAACAAACAAATGCTAATGTGGACATAAGTAAAGTATTTATTTAATTTTCTTCACAACTTAGGCTTTGAGCAATGGGCGGCTATTGCTCTTTTCATCTATCAAGTCTGGAAAAGGGTTAGAAATACCTGTTACTATTTATAGTAGATAACTTGATATTTTTCAAGACCAAAATAGAAAATGTAAACAAAAATTAAAAACAAAAACAATAGTTTCACAAAAATTAGGCCAAACAATTCAATTCTTTCAAAAACACTTCTACCATAAATTAGACCAAACACTTTCTAATTTCTACAAAAACAGTTTTTGAAAAAATTACTTTAGAAAAATAAAAGCAATTATTCACAAATTAGGCCAAACATGCAGTTAGTCGCGTATGCTTCTGGCGACCTGTGGACAGTCGACTAGAACGCTTTTCACCAGCCGGGCTCCCAAACCGAAATTTGTTTACGCAAATCTGGACCAACAAGTTTCTAAATGCTAATCAAGCGAAAATTATCGGGCTATAGGTGCAGGGGTGTTTAAGGTTGCATGAAAAGACTGGGCATCCGATCCTAGATTCAGAATCAGCTTCAATCCATCGAACTCGGATTCAAACCAACCTTTGTTAAAAAAGTTTCAAATATTGGTAATTGTGAACCCATGAAAAAGAGGACTTGTTCAGTAAAGAGAGAAAAAGTGTCCCATATGGAAATATTAAAGTGAAGAGTGGTACTTTTTATGTGTGGCCTCTCTCAACTTCCCATAATATGAAAGTTAATGGTGAGCTCGGTAGACCGTAAAGGCGTGTGTGTGCAATTGGTTGGGTTGCATGGGACACAGATGAGGGTGTGCGGGTGTGGGTGGGTTTTCTACTTTTTATTGTTAATTGCAATTATTGTCTTGAAAATTGTCTTAACTACTTTTGACTTGCAATGTAGCTGATAAAGCTTCGCTTCCTTACCAAACTTATTTCTCCTTCCCAAATTTGATTGGTCTCTTCTCAAAGTTGTTTGCTTTCCCAAAGTATTTCATTTGTTGCAAATTCGTTTAACGAACAGAAGGCCCCTCTTTCTTCACTTTTTTCTTGTTTTCTAGTTTGGATAGTATCATTTTAACTATAGTCGACTAATTGAGAATGCACGAGACTAAGCAAAAACTGTGTAATCATAGGAAGCGACACCACCATAGGTTTGGACCCTTACTCAAGCTAAATTGCTTTCAGGACAGTGGTCCTATCATACCACAGTATTCTTGTCACTTCGTTTCGCGCTTGCTACTATTGTATCTCAGTCAATTACAGTAAGATATTTCCTTTGTTGTCGTGATTGTTGTTCAATTTTTCCCAATATCTGAAAGTGATTTTATACGTCAATCATGGCAATGAACAACGCCACTATTCCTGACATGTCTAAGCTTAAATCTCTTGATGGAAATAATTATAAAGATGGTATGTTAGAATGATGTTTTATCTCAAACAAATTGAAGTAACTCATGTGTTGAATGGGGAAAAGGTTTTTTCTGAAAACATTAATGCTAACGTTAAAAAAGAATATGAAGATAAATTTGCTAGGGACGATAGAACCTGTAAGGGGATATTGCTTCGTTACATGTATAATGCTCTGCTTGATATCTAAAAGAAGTATGATGCTCCCCATGGTATTTAGTGTGCTCTTGAAAAGAAACATGGGAATGATGATGCCGATTCTAAGAAATATGTGGTTATTGCGTGGCTTAACTTCAATATTGAAGACGATAGACCCATGATTGATTAAAATTCATGAGCATGAAAATCTGTGTGCTACTATAGCTTTTGAAAGTTTGAAAACTTCTCGGGTTACTCTTGCTATTGTTTTGATTGAGAAGTTGGTCCCTTCTTGGAAGAAGTATAGAAATCAATTCATGCATAAACAAACTAACCTAACCTTAGAGAGTTGGTTGGCCACCTGAAAATCAAGGAAAAAACTTACTCAAATGCAAAGGGGTCATTAACAGTCGTAATTTTCCTAAAGCTAATATGATGGAAACAAAATCCTATAACAATGATTGGTTCAAGAGTAAATGGAAAAATCCTTAATTCAATCCTTTCAAGCCTCAAGGACAAAGCTAAGTTTACTAAAAATTTTGTTGAATTGAGGTTGACACCGAAGTCGCCAATTATATCTACTCCAACAAAAGCTTATTCCAAACCTTGGAAAAGGTTACCAATGGTGAGAACATCTTCATGTGGAACTTGACAATTGCTCCCATTAAAGGGAAAGGGAAGATTTCTCTCAAACTCACTTCTGGAAAACTTCTTTCTCTCACTAATATTTTGTATGTTCTTGACATGCATTGAAACGTAATTTCTGGGGATATGCTTAGTCTGAAACTCACTTTCAATGCTAATCATGTTGTAATGACTTAGATCACTACAAAAAACATATGAGCAAAGATGGCAAGAGTTAGCTGTTGAGCGTTAAATTTTAGTGAATATAAAATTTATCGAAATCTGTATTTACTGGCAAGAGAAGTGGTTGATATTTTGTAAGTATAAATGAAGGTAAGGTCTCTAAAAATTAGACCCTTTTTTTACTCAATCAATGGTAACTCAAAATCAAAGATCATCCCTTTCACTTTTCCTACATAAAAAAAAAGGGGTGCAAGAATTCAGATGCTTACATAGTATTAAATGGAAGTTCCCAAATCAATTAAAAACTGCTGTTACTGCTCACGTTCATGGGGATATATGAGCCTAGCATTGCACAAAAAAAAAGAAAAAAAAAAGAGAAGGTGGTGGAATGTACTAGAACAAGAAATGGACGTTTGCATTTAACAGAAATTAAACAAACCAACCCATGCTTTCCCCCACTTCCTCTAAACTAGTTTGGGCCCGTGCTTTGCACGGAGTATATTCAAATAGATATTCTGTAGATATGTTATCGAAATAATAAACAAATAGTTATGGTAGACATGATTAATATTGTAATTTAGAGGAGATAGTGGAAAAATTCAATAAAAAAGTTAAATATACAATAACTTCGTGCATAACTAATTGGATTAATAATTAAAAAGTATATGATTGTGACAAAAGTCTATATAAGTATGATGGAGACAATAGATAGTGAATTTGTCACAAACCATCCTAACACCATATTCTTTTCGTTGGGAAATCAACTAAACCCACACTCACCCACTCTTTCCCCCATCTTCCCACACTTTAAAAAAAATATCACTCATTCCCACACTCACCCACTCCTTCCCACACCTACATAAAACAACCATATCTCATATTTTAAAAATTTTTACAATTTACGTAATTGTGTGTATGAATAAGCTGATAGCAATTATAAGCAGTTTTAATTTTTTGGATGTCATGAAACAGTTTTATTTTTTTTGTTTTTCATTATTTTTATAATTTTTCATTATTTTTTATTATTTATTTTTGTTCTATTTTTTATTTTTTATTTCTATTTTTTATTTTTTATTTTTTATTTTTATTATTTTTTACTTTTTTGAATTTATTTTTATTTTTGTTTATATTTTTTATTTTTTTATATTTTTTATTTTTTATCTTTAAAACTTTAAAATTTTAAATATTTTTTATTTATTTTTATTTTTTATTTATTTATTTTTAAATTTTTAAATTTTTTGTATTTATTTTTTATTTTTTATTTTGTTGTATCTATTTATTTTTTATTTTTTATTTTTTTATTTTTTTATTCTAGAAAAGTAACCAATGAAAAAATCCAAAAAAATAAATAAATACAAAAAAATAAAAAATAAGAAAATAAAAAATAAATACAAAAAAATTAAAAAATTAAAAAATTAAAACTGAAAAAATTACAAAAATATAATAAAAATTAAAATTACAAAAATTACAAATTACAAATTTAAAAATAAAAAATAAAAATATAAAAATATAAAAAATTAAAAATTAAAAATTAAAAATTAAAAAATTAAAAAGTTAAAAAATAAAAAATGAAAAATGAAAAATAAAATTTTCAAAATTTAAAAATTTAAAAATTAAAAATTAAAAATATAAAATGAAATAATAAAAATATCAAAATAAAAAATAAAAAATAAACAAAATAAAAAAGAATGAACACAAATAAAAAAATTTCATCATCATTAATTACTATCACAATAAAATTATTATATTATAAAACAAAAAATTATTAATAACCAATGTTTCAACTTCATTCAACTAGATTCAGCTGTCACTCACACTCAGTCACTCATCCACTCCTTCCCACACTTAAAAAAAATACAACACTGACCCACTTTTTCCCCCCTTTTCCCACACTCACTCATCCCACACCCCTCATTTCCCACTGAAAAGAACATGACCTAAATTGGGTGATGATAAGTCAATCTATTATGCCAATGATGAAAAATTTACCTTCTCCTCTTGTTGTTGAGCAAAAATTTATGAAGTGGCTAATTGTCTAGTGAATTTAGGTATAAACTATTTTGAAGTCAGTTTAGTTTCAGTTTTACATGTAACAGAAATAAAATTTGTCTTTCAACGAAAATAATTTGAGCATTTTATTTATGCTAATACATAACTTTTTTGGCTATTTAAAATGACCAATTAGGGGACGCTAATATAATTAAGTGTTCATACTTTGTACATTTGGCTTTCATGTCAACTGAATAATTTCATGGGTTTTGATATAAACTTCTCATGCCCTTATGTTGTCTTGCAAGAGATGGGTTGAGTTCAGATTTGTGGGTTGAGATATTTCTTAGTTTGAAGTGTTATGGCAATTTGGGGTATTTTGTTTTAAACGGTAAAACATTAATTATAATTTTAGGTGTTTTATGAAGAGAATTTGATTATTGGATTTGTATGGTTT
>JACYFF010031957.1:43485474-43502639 GCA_017589665.1 Selenicereus undatus
GGCAAAAGCAAATACCCCAAGGTTGTCCAAGTCAAAAAAAAAAACTAACATTAAAAAAACCAAAATATATAGAAAGGATAAATTAAATCAAATAAAACCCCCCTCAAATTTTCAAGTCCATGAAATGGACCAAAATAAGCCCTTTGTATTTTCCCTCTCTTTAAAAGGTTAAAGTTACAGTTCTGTAACTCTTCGTTACAAATTACGTAACCAAAACAAATTAAATGGGGAATTTTTTTAAAAAAAAGCTGAAGCCTTGTTAAAAAAATAATAATAATAAGTATGACAAAATGGATCGTACCCGAGCCAAACATACAACCAAGCCTACTAAATTCTCCCCTTCCCGAGACGTAAGCCTAAATAAAATTCAGTCCAAGAACTACGTCGATTTGATCCCACTAAGGGTACGTAGGAAACCCATAAATAAATTTCGGGTGCAATCGCAAGTTAAACAAAATTAATGGACCGACCCCATTAAAGGTTAAGTCGGCAAAAAAAAATCATGAAGTGGCTAAAAATATAACTTAGCCATTTTTTTTTTAAGTCCAAGTACCAATATTAAATCAGAAATTATCCTAACATAAATAACTTAATCAAGATAAAAAGATAAATTAAATCAAATAAAAATTAAAGAACTACGACTGGTTTGATCCTCTATAAAAGAGGTACGTAGGCAACTCACGATAAATAAGTGAGTGCAACCCAAATTCCAAATTAAATTAAATCGCCCATTTCCTAACCTGCACATGAAGAATGTGTCTGTGTAGTACCCTTCCTAGAAGGTGACTATATAACCATTATCTGATGCAATTAAGTTACGGATAATGGGTGACTCGGCATACAATATACATGTCGATCCAAATTATGTAAAGTCTTATTAATACAAAATAAAACAAACAAAGAAAGAAAATAATAAAATAGGACGAATCGGAATCAAAAGGTGGTCTCCGAGACAGGAGACGTAATTAAGGAGGTTTTATCCTCTTGAATAGGGTCGTACTCAAAATAAACCGATGTATATATATATATTTTTTTATACGTCGGAAAGTTGTGTTGTGCATATTATTTATTTTCATTAAATTTTTGCCCAACATTAGCTTTGTTAATGACCACTCTCGATATACCACGATCTATATTCTGAACTTCAAACATGAGGTAGACTAGATGTTGATAAAATACAAAGCTTTAATTAAAAATCAACTTGATAGAAAAACCAAAATATTAAGAATCATAGAGGAGGGTGAATATGAACCTATTTTCCTTAAGAAATTTTGTGAGGCTAATGTACTATACATGAAAAAATTGCCCCTCATGAACATGAACAGAATAGCTAAAAGGAAGGACAATTTAGCTGAAAAATCTCGTGAATGTTGTGTTGATAAGTCAGGGTTTGACTTAGAATGTTTGGGGAGGGTAGCTCATGTGTATGTCATATGCTAAACCGTGTGCCCAATAAGAAATTAGACAAGACCCCATATGAGTTTTGCAAAGGTTACCCACTTAACCAAAAATATCTTAGAAGTGTGAGAGTGTCTTGCTAAAGTGGGATTACTTGAGTTTAAAAGAGATAAACAACACCTCCTGGTGTGGATCCCACTTTCGCGGGATCTGGAAGATTTAGTTGTAGGCAACTTTACCTCTACAAGCATCCCTGCCCATAGAGAGACTGATTCCAAGAGACTCATAAAAAAAGAATTTTCTGAAAACACTTTATAGGAAAAGGATTTTGTAAAAACATTTTATAAAAAAACTATGGATAAGTAGCAGGGGATGAACTAAGAAATACTAATAAAGCATGTGACAGTTACTATATAAACATAAGTACAACGTAGTAGAATAAAGTACTATACCTTAACAAATTGATGGAGTCCCCTTAAGCCAAGACAATGAAGAAGGTCCTAAGAGTCTAGCAAGGTCCAACGCAAGTTCCAAAGTCCAAGCAATTGCTCAAATTCTGGAAAAGAGCCATGGAGATGCAACAGGGTTAAACGGGCAGAAAATACCTGGTTTTGTTCACTTGAGCTCTTAAGCTACATTGTGGCTTAAGTTCAATATTTTTGCATTTTTTGGGTTCCTTTGGATGTTAAATTTCAGGTCCAAGTAGTAAAAATCAATCATGCTCAGTCGAAGTGAAGAGATTAAGTCGTTTTGTCTAACCTGCCAATTTTGGTCCGAAACTGCACGGTAAAATGTTTTAGTGGAATTCTTGCACTCAAACATGTCATAAACCTGATTTCTTTACTCGGGGGGTTTGTACACACCCTAAGGTATCCTCCCATGGCCTAAAATTAAAATCATGCCTACTTTTGATTAATGGAAAGAAGGGCAAAAAACCGGGCAGAAATAAGCTTCTAGAACCTAGTTAAGCTGCCGCGTGTTTTTCCTCTTCACAAGGGTATGCTCAGCTGGTTCCTTGCTTACTTGCCTCAATCATGGTCCAAGACAGCTAGAAACACAATGATTTGCTGCAAAATCCTGTTTTGGATAGAGCAACTAATGAGAAAATAAAGAGAGAAAATGCACCATGCAATCGGAATGGCCAGCCGAAAAGTGCTCCTACTTTACGGCTGCTTTTCTCTACATTTCCTTCAGAAACCTAATGTAATAGGCCTAATTGGATGTATTAAAGATAAGCATGATTATTTATCTTGCTTTCCTTACATTATGGTTGTAATTAGCTTAGGTTAATCAAGCTTGTAAACTAGATTAGTCCTAAGCGCTTAGCTAAGCTCACTTAGACGTTTCCTTCCTAGGGACGAAACCTCCTTAGCTAGTTCATTGCCTTAGGACGTGGTGTATAAGGCTTGGAAGCTCAAATTTTACAAAACATAACCTTGAATATCAATTGAACCAGAATAGAGAGCATTTGCTCCTTTCATTCCTTAAACACTTCGCTTGCTTATCCTTAACTAGGCCGGTTAAGGTGGTGATCAAGTAAAGTCTTAACTCTTAATTAGGCGGTATTTTTGTATCCTAATTGAGGTTAAGGGCCCTAAACTCAAGCTTAGTAGTGTTTCTGTATCTAAGTGAGAGTTTAGATTATCATTAATCCCTTTATTCATTCGTTGATTCACTTAAACTCAACCTTGATTTCAGTTTGCTTAGCTTTGCATTTGGAATCAACTTTGAGCATGCGTGTTTCTCCCTCACAGTTACATCATATTTGGTATTAGAGCTAAGTTTCTCATTGGGCTGGTATTCACCCCCACACTTCCAGATTCATTCCCACACAAAATTCAAACACAATCCCATTTTAGTTCAAACACAAACCCAAAAACAAGGTGAGTTCTAGTATGAGTATGGATGAGAAATTTGAGGCAATCATGAGGCAGAACGAGATGTTGATGAAGAAAATCAATGAAGATGCTAAACGTGATCAAGAGACTAAAGCTCAGAACAAGTACTTAAGAAAACAGCTTGGTGCCTTTTTGAAGCAAAAGGAGAAAGTGAATAAAGAGCCTCTTCAATCTGAACCTAGGAGGCAAGAACAAGTCTTTAGCCATAATGTGGATTCATCTAGTGAAGATAAACCCTTAAGAATGGCTAGACCAGAACCAAGGTTTCAAGCAGACGCCAATGATTTCAACGTTGAAATCCCGGAATTTGAAGGCAAGCTTGATCCTGAAGAATTCTTGGATTGGTTACACACAGTTGAGCATGTTTTTTAGTATAAAGATGTTCTTGAAGACAAGAAAGTCAAGTTAGTGGCTTTAAGGCTCAAAAAATCCGCCTCCCTTTGGTGGACTAACTTGTGTGCCAAACAGGTTAGAGAAAGAAAATCCAAGATCAGAACGTGGGAGAAGGTGAAATCTAAGCTTAAGGCTCGTTTTCTTTCCCCAAACTATGTCCAAGATTGTTATTCTCAACTCTATAACCTTACTCCAGGCAACCGGAACGTTGAAGAGTATACACGTGAGTTTGGGAAACTTGTAATCAAGTGTGATCTTCAAGAGCCCAAAGAGAAAACCATTGTTAGATACTTAGGAGGCCTTATCCTAGGTATGCTTATGTGGTTGATTTACAAGCTTACACTACTTTTGATGAGGTTTGCGTGCTTTCTCACAAGGTTGAGCAACAAAAGAAAGCAAAACATCCCCCTAAGCCTCAAAATCCTAAACCCTTTATCTGGAACCAACCCTTTAACAAGGGGAGTTCTAATCCCATTTCTAAGCCCCCAAATCTGTCCCCTTCCTTTCCACAAAGAACCCAAGCTCCACAAAGGATCCAAACCCCTCAAAACAGACCCAATCCTAACCCCATGAGCAATAGAAGGTGCTTTAAGTGTCAAGGACTTGGGCATATAGCTTCGGACTGCCCAAACCGTAAGGTTATAACCTTAGCCGAATGGACAATTGTTAAGGAGGAGTTTAAAGAGGAGGAAAAGGAAGTTGATGTTGAGGATGAGCTTAAGGAAACTCAAGAGGAGGTAGTAGAGGAGGCTGATGAAGGTGAGATGTTGGTTATAAGAAGAGTTATGAGCAACCAAAAAGGAGCAAATGGCGAGCAAAGAGAGAACATATTCCATTCCCGTTGTACGATTCAAGGGAAGGTTTGTTCTGTGATAATTGATGTAGGAAGCTGTGCAAACCTGGTTTCTCTAAGCATGATTGAGAAACTAGGCTTGCAAACCTTGACTCATCCACACCCTTATAACATTCAATGGTTAAATCAAAGCAAGGGTATCTAAGTGAACTTTCGGTGCCTTGTTTTTTTCTCCATTGGAAAGAACTACCACGATGAACTTTGGTGTGATGTAATTCCCATGGATTCTTGCCATATGCTTTTGGGAAGACCACGGTTATATGACCGTAGGGTTATGCACAATGGCTACTTGAATACTTACTCCTTTACTAAGGATGGCAAGAAGATTACCCTAGCCCCGTTATCCCCATTTAAGCTCCACCAAAATAAGCCTCAAAACAAGTCTAGCCAATCTAATTTGCTTCTCACTTTTAGTGAGCCATTGTTAAAGGCCTCCCATCATGAATTCAAGGCCTTTAGAGGGAAAAGTCACTGCTAGGTACCCCACTTTGTGTGAAAATTATAACTATTGGACCATGTTATTAGAATATATTTAAAAGGGATAATATTCTGTGGAAACTATTTTAAGGGGACCATTCACTGTTTATGTTTTCTTTTAAGCCCTTAAACTTTTCATATTTGCATTTTAGCCCAAATCCTTGAAAAATTAATTTCGAAAAATTTAAAATTATGTTTGTGGTTTTTTGCTCACTAGTAAAACTCGAGGCCCTCTTTCAATTGGTATCAGAGTCACGTGACCAAAAATAATTAAGATTGTTAGCTAATTAATAATTAATTAAGTTAATTACATATGATTAGCTTTGATTAATGCTTGAATCATCACCTACTTGTCCTGGTCCTAATTATTCCCACATTTTTCACTCACTAGAAGATAATGCCTCATTAGCACATCAATTAAACTATATCACAGATATAGTTATAGAATTAAAAGCAGAATTAGCTAAAATTAAGACTGAACTCAAGGAGTTTAAGAATCAGTTAACTGTAGTCCATCTTTCTCTTACTAACAAAGTTAGGCATAGCGAACAATCTACTCCCAGTATCAGTACTCCTTTTCAGCATAAATATCCTTTCCAAAACCCAAAAAACAAGATTCCATTTCCTTTGCATGAGATTAAAATCCAAAAAGAAGTAGGAGAGAAATCAGCTGAAAAGCAGAAAAAGAAGATGGAGTATGAACAATATACTCTTGAAGAACTACAAAAGATGCTTGAGAAAGAACAAAATTCGAAAGAATTAAACAAAATCATGAGCGCTATTAGCGATAAACATGACGTTTTATCTGATGAAAATGAAGAGACCAATAATGTCCAATTAGAAGAAGAAATATATTAGCAGATGAACCTTCTTAAGCTTGATGATCTTAATGCATTATCTTTACAAGAAATTAGAAGAAAATTGGATAAAAAATATGGTAAAATGACTGTTGAAGATGAGATTAATGAAATTGGAGAAGAGATCGACTTATATGAAACAAAGACTAATCTCGTTAAAAATGTAATCCCTAAGCCTGAAGAATTTGGTGAACCTTCTAGAAGAAATACTCATTTCTTAAGACTTAGGTACGTCCCAACAGGACGTACAAGTAGTTTTTCCTTTGGGTTCATCCCAAGGAAAACCACAACTTTTAAAGAAATTGGCATTACCCCAATTAGTTAAACAGGATGTATCTTAAACATTGATGGAACCCGTAATAGAGAAGAAATATTTGAGCACTAAAAAAGGAGAATGAATAGTGTCTTAAACCTAAACACTACATGGACTGCGACAAATTTCCTAAATTACATCGAACATAGCTTTTCTGGCACTGTAGCTGACTAGTATGATTCGTTAACTGAAGAAGGTAAAAATACATTAAGAATGATGGAGACACCAACTGCAATGTTGAAAAATCTATGTAAAGAAATTGAAACTGAGTTCGTCGGAGCTAAACTTGATTCCGAAGAAAAAGCAAGAGAATGGCAAAGAAAGATTAATAACACAGAATTATGAGATACGAGATATCTGAAAAATTATATTGCTGAATTATATCTAAGAAAATGGGTCAATAATCAATGTCTTGATCTCCAAAAGCAAAAGAAAACTAAGAAGCAATTCCTAACTTCTTGGGATTTGCCTCACCAATGGGGAAAAGAGCCTAAGAGAAGACAAAAAAGAAAGTTTTCTAAGAAAAAGAGCTTTAATAAGCAAAGGGGAGAGAAATATAGGAGAAAATTTTGTAACAAGCCAAGTCCTAAAATGCGTAGATTTTTAAGGAAAGCAACTTATTGTCCTGCAGGGAAAAACAATTGCAAATGTTGGGCATGTGGAGAAGTAGGATATTATGTTAATGAATGCAACAATAAGAAGAATAACAAACTGATTGAAACCTTGAGAAGTTTAGATTATGTTGAGCTTAGTGAAAATGAGGCTTTAGACCTAACCTTAAGCAACAACAAAGGAATTGTTGAAATTATATTGGACAATGAATATGAAGAAAGTGATTATGAAGAAACAAGTTATATGATGGAGAGTAACTCTGTCAGCCTTGGCGGTCTCCAAGGAGAAGAATTTGTTGTAGACAATGATCATTAGGAAGTCAAAGGAGATTGAGTTCTTCGCATAATGCAAAAGGACATGATCTATAAAAAATCTATCTTTCAATTAAAAAGCAAATACATATGTGAAATGATGGAAGGAGATATAGAGATAAAGGATTGTGAGTATGACATTGGGGAAGTTAATCTTATTAATTGGGATAATATTCTTAAGCATAACAAAGATAGAACATATAGGTACATCCATGTCGGAAGTATCCAAGTTCAAATCACTCCATTACAATATTATGGTAAAGATATTGATCTTTACGCTTTACTCTATGATATTAGGCACAACAAATTTAATAATCAGATCATCACAAGGATAAAAACCAATTTATTTAATGAGTCAGTAGGTTTCAATTGTTGACCTGGATATTATGTGAGTCTAAAAGATGAATTTGCAAAAACTTCTTATCCCTTAAGATAAAAACAATTGGGATGGACATGAAAAGAGGAGGATATCCTTTAAGGATATTCTGGAAAATTATTTACAAATTAGATAATACTATAGACCCAAGGACTAAGGTGACAATGATAGAAGCAGAAAAATTTGAAAGTCCTACCCCTATGCAAAAGATCCAGAGAATTAAGTCTAACCATCAGGATACAAAAGTTGATCGTTCATGTATCTAGCTTTGCCAACCCTACAAAAATTAATAAGAAAAATATAATAAAAATTGATGAGGAAGGCAAAATCACCATTAAACCCCAATTATTAAGAAACATGAGTACAAGATCAGATTGAGGAGAAGGGTCTTCATCAACTAAAGAAGAGCTTAAAGAAGATGATACAATTAGCATGACTAGTGAAATGAATAGAATGAGTTTTGAAGCTGCAAGACCCACCATAGATCGAATAACGAGTATAGATAGAAAGGTCATTGGGTACAAAACTAGAACTGTTAGTGAACCAATCTATGAGGATGAATTAGTCAAAAACAAGACTATAGAAATATGCTATGAAGTTACCAATACAAATCCTAATAGTATCTACATCCCGATAAAGGTATGTTTAGAGGGATATAATAAATACGAATTATGTGCTTACATAGATAGTGGTTGTTCTGTATGCTTTGGAAAAAG
Organism: Selenicereus undatus; assembly: GCA_017589665.1. NCBI lineage: Eukaryota > Viridiplantae > Streptophyta > Magnoliopsida > Caryophyllales > Cactaceae > Selenicereus > Selenicereus undatus. The sequence continues at coordinate 43,493,679 of JACYFF010031957.1, forward strand.
ATCATTATTTCTAGAATTTATGTGGAAATCCTTTATAAGTGAGGATAGCTGATAATAGCATTATGAGCCATAATGAGGCAATAAAAGGGTTATCCATAGAATTAAGAGGAGTTCAATGCATTATACTAGTTCTATGGGCTACTGATCAACCATATCATGATAGGATTATTGGAAATAATTTTCAAAGATTATATTCTCCATGCACACAGACCGTAAAACAGATAATATTCACACTTAATGGGCACTCAGTTCCTATTGAAAAATTAAGTAAGACTTACACTCATCAGAAAATTGAGTTTACACACAGCCAGCATGGTGAGAAGGTACTGTCAACACAACGTGAAGTAGCATTGACCATCTCATCACTCAAGTTGTCTATTAAAGAACAAATTATCAAACAACACGAAAAATTATGTAAGGAACTCTACTCTAATAATCCACTAAAGTTTTGGGATAAAGATAAAACATTTGCTAAAATCACTCTATTAAATTCCAACATTATTATCCGAGTCAAACAAATGGTGTATACCCACCAGGATATCCAAGAATTTGATAAATAAATTAAAGAACTTCTGGATAAAGAATTGATTAGAAATAACAAGAGCCCTCACACTAGTCCTACTTTCATGGCAAGAAATCATGTAGAAGAGAAAAGAAGAAAAGCTAGAATGGTAATCAATTATAAAAAGCTTAATGATAATACTGTCTTTGATGGTTATTATATTCCTAACAAAACAGTCCTTTTCAATAGAATTCAAGGAGCCTATTGGTTCTAAAAAATGGATTGCAAAAGTGGTTATTGGCAGATAAAAATGGATGAGGAAAGTATTCCTTTAACTGCATTTAGTGCCCCACAAAGACATTATGAATGGATAGTAATGCCATTTGGTCTTAAAAATGCACCTCAAATATTCCAAAGGAGAATGGATAATATCTTTAAAGACCTCAATCATTGTTGTTTAATTTACATCGATGACATCATTGTCTTTTCTAAAACCATATAACAGCACAAAGATGATGTCTTAGCAGTCACCTAGAGATGCATTAATCATGACATTATACTTGGTAAGAACAAATGCATTTATGCTGAGCAAGAAATTGAGTTTTTAGGTCTAGAGATAAAAATTGGACAAATCATCCTACAAAAGCATATTTTAGAAAAAATAGAAAAATTTTCTGAAAAAATTGAAGATAGGACGCAGCTAGAAAGATTTCTCGGATGCCTTACCTATGCTTTAGATTTCATTAAAGATTTAGCCAAATGAAGAAATCCATTGCAGCAGAAACTCAAGAAAGAAGTAAGTTGGACATGGAACACTAATGATGCAAAGATTGTTCAAAATTTCAAAAAGATTAAATCTTTCTGTCCTTAATTTGCCCAACAAAGGAGATGATTTAGTCCTTGAAACAGATGCCAGGAATGAGCAATGGAGTGCGGTACTCAAAATCAAAGAAGGAGAAAAGCTCTCCAAATATTGCAGTGGAAGTTTTAATAAGACAGAATGCAACTATCTTACAATGGAAAAAGAAATTCTCGCAGTCATAAGGGGAATTGAAAAATTCTTAATTTTTTTAGCCCCAAAACATTTTCTTATTCAAACTGATTGCAACAGAATACTTGGTTTTGTAAAAAAAAAAATTATCAAATATGCAAGCGTAAGGGCGACTCCTGTACTGACAATTATGGTTTAACTAGTTTTCTTTCTCTATTGAACATATATATGGATCGAAGCACTCTCTGGCAGACAGTTTAACTCGAGAACTCGCCAATGGTGATCATCAAAGCCGACCTCCTGCCAGAAAAGGAGGAAATCCTTAATGAGATGCCATTTCTACTAGAACGGGTTACACCTTCTAGTAAAGTCCGTGTTGACAACTTGGAATTCCATACAAAAAGTAGATCACGTTTTGGTCTATTTTCTATTGCCTACCTAATAGCCCAAAGATTTTCCCTTCTAGAGTTACAAATTAGTTACCTTCAGTGTGCTTATGATATCCAAGAAAAAATAAGTTCTCATGTTCGAGAAAAATAGTTCAATTAGTGGTATGTAGCCTGCATCGACTTTTATCATCATTATTCATATGATATTTGGGAGTCTTGGAGTACAACGATCTATTTTTCCGACAGATCTGGAGTTAGTGGCATTTGTTTCCCGGTAAATTCATTATCTCCAAATGATATTATCTTTAAAGTCTGGAAATACGGGATGGTACTTTACTTCACAGAAATCCCAGATCCAAAATTCCCATTTTTCTCAACCTTAACTAATTTCTAGCAATGTATGTTCAAAAGGATCCATTGGATTCTTACATCTCCTGAGGGTCCAACAAAAATTCCAGTTCGTAGATGCCTAACTTTGGAGGTTTATAGCGCTCTAATTGAATATGAAAATGGAAAAGCCAAACCAACTTATTATCTTGTCCAAATCGTTGATTGTGATGATCTTAATAATCAACGATAAAATTGGATTCATGGAAATCTGGTACATCTAGTTACTAATCCTGCTTGATCAAGGGCCATTGGATTTTTCAACATTTATCATTAGTGTTGGGCATTAATCGAACGAGGAAAAACATTAATGCATTGTGGAAACACTACTTTCGCCTATGATAGTGAATTCAAAGATTATGTGAAGGTGGAAGGAGCAGTGTCAGAAGACATTTTTTGTTATGTCTTTGATGTTGGAGCTGAAAAATTCTTATCAGAAAAAGAAAAAAAATATCTCTTTGAATTATTGGAAGAATGGGATCCAGAGTATCTTAAGCAACTTGATGAAGATTTTGATGATTATCCAGATAATAATGGTCTGGAAGATATAATTGAAGATGAAGGAATGCAGAATCTCAATAATAATGACTAGTCTTGTCATCACTAAAAGCTCTGAAAAGTGGTTGCCCCATTATTATACTATTTCGACAAGTGTCTGGTCTATAAGTTAAAGTCTGTACTGTAGAGTCAGTATGTACTGTAACCATGTGAAGAATCTTTATGTACTGTAGCCATTAGGTCATCCTATGTACCTCCATCCCCTCTATAAATAGAGAGATCGAGTGCTGAGAAGAGACACGATCATTTGAGCATTCTTGAGCAGAAGAGAAGTCGGGATTCTCCATTTCTCTATGAGCAAGCATCTCTAATGATTTTAGCTTAAAGTCCCTCTTCAAGCTTTCCATTGTAATATTTCCATTTTCAAGCTTTCAATAAAAGAAGTTTTCCCAGTGGGGAACATTATCCAATTGAACTCTGTGTCTTAAATATTATAATTTTTTGATTAAAGTGTCACTATCCTTCAAAAATAAGTAAAACTTGATTAGTGACTACGGTCCGAGGTAGGAAACGAAACGGATCTGTGTTGTGCCTGATCTAAGGAAGGTGGGGTTGAGATTAGTAATCTCTATAAGCCGGAAGCTAGAGGAACGCTAGAGTCCAGCATCGACTATGTTCAGGTAATGGTCGAAACTCTATAATTAAGCTTTAATTATTTTACTAAGCATGGTGGGCCGTTAATCACAGAAAATACAATAATTATGATATAAGTAGTAAATTGTGATAACTAGTACCAGTAAAGTCATTATAAGAAGTCTAAATAAAAATATAAGCTTAGTTTTATTTAAAAGTACCAAAAAGTTAAGTATTTGCGTATTAAAACCTCATTTTGGGCAAAAGTTGCAAATGCAGAAAGTTCAGGGACTAAGTTGCAAAGAAAAAATTCGACTAGTAACTACTTCCAAAAATATTGTCCCTTATTAATAGTTTACCTAAAATAGTAGGTACTTTGGAATATATTCTAAAAGCATTGACCCATAATAATTATTTCCATAGAATCAGTGTACCCTAGAGTCATAAATTGCCTTTAGAGTGTGGATATTGAACATACAAGATGAACTAGAAGCTCCCTTACCCACTCACCCCGTAGCCAAAGCACTCATACAAAAATTATGTCATTTGTTTCCTGAGGGGATACCCATGGGTCTACCTCCTAAAAGGGATATCCAACACCACAATGATCTTATTCCTGGTTTTGTACTACCTAATAAGCCAGCTTACAAAATGAATCCCAAGAAAACCATTGAGATTCAAAGGCAAGTTGAGGAGTTAATGTCTAAGGGCTTGATTCGTGAGTCATTGAGTCTGTGTGTTGTGCCTACTCTTTTGGTTCCTAAAAAGGATGGAGGAATGCGTATGTGTGTGGATGGTAGGGCCATAAACAAAATCACAATCAAGTATAGGTATCCTATACCTAGACTTGAGGATATGCTGGATGAATTACGTGGCTTTCAAGTGTTTTCAAAGATTGATATTTGAAGTGGTTACTACTAGATTTGGATTAGAGAAGGAGACGAGTGGAAGACAGCCTTTAAAACTAAAGGAGGGCTTTATGAATGGTTGGTTATGCCCTTTGGTCTTTCCAATGCTCCTAGTACATTCATGAGATTAATGAATCAAGTGTTTAGTCCATACATAGGCAAGTTCATGGTGGTTTACTTCGATGATATCTTGATTTATTCCAATAAAGAGCATGAACATCAAGATCATCTTACTCAAGTTATGCTTGTTATGGAACGGGAAAGATTATTTGGTAACCTTAAGAAATGTGCCTTTGTCACTCATGAGGTGACATTCTTAGGTTATATTGTCACTGGTGATGGTATTAAGGCAGATGAGAGCAAGATTGATGCTATTCAGTCATGGCCTATTCCCAAGAGTATTCATGATGTTCGAGCTTTTCATGGATTAACTTCCTTTTATAGGAGGTTCATTCGAAATTTCAGCACTATTATGGCTCCCATGACTAAGGTTATTAAGGGTACATCATTCATTTGGACCCCCAAAGCCCAATCTGTCTTTGAAGAGATCAAGAAAAGACTTACTCAAGCACCAGTTCTTTCCTTGTCGTGCTTTAATAAAGTCTTCAAAATTGAATGTGATGCCTCTAGAGTTAGTATTGGTGGCGTTCTTGCTTAAGAAGGAAAATCATTAGCCTTCTTTAGTGAGAAATTATGTGATTCAAGAAGGAAATATTCCACCTATGACAGAGTTTTATGCAATCGTGAGACATTTGGAACATTGGAGTTATTGTTTGATTTCAATTGAGATTATTCTGCATTCTGACCATGAGGCTTTGAAGTATATTCAAGGCCAACACAACTTAAACTCACGCCATGCTAAATGGGTTGAGTTTCTCCAGTCATTTCACTTTACAATCAAGCATAAGTTTGGAAAGCACAATCAAGAAGCCGATGCTCTATCTCGAAGGTATCTACTTTTATTCCAATTAGATGCTTGTGTACTTGGTTTTGAGCACCTAAAAGCTTTGTATGATAAGGATGAAGACTTTTGGGAGTTATTTGCTACCGATTCCAAACAACCCAAAGGAGATTTCTTGATTCAAGAAGGGTTTTTGTTCAAGGGTACATGGGTGTGTGTACTAAAGTGTAGCGCTCATGAGCTACTAGTCAGAGAAGTGCATGGAGGTTCCCTGGCTGGTCATTTTGGTGAATCTAAGACCTTAACTATGTTAAGGGAATATTATTACTGGCCTAGAATGGAGAAGGATGTTCAAGACATCCTAAGGAGATGTGAAACATGCCAAGTTGCTAAAAGTTACACCTTACCCCACGGCTTATACACACCCCTTCCAATTCCCACCTTACCCTGGGTGGATGTAAGCATGGACTTCATTTTGGGTTTACCTAGAACCCAAAAGGGGCAAGGATTCTATATTTGTAGTGGCAGACAGGTTTTCAAAGATGGCACACTTTATACCATTTAACAAGACCAATGGTGCTACACACATTGCTGAGTTGTACTTCAAGGAAGTAACCAGATTACATGGTATCTCTAAGTCCATTGTTTATGATAGGGATTCAAAATTCTTAAGTCATTTTTGGGTTACTTTATGGAAGAAACTGGGTACTAAACTCATGTATAGTACCACCTGTTATCCCCGAACTGATGGGCAAATAGAGGTGACAAATCGAACCCTTGGTACTCTCCTAAGGGCTTTGATTAAACTTCATGCTAAAGATTGGGATTTACTCTTACCACATGCTGAATTTACTTATAACAAAGCTCCAAGTAGGGCTACTGGTCTATCTCCTTTTAAGGTGGTGTATGGGATTGATCCCCTAAGCCCCTTTGATCTTACTCCACGACCATTAGATCAAAAGTCAAGTGCGGATGCAGCAGCTAAAGTGGAAGAGATTCAAAAGCTCCATGGGTTGGTTAAGGCTAGAATTGAGAAGACTAATGCATCCTATGAAGCCCAAGCCAACAAGTATAGGAGAAAGATGGTTTTTCAGCCCGGAGACCTCATTTGGAGACACCTTAGGAAGGAAAGATTTCTCTCCAAAAGGAAGAATAAATTAATGCCAAGAGCTGATGGTCCATTTGAAGTACTTGAAAGAATTAATGATAATGCTTATAAGGTTGATCTACCAGGTGACTATGGAGTTTCATCTACATTCAATGTGGCTGACTTGAGTGCATACTAAGCTAATGATTACCTTGCCGATTTGAGGATCAAATCTTTTCAACGAGGGGAGAATGATAGAGTCCCCTTAAGCCAAGACAATGAAGAAGGTCCTAAGAGACTAGCAAGGTCCAATGCAAGTTCTAAAGTCCAATCAATGGCTCAAATTTTGGAAAAGAGCCATGGAGATGCAATCGGGTTAAACGGGCAAAAAATACCCAGTTTTGTTCACTTGATTTCTTAAGCTACATTATGGCTTAAGTTCAATATTTTTGCATTTTTGAGTTCTCTTGGATGTTAACTTTAATATCCAAGCATCAACAGTCAATCATGCTCAGTCAAAGTGAAGAGATCAAGCCATTTTGTCTAACCAGCCAGTTTTGGTCTGAAATTGCACGGTAAAATATCTTAGTGGAATTCTTCCACTTAAACATGTCATAAACCTGATTTATTTACTTTGGCGGTTTGTACACATCCTAAGGTATCCCCCCATGGCCTAAAATTAAAATCATGCCTACTTTTGATTGGTGGAAAGAAGGGCAGAAAACCGGGCAGAAATAAGCTTCTAGAACCCAGTTAAGCTGTTGCATGTTTTTCCTCTTCAAGAGGGTTTACTCAACTGGTTCCTTGCTTAATTGCCTCAATCATGGTCCAAGACAGCTAGAAACACAATGATTTGCTGCAAAATCCTGTTTTGGAAAGAGAGAAAACGCACCATGCAACCGGATTGGCAGTCGAAAAGTGCTCCTACTTTATGGCTGCTTTTCTCTGCATTTCCTTTAGAAACCTGATGTAATAGGCCTAATTGGGTGTATTAAAGATAAGCATGCTCATTTGTCTTGCTTTCCTTGCATTCTGGTTGTAATTAGCTTAGGTTAATCAAGCTTGTAAACTAGATTAGTCCCAAGCGCTTAGCTAAGCTCACTTAGACGTTTCCTTCCTAAGGACGAAACCTCCTTAGCTAGTTTACTACCTTAGGTTGCTGTGTATAAGGCTTGGAAGCTCACATTTTACAAACATAACCTTGAATATCAATTGAACCAGAATAGAGAGCATTTGCTCTTTTCATTCCTTAAACACTTCACTTACTTATCCTTAACTAGGCCGGCTAAGGTGGTGATCAAGTAAAGTCTTAACTCTTAATTAAGTGGTGTTTCTGTATCCTAATTGAGGTTAAGGGCCGTAAACTAAAACTTAGTGATGTTTTTGCATCTAAGTGACAATTTAAATTATCATTAATCCCTTCATTCATTTTTTAATTCACTTAAACTCAACCTTGATTTCAGTTTGCTTAGCTTTGCATTTGAATCAGCTTTGAGTGTTCGTGTTTCTCCTTCACAGTTACATCACAAACAGAGGTAGCTAAACGACATCTCTTCTCATATGTATGTACCACCTACATCAAATAGACATATGGAAACAAAAACCTATTGCTACCGAATGACATCTACAAGGCTATCTCTCTGTGATTTAAGACATTAATCCTATCATAGTCTCATATCTTAAGCCATGTCAGCCATGTCCTCCGTCAATCCCACAACTTTCAAGTTCTCTCTAATAATCTTGTCCAAGCTCTTCTTTGGTCATCCCCTACCTTTTCTAACTTCAGGGATGTTAATCCTTTCACGTTTCCTCACTGGAGCATCTACACTCCTAAGCTTCACATGATCAAACTCTCGAAGTCTAGTTTCTCTCATCTTATCCTTGATAGGAGTCACTTTAACTATGTCTCTAATTACTTCATTCCTAATTCTATCCACCCTCATATAGCCACATCTATGTAATCATCTTCATCTTTGCTACCATCAACCTTTGAGCCTTTGCCATTTTTATAGGTCAACACTCTGATCCATACAATACAATAGGTCTAGCTACCATACGATAAACTTTGTCTTTTAATCTTACAGGCGTCCTCTTATCACATAGCACACCTGAAGTATACTTTCATTTTTGCCAACCCACTTTTATGCGCCAGTTAATGTCTTCATCAACACCCTCTTTCTATTACATGATCGAGCCTAGATATTTAAACTTGTTGACTATTGGTATCCTCATCCCATCAATGGTGACTTCTCTGCCCTCCCAGACCAAAAACAATCAATGAACAATTTATTGGATAAGCATATCAAAGTGCTCCATATAGCTTTGTTACCAAAGGTGTGAATGGATCTGATAGGCAAGGAAATAATATAGAGGTCAGAGATGTCAAATACACACACGCACTCACACACATGTCATACATATATATATATGTGTGTGTGTGTGCATGTGTGCATATGTATGTATGTGTGTGTGTGTGTATATATATATATATACATACATATATATATATGTATATATATATATATATGTGTGTGTGTGTATGTATATATACATATATATCTATATATCTATATATATATGTATATGTATATATATGTATACACACACACACACACACATATATATGTACATATGTGTGTGTGTGTATATATATATATATATATAT
>JACYFF010031957.1:43503039-43534387 GCA_017589665.1 Selenicereus undatus
ATATATATATATATATATATATATATTATGTATGTATTTATATATGTATATGTATGCATATGTGTGTGTGTGTGTGTATAGATATATGTATATATGTATGTATGTATGTATGTGTGTGTGTGTATGTACATATATATATATATATGTGTGTGTGTGTGTGTGTGTCTATGTATATATATGCATATATATATATATATATATATATATATATATATATATATATATATGTAGAATAACTATGGTTTTTTTTTTCTCAGTTGGAGCTAACTAATTCAAATAATAATTTTATTAACCATAGTTTTATTATATTAGTTAAAGTAGGTTAATATTTGTGTGTTTCTTAAAGTGAATAATTTTATAAAATTTGGTTTTGAAATTTCATGACTCATTATGGGAACAAGTAAAATTAGCAAATAGTCGAGAATTAAACTGATGAGATTAGCGCAATTGATTGGGCTAACAGGTACTAGGATTATGGGCTTACTACAAGAAAATCTAGTTTTTGTATGCTTCTGGTTTTGTCACAATATGCTTAAATATTGTTACAATAACCTTTTGTGGCAGTTTGAAAATATGCTACAAAGTTGCCACAGATACTGCGTTAAAAAAGGTTATTGTGGCAAACTGTCGTTTGCCACTAAATATAAAGCTTTTGTGGCAAAATTTAACAAGCCACAGTTACCAAATTGCTACAATAGCTCATACTTTGTGGCAAATCAAACATTCCTACAAAAATATATTTGCTACAAAAACATGATATTTGTGGCAATATAGTTAGCTACAAATTAGCGTTTTGGTGTCTAATTTGAATACATTTAGTGGCAAATCCTATTATGCCACTACAAATGTATAATTATTTTATTATACACTTTTGTGCATTTGAATTTTGTTTTAAATTTTATGGATATATGTTATGATATAATTAACGTTTGCAATTGGTATTGAAGTTAAATATTATAGACAAATATACCTAATAAATAAAAACAAATAAAGGAAGCCGAAGACAAAACTAGAAAATAAGAATTCATTTCATATATCAGAAGTGGAATCACATAGCATATATTATTCTTCATAAATGTGCTTTGTTTATAATTTGTAATGAATGAAAAATTGAACAATTCCATAAGTACTAAAATTCCATAAGTACTAAAATTCGAGAAACCAAGTAATTAAGAAAGCGAAGAGAAATTAAACAAAGACTTCATGAATGGTCAACATCTTGTCCTGTTCACCACGTATGCTTGCCCAACATCATTCTTTGAATGGGATGCTTGCATGAAAGACCAAGTAAATAAAGAAATAAGCGTTAAGACCAGTTCATATTTGCACATAAAAAATATGACAATGTACATTGATATCATTCTCAAACAAATATGAAAACGGATGGACTTCGTAATTGCCAATATGGTAAAACGCTAGATGTGTTGTTTAAATAATCAGAAAATATCATTTCTGAATTATTGATCTGTTCCAGTGCCTTGAGTCGCAAATCTGCAGGGAAGAAGAGTTGGGGGGAGAGGTGGGACCATCAAAAGCAACCAATGTTAACAGTTTGAAAGTTCTGGGTTTGCAACAGCAATGATCACGAAACTTGAAAGACTTGGAATGAAAGCTAAATAAAAGTTGGAAAGCTCATGCAATGGGATAGAGATGTCTCATGTTGACCACATACCACAAGCATAACAAGAGATGCGTTTTTCAAATAGTTGCTGCTATGTAAAAAATACTTCCAACTCTACTTCCTGTTATGGTAGAAGTATAGAAATTTCAAGCTCCCTCCCCCACTTTTTTCTTTCCTCCACAAAAGCCTCTATAGTAAGCTCTGAATTAAATGCCTACCAGCAAGTTCACATCTGATCAACAAAATAAAGAAACTGGAAAGACAAAAATAGCAACCGTAGTACCAGATCTAGAAATTTGCAATAAAGATGTCCACCTTTTGTCCTCTGATAAGTGCCGAAAAGATACTATGGGGTCTCTTAATGTAAAAAAAAAAAAACTGGTACTATAACATAAAATCCCCTCCCCCAAAATAGACGCCATTGACACCGTTAGCAGATTGATTTACCTTTCTATCCCACCATGATATAGAAACCATAGCAGTAAGCAATTTTGTTTATTCATTGATCCATTCTTTTGGTTTTCACCAGTCAGCTTCTTTCTCCCCCCCCCCACCCTCCGTTTTCATCTCCTACCTTCTTTCACATCTAATATGAGACATAAGTCCATCATCAAAGTGTCAGTGTGGGTGACTATGTTTCCCAAGGAATTTAATAATCCCCTGGCCAAGAAAGTCAAGTGCGGTGGCTCAAATGCAGCTGTATCAAAGTGCAGGGCAACACCCCATACAGTGCAGGGGCACCCTGTACCGGCATGGATGAACTCCAACAATTTGTTGAGGACATGAACCGTGATGGGGTAGCTCCTAAATAGAGAGAATTGCTTCAGTACGTTGGCGCGTCAGTATCTCCTTCAGGACTAGTTTTGGATTCACTTGTAAAGCATGAACCCACAGTCTTCTTTTTTTCATTTCTTCTTTGCATCCAAGTGTCTTTTTAATTTTATTTTTGAGGTGCTGATTTGGGATGTAAGAAGGTCGAGGAAAAACATTTTGATGTTTTCAGCTTGAGACACCTGAAATATCTGCACTAGTAGAAGCTTGCTGATGGGTAGACGACTTCTGCCCTTCGCTCTTAATCTCTTGATAAGAATCTAAGCATTCTATAATAAATTTATACCTGATTGCCGGTTAATATGAGATAGAGAATATACATAAATTGGATTCAGAAGTCTGCGATGGAATGATGGGATCTTTCATTGGAGGTGCACCACATGTGCTTAGCGTAAAGTCTCAGCTTGTTGTCCAATACATTCTTGACTCCAATAAGACCTTATAAAGTGAAGCTTAACAAAGAAAATCACCAATACCTGGTTTGTGCAGCTCACCTTATGGGAGTGTCCTTATTCATTTGTAGTTATAGTTATCTAGAGTTAACTGAATATGATGGTGCATTAGTTTTAGCGGGGGCTTAACTCTTAAGGTCATCCTTGTGTTGTGAGAAAAATTAGAGAGAATCGCTTAGGAATTAATCCACTGGCTTATGATCAAATACTTCAAAAGAATATGACAATGATTAATAATATGTCAAGTTGACAATTTAGGAGCAGAGAAATGACGAAGAGAGGAGCATAGAAATGAAGAAGAGAGGAGCAGAGAAATCCGAACCAAATGTTCTTAATGATATGTCAAGTTGACAATTTGGGAGCAGAGAAGTGAAGAAGAAAGGAGTAGAGAAATGAAGAAGAGAGGAGTAGAGAAATCTGAACTACATGTTTTTAATGATATTTGCTTAATGGTTTTGCTATGATCTTTTTGCATTCTTAGCCTGCATATGGAGTTTTTTTTAAGCATGCTAATAGCTAATGATATTAATGAAGCTGCAGTAAATTTCTAGAAGCTCAATAATCTGTAGTTTTCTTGCTTACATAGCAAATGATATTTGCTTACAATTAACAAGTAATCACAAAACAAAATATATTATAACACAACTAATGGTGATCATAGCCAACACGACTCAACAAAACCCAAATTGCTCCTCAAGATCGATCACCCATACAATCATAAACTGACCCAAAATTGTACAACAAAAGCAATGCATGCCATATATCGTATAAAAATCCAACATACCTTATCCACTTGGATTGCGCTTTGTGGAAGAAGAAAGACGTCGAGATGATCCACTTGATAGTAGCTATGCATGAGTTACAAACTCATTTAGTTATATTTACACTATAATGACTAATTTCTTAGAAAATAGAAAATTTTATTTTCCTGTTAGCACTAACGTGTGCACTTGAAGGACCTAGTCTTTCCTCTAAAGCACGAAGATGAGCTTCATATCACTCATGGATTTGAGATACTCGCCTACTGACTTCAGTGTCAATTCTCTCTTGGATGTCAACCTCAGTAATGACTTGGTTTTGATACTTAGTAAATGGTATCACACCTTGGCCCATGCCCCTTTGATGATTTGATCCTTCACGATGTTTTAGGACGCGGGTAAAGGCCTCCTGGGGAGTGAGATTATCCACTCCATATATATCAAGTTCTTTTTTATGTATTTCTTGAAGATCCTCGTATCCTTTCTCTGCAAGCTCATCAGACTAACTCCTATCTTTCTTCATTCTTTGAATCTTCCATAAATGTAAATAGTATGGTTCCTCTTCCCCTTCATTTTCCTGTTGAGACTCCACATCTAACTCATTAGTCCTAGCCGTTGGTTTCTGCAATTGAAGTCATTTAATAAAATTCTGATGTTAATTGTTTGGCATGAAAGTGGGGTATAAGAAGACATAGATCAACATAGACCAATGCGAAGAATGAAGACTAGGAACTTTGCATTGAACTCAAAGAATAGGTGATATGCAATGCCAGAAGAAGTTATTACCATCTCATAGAAAGTACTGGCAATTGACTTTGTTCCAACTTTTGCTAGCATTTTCTAAGACTGCTGACTTTTAGTATTGATCCCACTACGACGCTACATTAATGGTAAAAACACAGAAAGGAGTAAGCAATCATATTTAGTACATGGTAAAAAGAGAGTTAAATTCGTAGGCTAGAAAAGAAGAGAGTCGCACACTTACTCTAAACTTATCATTGTCCCAGTAATTCACCAACCATTTCCATTGTTTAGGATCCACTTTCTTGGGAGAATTATCTCGATGATTAGCTATAGTAGCATAGTCATTGTACGCTTTTTGCCTCAAATCATACTGCCACTTCCTGTACCAAACCTTGCAGCAACAATCCATTGCCCTTTCAACATGACAACCTTCAGGTGATTTAAACATATCCTACACATATAATACAAAATGTTAATGATACAATATTGAGGGGGGGGGGGGGGGATGAGGTCAAGGTAGTCTGAAGGGAAAAAACCTTCAACTTCATAAATAATTTTCTTTTCTTATCTACATGTATATGGTCCCACTTCTCCACATCCAATGACATGCACTGTTTCATCAAGTAGCTAGTCTCACTAATAAATTAAGTGCTATTGCTTCTGACAAAACATTTGAGTTTTGGTGGGAGTTCAATCTCCACTTGTCTCTGATCAGCATCCCTTTTCCTTTTCCAGTTTAGACATTTTATTTTCCTACGTCTCACTAATAATATAAGTACGGTGATTATGTAACCTTTTATATTATTAGTTTAAAAAAAACAAAGTAATAAAAACCTCTTTTGTCAGATGCATCAGCTTGGTTTTGTTCCTCACTGCTATGGTGTGTAATGTTATCCACATCTGTACCGATATTTGGCATGAGAAGTTTGCATTTTAGAGGGAGATAAGGAAAGAGAAATACATGTGGGCAAGGGGGATGATTGTTGCAAATCACTCCTGAACATAAGAAGTTGGGTACTAACCAGGAAAAATAGTCACAAATCCTCCAATTAAAGCTAAAATTCAATCAAGAGAGATCTTATCCTGAGTTACCTCTATCATGGAAGTAATTTGAATAATTCTCTCTACGCAAAAGCGATGATCTTGTCCTTGGCACTTGTCTGTCTAATATAGGCATACGCAAACTGCTTCCTTCGTTGGCACGCACATCATCATTGAGCTCAACACGAACTCTTTGACCTACATACTTAATTAAATAAGTAACACAATAGTTTATTACATAATTAAAAAAATATCAAATATAGCTTCACCTGAAGAGCACAATAGTTCATTTTCATGTCCAGAACTTGATCTTGTAGGTTTGTGCATTTTACCTAATATAGAAAATAAAAAAAAATAACAAACAGACAATTAAAATGGCATACAAATCTAATGTGATTTTTCAATTTGTGTACTAAACACATCTAACTATCATGACCATTACCTGAACTGGTCTTAGTCACATGACCTTCAGATGAAGTCTTGCGCACACTGTTTCTTGGAGTATCAGAAGGAACATCCTCAAATTCTTCATGCAATCTTTCATATTCCATCGGGTTGTACTCATCGTCTTCGTCACTATTTTCCTCACTTTGCCTTTGGATAGTTTCATTGGTTCTTCTCATTGATGTTAATGTCCTTTGTATTCCAAGTTCCATAAGTTTCCTTTTATTTTTCTCAATAGTTCTCTTACATTGCCTTTCATATTCATTGATGCTGTTCTTGGGGTCTCCAGCACCAGATGAATTTGAACTCCTTTTAGGTTTTTCCATACTTCATAAAGTGTCCAAAGTGATATACATGATTGATCTACAATACTAACACAAGTAGAAGTGTTAGATACAATTAAATAGACAAAATTTTTAATGAATTTCTTAATGAAAAGATATGAATAGAATAATACTTACCAATGACATTGAGATTTAAATGATACATTTGTATCTTCTTAAAGAGGAGCATGTAAAAGAGAAAACTGCAAATAACTAAAGCACTGCACTGCACAGGTAGCAGCAGCTGCTGCAGTGTACAAATGCCTGGATAGACCATGAGAATTTATTTTTCACAATTGCACTTACCTTTAATTTGCTCCAAAAAACGAAGAAAATAATTGCTATATATGTATAAAGCAAGCGAAATAATAACTGAATTAGACACATAAACACTTATTAAACGTGTTTTCTATGAATTATCCAACTACTAAAAAAGGTTCAACAATAATACTATCGTTAGCAAGTGACAAGTTTAATTAATGATGTCACTTTAAAGTGGCTCATTCTTAGTTTCATCGGCAAATAATAGCATGTCTTCTTCATCACTTGACTCAGATTCACTCCTATCATCAAGAGCTTGCATTTTGCATTTCTTCTTATGACGCTGCAACTCTTGTGTCACAATTGCTACAACCACCACATCTGGATTCACATCAACCCTGACCAAAGACGTTGTGCCATCATTAGCCCATGGGACATATGCTTCTCCAATTGCTTCACCACCATCCACATTTGATTTATATTTCTCATCTTCATCTTCAGAAGGGATATCATAGAAATTACAAGGATTTGTTTTCACAGCCACTCATCAATTTTGACGAATGTGATCCCTCACATAATATACTTGTTCAACTTGAGAAGCTAAGATATATGGCTCATTCGTTTTTAGAAAAATGCACGTACTTATTGTGCAGAGATGCCAGATATGCACATACGATAAGGAGGCATGGGGGTAACCCCTTCACCCCCTTGTGCTGTTATGATCTAGCCAACAGGACAACAAAAATCCCCTTTAACCGATTAAAGGCTAGTCGGTACAAGGGTGATGTTTTACTTGGTTTTCTCTTGTACTTCGCTGCAAATTGACTTGTACTAGTGTAATTTAGCTGCCTAGAAAGCTTGACACCTCATTTGGGAGCATCATTAGTTCTAATGAGGTGGCCTAAGGTAGGATTAGACTTGTTTGTACTAAGGGGTGGCCGAATTGACCCCTCCCCACTCCCCCTTGTACTTTTTGTCTCTTAAGCTGGGTTTTGAGGTGGGAATTGGATCATTAGCTTCTTTAAAAGCCAGCACTCTCCCTTTTTTATGTTTACATTTATTGAAGTTATGCTATATGCTTCTCGTTTGATTCCCAGATTTTCAGTACATACATCGAACCAGTCACACTGAAATAAAACAATTTTATCCTTGTTATCACACTCCAATTCAACCTCTTGTAATATACCATAGTAGTCTTTTTCCCCACTTTGCACATCACCTTTAACCACAACACCACAATTTTGGGTGCTAAGGTTTCTAGCTCGTGCTTTTGTATGAAATCTATACCCATTGACAATATATCCATCATAACAAAGAGCACTCTTTAGAGGACACTCCACCAAAATTAAGAGTTCATGACTTGCTCTTTTATCATGTTGATTCCACAACTGGGTAATCTAAAAAAGAAAAAAAAAAGAAAAAAGGGTTTAACAACTATCTATATAAATTAATTGTGTGTATTACATATATACTTATTGTATTTACTTATTCGATCTTCGAACCACTTGTTAAAATTACATCTTTGCGATGCATCAATGTTTTCATACTCTTTATGAACACAAACACAATCAATATTTATTATAATGAAAAATGAGACAAATTATAATATTCATCACATTCTAAATGTCTTACTCCATGAAAGGTTGTACTTTCTCAAAATTTCTTAGTGCATAGAGGTGTGCACGATCCCAATCATCATAGGAAAGGACTTTGATATTTGCTTGACCTAATGGATTCCCAAACTTCATGAAAATCGATAGTCCTTGATGTTGGCTTCGTCCTCCAATTCCTGTCTAGACGATTAAACCTAGTATCGACTCTATGCAAATACCTCGAACAAAATGTTAAACACTCATTGGCAATATATGCTCTGCCATTGACCCTTTAGGATGAGCTTTATTGTGCACATATCCTTTTAATGTATGCATGAGCCTAACCACAAGCCAAAGTTTGTAAATTATACACTATATGATCCCAAAAATTAATATATGCCATCAAAATCGAAAAAAATAAATTACAATACCTTTCAAATGGGTACATCCAACGATACTGAACAGGTCCAGCAAATTTAACATTTAACATTCAACATTACAGAATTAAGAGGCTTAAACTGCAAACAGTATCCAACTACCAAGCGAGAAGAATCAAAACTTGTGAGCTTGAGAAATAGCAATCAAGCATTTGCAGATCAAGATTAAGAATCACTTCAGAGTTCTTCAGCTGATTTACATCAATCGAGATCAAGCAGTTACACCCTTAAAATAATTCAAGTCATTAGGAGATTGAATCAGAGGATCATCTTATTGTATTTAATTTAGAGATTATACCCATTTACAACATCAATGCGAAATTCAATTTGTTTATGAATTTCTTGTCTGATTTATTTAGGCTGGAAATTTGTGTTCACAAATTTTTGGCTCTCTCGGTGGGACTTCTTTGCCTCTTGTCTCTTTCTCAAAGTGAACAAGTTCTACACTCCCTTAAAGAAGAAATGGCTCCGAAGAATTCCATTCTTTAATCTTCGAAGAAGGAGACTATCTGATTTACATCCGAAGGATCTGCAAAAGCTAGTATTGCATTTAGGAACTGAAGCACTAGGATGGTGACTAGGAGCATGACCAAAGTTGCTACCTCCATCACCTTAAAGCAACAAGTCGTGGCTCCAACTTTGCAGTCACACAAAACTTAAAACTTTGGCTTGAACTTGCCTACTGATGGAGTCAATCAAACTACTTGTCTCCCTAATTTGAAGCTAAAGACTCTTGCTATCTTCAATATAAGGACGACTCTACCATGTGGACTGAAAAAATTCCAAACTTACATCAATCCTATCTTCCAAGCTTTTAGTGAGGAGGATGATGACTATAGTGGCAACGATTCTTTACCAACATCTTCAAGGGAAGTCGAATCCTCAGACATTATTACCATGCCAGTCATGGTGATAGAGACTATCAACTTGGAGGAACAATTAGCTGACATGAAGGCCACACTGGATAGACTCTCAAAAGAAAATGCATAAAAGGATGCCCAAATTATGCGTCAAAACGAGCAGATTGTTGAGCTGGTGAATAAGCCGGAAAAGAAATCCTTTGAAGCTTCCAACAAAGATTTAGGCGCTAAAGATTTTGATAAAAATTCTAATCACATCGAAGAATTTGACGATGAGCACAAGGCAAAGAAGGACCGCTCCTTAGGCTTGATGTTTGTTGAGCATATTCAGAGCTTGATAGCAAATGCAGTCAAGGCTCAGTTGGGAAGAGGGTCTCACAAGACCCACTTGTATACAAAGCCTTATACGAAGAGGATTGATCCTCTTTTCATGCCCTATGGCTATCAGCCTCCCAAGTGTAATCAGTTTGATGGCAAGGGCAACCCCAAATAGCATATCGCTTAATTCATTGAGACGTGCAGTAATGCTGGCACAAAGGGAGACTTGCTGGTGAAGTAGTTCGTCCATACTCTAAAAACGATTGCATTTGACTAGTACATAGACTTGGACCTAGAGTCTATTGACAGCTAGGAACAAATGGAGCAGGAGTTCCTGAATCGGTTCTATAGCACTCAACATGTTGTTACCGTGACAGAGCTAATAAACACTAGACAATGGAAGGACGAGCCAGTTCTTGATTATATTAATCACTGGAGATCCCTTAGTCTCTAGTGTAAGGACCATCTATTAGAAGCTTCAACTGTTGAAATGTGTGCTTAGGGCATAGAGTGGGATTTACTATACATCTTGCAGATGAGTATGCCTAAAACATTCAAAGAATTGTCAACACGAGCTCATGCTATGGAGCTTACAATTGCCTACTATGGTAGACAACTCGATGATGATGATCAATGACATCGTCAACAAATAGAAGCTCCATGCTTAGAGGCTCCGAAGAGAATGTCCTTATTCTGAGTCTAATGCGCCAGAAATGGTTGACCAACTTTTTGAGAAAGGACTTATAGAACTTCCAGAGTCAAGGCGTCCTGAAGAAATTAGAAGAACTAATGATCCCAGATATTGCAAGTATCATAGGATCATCAGTCATCCTATAGAGAAGTGCAAAGCATTCAGAAGACAAGTACTGCAGCTTGTAAAAGAAGGAAAGATCACATTAGATAAAGAAGACACCAAAGAATGTGATTGCTCATCAAATCATATTAAAAACGCTTTAGTAAAAGCACACCCAAAATTGTCGTTTAGGGGGTAGACTTTCAAGTCAGCCCCTATTGAATCCTACATCATCAAAGAACTTACAAAGGTGCAAGTCACTCGTTGAAGACTTTCAAGTCACCAACCTCTAAGACTTCTAAGTCAGCCTTTATAAGCTTCTGAGTTAAGAAATACTAAGACTTCCAAGTCAACTTCTACAGACACTTGAGGCAGCAAACTCTCAGAACTTGAAGTCAAGCCTACAAAACCTTGAATTCAGGCTCGACAGACTCCGAAGTCATCAAATCTCGTGGACTCCCATGTCCAACTTTTAAGACACCTAAGTCATCAAATTTAGTAGACTCTTAAGTCTCAAACTCTCACAGACTACCACGTTGTCAAAGTTTCAAGCTCCTAAGTCATCAAAGTAAGAGAATATCAAGTCATTCATGTTCAGGGCTCTTGAGTCATGAAATCTTGGCAACTCCCAAATTGTCACATTAGAAGATTTTCCAGTCATTTGTGTTAAACTTCTAAGTCAACAAACTCCGAGATTTCCAAGTCAACATAACTATATGCTTGGTGAAGACTTTCAGGTCACTCCTCAAGATTGTCCAGTTACAGAACAACTTCGACTCTCAGGTCAACCTTAAGACTTCCAAGTCCAAACTTCTAGATTCTTAAGTCATCACAGACTATCAAGTCACCCACAAGATGCTCAAGTCTTCAAAATCAAAGACTTTCAAGTCATCTAGAGACTATCAAGTTAGCAAAATTCAAGACTTTTAAGTCATCAAATCGCAAAGATTCCCAAGTCGTAAAACTATCGGACTTCCAAGTCAATTTTAGCAGACTCCCAAGTCACCAAATCTCATGGACTTCTATGTCGATTTTTTAAGACTTCAAAGTTGTTTCTTTAAGACTCTTAAGTCAACAAAATTACTTGCTCCCAAGTCACCAAGTAGACTCTCAAGTCAATCAAAATTAAAAGACTACCAAGTCGTTAAAGCTCTAGATTCCAAAATCAACAAAGTTCTAAGCTTCAAGTTATCAAATTTGATGACTCTTAAGTCTTTAAAGTTTAGGACTCCTAAGTTAACAAAATTATTGACTTTCAAGTCACTAAATAGACTCTCAAGTCATCAAGTTCAAAACTCTCAGTCATCAAAGTACTAGATGATCAAGTCATTTTATCAAAGGTATTGACTCGTAAGTCACTAAGCACATTTTCAAATCATATACAAAGACTTCAAACGGCCACCAAATTGTTGTAAACTTTTAGAAGCATTCAAGTTGGGGGCAACAGTATGATCACATCCTCTTTCACATTAGTGATATAGGCATCTTCCTTTAAATTTGCTGGCAACCTTTTCCTTCAAGTCGGCACTGATAATGTAGGCATCTTCCTTCAAGTAGGCAACCTCCTATTTCAAGTTGATTCCTAGTTGTGAAAGTTGACCTCACTTTGCTACATGATCGGAGCAATCGAAAAGTCGAGTCTGCACTGTCTGGCCAAAGAAGGCACCTTCATTATCTAATTATTCTGGTCAAGCATCAGTCTAATGGAAGGGGTCAAGTCTATACTATTTGACCAAAGGAGTCAAAGCTCTGTATGATTGAAGAGGTTAAGTCTCCATTGTCTGATCGGATGAGTCACCTTTTCCGTCTGATTATACGAGTCATACCTCCTCTATTTAACCGGATGAGCCAATGCTTTGCTTTCTAATCGAGAGAATCACCTTTGTTGTCTGATAGAAGAGGCCACGTTTGCACTGTTTGATCGGATGAGTCAGCTTTGTTGTCTGATTAGATGAGTCATGCCTCATCAGTTTGATCGAAGGAGCCAAGCTGTTGCTTTTTGATCAGGATAGTTGCATTCGCTGTCTGATCGGATGAGCCAAACCTTCTATTTCTGATTGGAAGAGTCTGATAGAAGAAGTCAAGTCTCTGCTGCCTGATCGAATGAGTCTAAATGCCTTCGCTCTCTGATCGTAGGAGTCAAGCCTTTGTCGTCTGAATAGAGGAGTCAAACATTCACTTTCTGATTTGAAGAACATGTCTTGACTATCTGATTGGAGGGGGCACACCTTCTTTGTTTGAATGTCTTCCCTGTATGATTAGATGAGTAATGCCTTCACTATCTGAGTGGAGAAGCCATGCCATCGCAAATCTGATGGAAGAAGTCGCGACTGGAAGGAAGAGATCCAAAGTCAACCTAACTAGATTAAGTGAAGGAGTATCCTTCGAAGAATCGAATCTGCAGGGAGAAACGACTCATCGTCTTAAAAGTTGACCTCACGTTGCAATGTAACGGGAGAAGACACGGCAAGAAGGAAGAAATACAAAGTCGACACCAAAAAGATTAAGTGAGGGAGTCTCCTGCGAAGAATGAAATCTATGGGGAGAAACGATTCCTTGTCTTAAAAGTCGACCTCACTTCGCGATCTAATTGGTGTAGTTGTGGCTAGAAGAAATCCAAGTCGACTCCAAAAAGATTAAGTGAGGAAGTCTCCTGCGAAGAATTAAATCTACGGGGAGAAATGATTCCTCGTCTTAAAAGTCAACCTCACTTACTAATCTAATTGGAGGAGATGTGGCAAGAAAGAAGAAATCAAAGTGGACACCAAAAAGATTAAGTGAGGGAGTCTCCTACGAGGAATCGAATCTACAGGGAGAAATGATTCCTCATCTTGGAAGTCGACCTCACTTCGCAATCTAATTGGTGGAGTCATGGCTAGAAGAAATCTAAGTCGACTACAAAAAGATTAAGTGAGGGAGTCTCGTGCGAATAATCTAATCTGCGGGGAGAAACAATTCCTCGTCTTTAAGGTCGACCTCACTTTGCACTCTAATTGGAGGAGTCGTGGCGAAAATGAATAAATCCAAGTCGACCTCAACTGGATTAAGTGAGGGAGTCTCCTATAAAGAATCGAATCTATGGAGAAAAACGATTCTTTGTCTTAAAGGTCGACATCATCTCGCATTCTAATTGGAGGAATAGTTGATTCAACAGTTTTCTGGAAAAATAAAGGACGAAAAAAATTAATTCAAGAGGAGTTGGAAAAGAAATTCACAAGGTCGATCAGAAGTTGGTTTACTTATGTCTTTTCACTGATCTTTGCACAGTTGTATAGAAAAACAAAAGGAGTCTTTCGAAAAAAAGGGGGCTTCAAGAGAAAGTAAAAAAAAAAATCCCAAAAAAGGAAAAAGGGAAAGTTGCCAAAGAATGAATTGCCCAACGTACAGTTCTTTCATTAAAAGACAAAAATATATGCAAATTATGATGAGGTGTTGGTGATATCTGATTAACACCCGAATGCAATTTGTTGACGAAGTCGCTGCGCTGCTTCCATCGAAGATGGCCATGGCCACGCAAGGAAAAGCAAAGCTCCGTAAAAAAAAAAAGGAGCGAAATTGTAGAACACCTCCTTGTCCCATTTTTACCAAACTCTCAAAAAACCTCTGCAACCTTTTTGGTGTGAACACCACTGTTGCCGGCATCATTAGCGGAGAAGAAGGCCACCATCAACAGGCTGTGGAGTGAGGAGGATTAGACCACCATTGGCAAGGACCCTGTTTTTTGGCAGCCTCATGGGTATAAAGCTTTTTAGTTGTCTAAGAAAACTTGAAGAAGATAGAGATTAAAAGAAATTTTTTTTTGAATTGAAACAAAGAATGGAGAATGATGAAATTGTGAAGAAGAAACAAAGTTTTGGAAAATTTACTTCCGTAAGAGGCTTCCGATGTAGGATCAAAAGGAAATTGGGTTCAACAAAACTGCGGAGCATGATGAGCGAAGGTAGGAGATGAATGACAAACTGCATAAATGCAACCTTATATAGTGATCTACCCACCTTCAGTTTCACAATTCCACTCCAACACAAATACTGTTGAAGTTTATATTTTAAAGTCGTTGACAATATTTTATCACAAATCGCATGCGTGATTATCACAAATTGAAAGGGGACGTTCAGTGCTTCACTGAGTCTGGCAAGTGGCAACTCCATCAGTCAATTTCAAGCCTTAGTGTTTTTTTTTTTAAAAGCCCAAATAAAAGAATGAAAGCCCAAGCTATTTCCATTGTTATCTAGCCCAGTTTAGGGCCACCAACATTGGATTCAACAAGGTGAAAAACCATTCACTAGAACATATTGGAGTCAGCCTAATTAAGTCCAATCCAGAAAATTTGGGGTAAAAAAAAAAATCGAGGCTACATGTGACCAAAGCGGTCTAAAAAAAAACACGCTCCAATTTTCAGTATCTTTCATGTTTTCGAGACTCAATTGCTTCATACACTCAAAAATTTGTGTATGCGTCTGACTGTCGAAGGGGGCATTTGTAGGAGGCAAAAATTTGCTAACAAATCACAGGACGCCATGTGTAAAATAAAATAATTTTTATGTGGTCGATTAGGAGTTGCCAAGTGTAAAATTGGCTTTGGCGGGTCCACTTAAATAGAATCAAATTATTGCTAATCGAAAGCTTCCATGTGTCGTCGATGATGCAGAAATTAGTAATTATTTATTTTTGTTAAAAATAAGGAAATAATTATTGGGCCTAGGCCCAAAGCCCGATTCTAACCCTGGCTGGCAGAGCCTATAAATAGGGGTCTTTCCCCTCATTCTCAAGAGGAGCTCAACATTCGGCATCCTTGACCAGCTCCCAAGCTCTAACTACGGACGACATCCAACTACCAAGTAACAAGGACCAGAGTTAGCTAGCTGAACATCTTCTGCAACCTCAAATTGAAGTCTACTTCAGAGTTCTTCATCCAATTCATCGATCGAGATCAAGCAACCTCGGCCTCGCATCGATTAATCTGGTCAACTACATTCAACATTCAGCATTGCAGAATTAAGAAGCTCAAACTGCAAGCAATATCCAACTACCAAGCGAGAAGAATCAAAACTTGTGAGCTTGAGAAATAGAAATCAAGCATTTACAGATCAAGATCAAGAATCACTTCAGAGTTCTTCAGCTGATTTAAATCAATCGAGATCAAGTAGTTATGCCCTCGAAATAATTCAAGTCATTAGGAGATTGAATATGAGGATCATCTCATTGTATTTAATTCAGAGATTGTACCCATATACAACATCAATACAAAATTCAATTTGTTTATGAGTTTCTTATCTAATTTATTTTAGGCTCGAAATTTATGTTTACGCATTTATGGTGATTTTAATTTTGTTTTCATCAATTGATTGATGCCGAATTCTGGTTATAGTGTTAAATGCCTAATTTATGTTGGTGTCTTTGCTATTTCCAATCCATGCTTGGTTAGTTTTGCCTAGGACTTAAGTGGGAACAGGGAAGTCAGCTGAATAGTTTAGGGGATGGGTTCAGTGTTGATAAAAATTGAGGAATGATAAACTGAAAGAGAAAAAAAAAGCTGCAAGCGTACGATCGACGTCGTAGTACTTGAGGGTCGAATCCACATGGACGACGTTGAGATTACAGTCATTAAAAGGTGAATTAACTAATTAACTACACAAAACTAAATGGAATTATTTAAAGCAATCTAACATCCTAATTCAATTAAATGAAACATTGTAGGGAGACTATGCAAGCAACGCTATTCAACTAAAATCGAAACCTAAGATTTGTTTAACCTCAAATTTGAACTAATTTAAAACCCATAGTTAACACTAATTACTATTCAACTCAACCAAAATCAAAGCACTTCCCAAAACCAAGCAACTAACCAACATTATTCCAAAATTGACAACATCATTCAATACACTCAAGCCGAAACCATACCATATCATTCAACAATCAAACCAAGCCGAAACACGGCAAAATGCGTCCAGCCAGCATCCACCCAAACGAAGAGATAAGACAGACATAATCAAATCAAGCTAAAATTCGAGGCATAACCTAAAATTGCTAATCTTATGACAGAGAACAGAACACAAGAAACAGGGCAGGGAATAGAGGCAAATACTGAAACTGATTGAAACAGCACAAACAGAACACAGAACCTAGGCAGCATACTTAACAGGATTAACCAAACCTAATAATCGAAGCATAAACAGAACTAAGAACATTCCAAGTGACAACCTAGAGCTATCCTAGCAGAAAAGAAAATAGCAGCATCTTCAAACGAGCCTAAGTAAATTTGCTTAAATAGGCTTAAACAAAACATGAACAAAGCAGCAGGGGAGGGGGTGAAACGAATTGTAACAAAACGAAAAAGGGCAGTGACAGGGAAGGGGGAAATCAAACCTAGCTTTGGTCCAGCTTTAGCAGCTACCAAGAAGATCACCAATACCACCATGAACAAACCAAAACACGGACAGGGGAGGAGAAGAGCACGAACAAAACTTGGCAAACTAACATCCAATTTTTTTTTGCAAAATCAAACCAAAAGCGTGAATCGAAGCACAAATACACAATTTTGAGTCTCAAAATTGAACTAACATCAACCCTAGTCCTTAAAACTTGAGAAATGAAGCTGAAATTTGAAACCCTAGAATGCGAAATTCAACCCTAAACTGAAAATCGAAAACGAAATTAACAATAAACTAACCCTAAAACTGAATTTAAACCCTAATTTGAAACCCTAAAATTACCTAAAAATTACCTAAAACCCTAATTGCCTTCAATGGCGTCTTCCTCAACCCTTTATACCCGAACCCAAGCGCTTCACGACCGTCGATTTGGTGATATGCGTGGACGATGGAGATGAAGGCCAGCAGTAGGTGTTGTCGTGGCGTGGTAGCGTGAAATGCGGGTGGTTGGTGGATGAGGATGATGTGCTGGAAGAGAGAGAGACAAGGGATGAAGATGGGGAAGATGATGAGGGAGATGGAGAAGAGGGTTTTGGGTTTCGGGGTCTGGGGTGGTTTCAAGGTAGAGGAGAGAGAGTGTGAAGAGGAGGGGGTAATATGTTGAATCACGCGCACGACATACGCCCGGGGAAAGAAGTGGACCGGTTCGGTTTTTTTCCAGGACAGGATTTTTTCAATTCTCCTTGGCTGATTCAATGAAATTTTGGACCGGTTTTGTGGAAGTTTACCCGGTTCTTCAATTGTCGACATTTTCCCCATTTTTCTCGCATTTTCCTCCACTTTTTCACATTTATTAAAAATTTGCAAAATAAAATAAAATAAGCTAAAAACCTAAAAAATACGATTAAAACGAGCATAAAACAGGTATAAAAGTACCTTAAAAATAGTTCATTTTTGGCACGAACAAATACTCCCACAACAAGATTTTGCTCGTCCTCGAGTAAAACAAACTAAACTAACTAAAAGAAAATGAAAAATAAGAAAAGAAAATCCTAACTCACTGTCGTAAGAATCACGGTTGCATTTAGTGTACGCAACAAGCCCTTTAAACCCCTTGGACTCCCAAGTGGACAAGTGAGGTCTTGTGAGGGTTTCCAAGTGAAATACTCACAAAATTATTCCAAAAGTAAAGAAAAATCTTTTTGGGTTTTTCTCAAAACTGATATGTACAAAATTTGGGAAAAATATGCACAAATTCTAATAAGCTAAATCACCCATGTACTCAATTATTGACCTGTATATACATAAAATGTACTTCAAAGCCCTCTACCTCCTAAATGGCATCAAGTCACTAATTTTTCACCCCATTGAACATCTAGATTTTGAATCCATCCCGGTGCTCGTGTGCAAGTGTATCATCATCAACAGGGCTCAGATTTACCAGAATTAGACTCAATCCCACTTGGTTGACACAACTACATTATTACCATATTGACTTTGGAAGCAAGCTTTTCCAGTAGTAATATTGCCTCAAAGGGTAACAACCAGTAACACGTGTCTCAAAGGGTAACGCCCAGTAGCGCATGCCTCAAAGGGATACTTGTTATTCCAAAATTTATTCTTCCTTTATTTATAATACAATTTTTTTCAATTTTTTCAAAGTAATCATGCCACAAGCTAGTGGGAGAATCATTCATGGAAGCCTAAGACCTAAAGATAATGATGAAGGAATAAACAAGGACTAGATTACACAACCTATAATGAACAACTGGAATTAGAATTAGGACTTAGAATATCACATTTGAGGTTGGAGACTTATCATGCACATCCCATTTATATACAAGCTAATAAATAAAGCACATGAGATTCAAGATAATCAGAAAAGAGTACACACGTCCCCAAAAACAACAAAATCGTCAAAAATTTTCAAAAAAATGGGCACCTTACCCCCACACCAAAACTTCACAATGTCCTCATTGTGGGAATTAAGGTGCTAAAAAGCAAGCACATCAGCTAAATAACCGTAAAACCATATATATACAACTAGAACACCACCTAAAATCAAAAACAAAACCAAAAACCAAATAAAACCAAAATGAAAATGAGAATCAAAACTAAAATCAAAGGAAACACACATATTTACAAAAACAAACTCAAAACTAAATTACTAAAGAAAGGAAAACAAAGATCAAAACCAAAAGCAAAATCAAAACAAAACATGACCTAAACATACTTATCTATAACAAAAGGAAACCATTAAACAAAAAATTAAACCAAAGAAACACCAAAACTCACCAACATAAAGAAACAAAAGAAAGTAAAACATAAAAACAACCCTAAATATCCACAATTAACAAGTATTTACAAAATCCTAATGTATGCAACTAAGTACGAAAAGGAAGAAAAGAAATGAAAAAGAAAATAAGGGTGGAACGATCATACCAGGTTGGATACAGGTTGTACCCAAACGATGAAGCTTATGGAGCATCAGCCACTCCATAATAAGCTGAAAAAGCGCTACTCAAATCAAAACTCATTAGAGCACGCAACAGCTTATCAAACACAGAAGCCCAACTCTCAATAGCATAGCAACTATGCAAAACAGTGAGTTAGAACTAGAAAGAGTACATCCACATAGTCAATAAAGCATAGGTGAGGGCCCGTTTCAACTTATCAAACAGTTGGCCCCAACCAGGAAGGAAATGAACATACTCAAAATGAGCCAGTAGTGAGGTCATTGGCCTATAAATTGGATTATCATGAATGAACTATCTAGGCAAAGCAAAGGGTCCTACATCCACAAGTCCTTTAAGGTCAATGTGTGCACGAGTCTGGTCTAAATCAAATGTCGCAATGGCAATGTTCTCAGACTCAACATAATCAGACATGCAATAATAAAAAAGGATGTCAGTTTGAATAGGATCAACAAAAAATGATTCATACTCAACACTAGAATCCTTACTCAAACTCATATCGACATCAAACCAACAAAAAGATTCATATTCTATATGCAGAATATTATCATTTGATTTAAATAGAAGGTTAGGAATGACAGGATCAAAAGAAAATGATTCATATTCAACATGAAAACCCACATCAAAACCTTCAGTAACATTAAGCACATATGAAAAAGATTCATATTCTACACAAAGAATATCATCATCAAAGTCAAACATAGTGAGTTCAGTCACTTCATCATGTAACTCCTGTGAAATATCTTTGGAATCATCTAAATCATGAAGCTCAATTCTAGGTGTGATGCTTATTTCTAACTCACTATCAAGATCAGATTGTTTACCCACTTCCAGTTCATGAAAGTCGTTCAAAGTGGTGGGTAGGTCAACAGAAACTAGGACATCGTCAGTGACACCCTTAGGTGAGCTAGTGCAAGGTGCAAGGTCTGTTGATAGAGACATAGGGAGGTCACTTTCTTATTCTAAACTAGGCAAAGGTATGTATTCATTCAAATTAGGCCTAGCAGAATAGGAAAGTTCAAAAGCATCATAGAGATTGATGTCAGATTTAAGAGATCCTAAACTAGAATAAATCTCACTTGAAGTCTCCCTATTTTGAACAAAACATTGAGAATATTCAGCAATTCTCAATTTCATAGTCTCTATCATTTGATCAGTCATGTCATTGATTTTCTTTTCAAAACTTGCACAAGTAGCGTCAATGTAATCACGATAAGGACAAGTATAAGCAACATGATCAGGGGATTCACAATAATCACACAGCACAGGAAGCATATAAGAGTTACATGAGTCATAGGAATTCATAAAGTGGTCTGAAGGGTAAGAATTAGCATGACAATCATACTCTCCATGAGTCGGGTAGCTAAAAGTTGTGTTAGCTTGTTCAAACATATAGGTTTCCCAAGCTAACTTTTCAAAGAAATCCCAGAACTCATTTGGAGTTTTAGATAACAATTCTCTTAAACCTCCAGCAAAAATTGAATCGATGTAACTCGACTCAATGCTTAGACCCTCAAGAATGACCTCATAAATTTTCCATTTTTCAAAATTACGAATCAGCTGAGCATGATGGTCATTAAGCCTTGAAAAATAATTCCAAAAAGGTTCGCGCTCAAATTGCGGGAAATTGAAAACTGGCATTTTGAAAATTTTAAAGTTTTTCAAATTTTTTTTCAATTTTTAGGGATTTTCAATTTTTCAAATTTTTTGGGTTTTTTGGAATTTTTCAATTTTTTTGGGTTTTTTGGAATTTTTCAATTTTTTTGGATTTTTCAAAAGTTTTTCAAAAGTTTTTGGATTTTAAGCTTTTTCATTTTTTTGGATTTTTGAAGGTTTTTTCAAATGTTTTGGATTTTGGGGTTTTTTTCGAAGAAACGAAAAAAAAAACTAAGTAACAATTGATAAAGAAATCAACCAAACAAATTACAGCAACTAATTAAGCAACTTCAAAGCTAATAATGAAATAAACAAAACAAAGCATGAAAGAGAGTAGCTACGAAAACGAAAAGATGAGCAAATCTCATGCCGTTGTCCCCGGCAACGTCTCCAAAATTGTTGATGAAAATTTAGGGATGATAAACTGAAAGAGAAAAGAAAAGTCGCAAGCGTACAACTGACGTCGTAGTACTTGAGGGTCGAATCCACAGGGACGACGTTGAGATTACGGTCATTAAAAGGTGAATTAACTAATTAACTACACTAAACTAAATGGAATTATTTAAAGCAATCTAACATCCTAATTCAATTAAACGAAACATTGTAGGGAGACTATGCAAGCAACGCTATTAAACTAAAATCGAAACCTAAGATTTGTTTAACCTCAAATTTGAACTAATTTAAAACGTATAGTTAACACTAATTACTATTCGACTCAACCAAAATCAAAGCACTTCCCAAAACCACGCAACTAACCAACATTATTCCAAAATTGACAATGTCATTCAATACACTCAAGCCGAAACCATACCATATCATTCAACAATCAAACCAAGCCGAAACACTGCAAAATGCGTCCAACCAGCATCCACCCAAACGAAGAGATTAGACAGACATAATCAAATCAAGCTAAAATTCGAGGCATAACCTAAAACTGCTAAGCTTATGACAGAGAACAGAACACAAGAAACAGGGTAGGGAATAGAGGCAAATACTAAAACTGATTGAAACAGCACAAACAGAACACAGAACTAAGGCAGCATACTTAACAACATTAACCAAACCTATTAATCGAAGCACGAACAGAACCAAGAACATTCCAAGTGACAACCTAGAGCTATCCTAGCAGAAAAGAAAACAGCAACATCTTCAAACGAGCCTAAGTAAATTTTCTTAAATAGGCTTAAACAGAACATAAACAAAGCAGCAGGGGAGGGGGTGAAACGAATTGTAACAGAACGAAAAAGGGCAGTGACATGGAAGGGGGAAATCGAACCTAGCTTTGGTCCAGCTTTAGCAGCTACAAAGAAGATCACCAATACCACCATGAACAAACCAAAACATGGACAGGGGAGGAGAAGAGCACGAACAAAACTTGGCAAACTAACATCCAATTTTTTTTGCAAAATCAAACCAAAAGCATGAATCGAAGCACAAATACACAATTTCGAGTCTCAAAACGTAACTAACATCAACCCTAGTCCTTAAAACGTGAGAAATGAAGCTGAAATTTGAAACCCTATAATGCGAAATTCAACCCTAAACTGAAAATCGAAAATGAAATTAACAATAAACTAACCCTAAAACTAAATTTAAACCCTAAAATGACCTAAAAACTACCTAAAACCCTAATTACCTTCAATGGCGTCTTCCTCAACCCTTTATACCCGAACCCAAGCGCTTTACGACCGTCGATTTGGTGATATGCGTGGATGATGGAGATGAAGGCCAGTAGTAGGTGTTGTCGTGGCGTGGCAGCGTGAAACGCGGGTGGTTGGTGGATGAGGATGATGTGCTGGAAGAGAGAGAGATGAGGGATGAAGATGGGAAAGATGATGAGTGAGATGGAGAAGAGGGTTTTGGGTTTCGGGGTCTGGGGTGGTTTCGGGGTAGAGGAGAGAGAGTGTGAAGGGGAGGGGGTAATATGTTGAATCACACGCATGGCATATGCCTGGGGAAAGAAGTGGATCGGTTCGGTTTTTTTCCTGGACCGAATTTTTTCAATTCTTCTTGGTTGATTCAATGAAATTTTGGACCGGTTCTGTGGAATTTTACCCGGTTCTTCAATTGTCGACATTTTTCCCATTTTTCTCGCTTTTTTCGCCATTTTTTCACATTTATTAAAAATCTGCAAAATAAAATAAAATCAGTTAAAAACCTAAAAAATACGATTAAAACGAGCATAAAACAGGTGTAAAAGTACCTTAAAAATAACTCATTTTTGGCAGGAACATTCTGCAGTGAACCAAGTTCGTGAACTAAGTAGCAGCTTGCTCATGTTCCACCTTATTGTAGCTAGAACCTACAAGCCCTGTTTTACCGTGTCTAGGGCCATTATCGTTGCCATATCCTGAATCAAGAACATTGAACGGATTCACTGAACCATTCAGTTGGTTGAATCATTTTCCAAAATGTTAAATTATTACCCTTTTGAATTAATAAAGGTCATGTAAAGGTTGCAAGCATGTCTTAAAGGTTTCTTTGAATGAATATAGCAAACCTGGGAAGCATGTGACTGATTTGCAGAACCAAACTATGGAGTTCTTTTAAGTAAAACTAATTATGAGTAAGTTGCAAGTTGGTGGCTTCTGGAGCGAGTTTTAATATCCTTTTTATTTGAAACTAAAATTTTACTTGTTCGATAAATCGTTTATGAGTTTTCTTTGTTAAGCTGAACATTTGTTATGCTTTCAAAAGTTGATTTTTGTTGTTATTAAGGCATTATTCGCCATTTTGAAACTGGAAATGCCATTGTTGTGTTATAATAAGAATCTTAATGTTAAGTGTGTTATAAAGTGAATTGCGTTTGAGATATTTGGGGCTAGGAGAATAATGCTAATATAAAGGACTTGATCTTGGGAGTGTACCTTAGGATTCTGATCGGAGCAAGAATCCTAGTTACAATAGTCCTGTCGAATAGGAGCCATTGACTTTGGGAGGCCCTAGGGATGCAAAAAGTCATGAGTTGTGTCACTCACCTAACGAGAGTACTAACTTGTGAATCTAATGCCCTAAAAGTGATTTCCTTTATAAGTTAAAACCCCACGATTCTGATTTATGCCAATGCAAAGATTTGGAAAAGTGCATGAACTATTTGAAACGGGTTCGTATCGATTTGTAAACGAAATTCTTTAAAGGGAAAACAATATATAATGAAATGACTTTGCTTGTGTACAGTTTCGTGGTCAATTTCTGCGTGATAAGTGCCTATTGCATATATAATTTTAGGGTCATTTGCTTCATTTTTCGGAGAATTATGTGCTTTAAGTTATCATTTACACTCCTATTCTCGATTTATACTTGGGTATGGTTATTTGATGTTGCAGAGATTTGGACCATTTTGACCCAGCATTCGACCCTCATTTGAGCACATTTTGACCCGTAAGGATGACCATGAGGTGTTATGCCCGTAGAGCAAGAGAAGAGCAGAATTATGGTTCCAGTGAAGACCACGGTCCAACTGTTGTGCCTGCCACGGATCGTGGTGAGTTGTGTAACTGTAGCCTCTTCATTTTCCCCTCGGTTGTGTGGCTGAAAATTGTCAAGCTTTTCTTTAGAAGTCCGTCCCTTAGCAGCAAGAAAGCAGAAGGATAGCATAGATTGGCTCATTTCTTTCTCAAATTTCACTCTTTTTAGTTAGGATTTTTAGGTTGTTTTTGCAAGCGAGAAATCTTGAGTGTGAAGATCAGTTTCGTTGGCGGTTCGAAGACTTGGTTGAAGGTTGTCTTTGTCAAGCCCTTCCCTCTCAGATTTCGCTGAATCGCTAGTTAGCTGTTTAATTTTTAATCATGAGTGAGTAGTTTATCTTGTCTAGGGATTTGTTAGTTTATAGAAGTGTAGTTGGATCATGTTTTAATCAATAGAATTGTGCTTTTATTTCATGATTGGTTTGATTTCATTTTATCAAGTGATTATCATGTTGTGAGTAGATTTTTGGCCAAATTTTACTTGCACACCTGAAACAATTGAATAGAGTACTGAAAGGTGAAATTTGATTGTTAGACTGCTTGATAAAACCTAGTGTAGCGATGACTCGAAAGAGAGATTTGCATGTACGGAGGACATAGAGAGTGATTGAAAATATTGAACTTAGATCAAGACAAGTTAGTTTGAAAGAACGACTTTTGTTTAGTTTAGCAATTTGGTTGATTTCAAAAGAATTGACTAAATTTTGGATTGATTACAATTTCTCAAAATTATCGGATTAGAGAAAAGTGCATGTTAATCATTTTGATCCAATCACCTTTCTTAACTACATAAATCCCTAGGCGTTTTCTCCCTAATTGATTTTAGAATTAGTTAATTGGAAGTTGTTAAATCAAATCCTTGATTAAGTTATCGCTTAGCATTTTCTGGTACAAAGTACTTGATAGATTGCTTTGGTCCCTGAGGATGATATTTTATCTATACTACGACACCCATGCGCTTGCGGGCAGTGGTCAAGTTTTTGGAGCTATTGTCGGGGACTAATTTGTTAACTATCGAGTTAGTCTTATGAAAGTGACTAAGTATTTTATTCTTTTTTTAGTTTTTTTTTATTGTTTGATTGCAATTGTAGTGTTGGTGATAGTGCTTGTAGGAATCTTCCCTGTTTATGCGAAGTCCATTTCTATACGACCCCAATCCCGAGATCGAAAGGACTTGTCGCTTGAGCAGGAAGAAGAAAAAGATTGAAGAACAAAGATGCGAGGCAAGAAGAACTTCAACAAAAATGGCGGGGGGAGGAGGTGACCAAAGAAGGACCCTTAGCGATTTTGTTAGCCCTAGAGTTCAAGGAATCGCCTAAAGTATAGCTCACCCTAAGGTTGACGCAAATAATTTTGAGCTCAAGCTGGCTCTCATTTCCATGGTGTAATAACCCAGTTTGGAGGAACTCCTTTGGAAGATCCGAATCTACACCTCTCGGTCTTTTTAGAGGGGTGTGACATGTTGAAACTAAACGGAGTCTCCACCAATGTAACGCCCCCAACCCTAGGGTTAGGAGTGTTAGGTTTTTTTTGGTTTTTTTTTCTTTAAATCATGGGACGAAACGGACAGAGTTTCCCCTGAAAACTGACCCTTTTCTAAGCTCAAAGCCTTACAATACTTTGCCTACATTGAAAAACAACAATAAAGGCTAACTAACTCAACGGCTATCTGCCGGAGTTCACAGCTCTACAGGCCACCCGCCTAGAGCACCAACACCAATGCAGTTCAATGCTTAAACAAAGGAACAATGAAAGGTACAACCCTGGGCAATTTAGATGGTGGCTCACACAGCCATGCAGAGCGCCTCTAAATGATATGCAATACAGGCACACAAAAACTTAAATTACAAACCATTACATCATAATACATTTTGCAGCTCACATACAAGCGCATCGCTTTATTCCTAGGATAACAATAACTCCATTCGGCTTACTTGGACCGACCTTTACCTGCTATTTCAGAAACCTGGAGGGCAACAATAATAGATGGGAATGAGCGATAATCACGTAGTGGATAACCCCCTCCCCCACACATAGACTTTCAATGCAATGATAACTTATGACAGTTGTTCGTAATTCCTTTCCTTTGAAGAACTCACCTATCGCACAGTGTGTTCCCATCACAATGTAAGAGAAATAGCATTTGCACCAACAGCTTAAACTTGAGAATAGCTATACTCAATGAACTTACCATAAGTCATTCATATGAACTCATAAATTCAATGAAAACAAATGGGGTTTAACCCATAAACACTACTTGCTTGGGTTTCTGTTACAAAAGGATCATTAATCACTAAGACTTTACACGTGTTGCTCGGTACATCGGTAAAGCGGATTTTAGTTCACATAATTTAAGTCGTACATAATTATTAAGATGTATTGAAGATGCCGTTAGGTAATGGGCTATATGAACTTAGCAATTATACTAAAACCATCATTGTGCCCAATGCAATGCAGTCACTAAACTGATGATTTCACTACACCATACATATATAAGTTATATACAAGAGTAAATTTCCTCACTAAAACACGGAACGATCACCATAAGGTGAAGCATATAACTATGTCGTTTGATTAGTAAACAACAATATGACCTTTAAACTTTATGTGCTTGTTTCTTAAAGTATAACGTTTTACAAACCATCATGTGAGCTGGGAGTCTCCTCTGACCCTGTTTCTATACCAGTTGATAGGGTTTGTAACGTATGACTTTGACTCTACGGCCCATTGGCAAAACTATAGGATTTATGGACTTCAAATCTTCTACCTATGGATAGAACTATAAAACATTGGACTTGAGTCTCCTGCCTACCGACAGAACTATGAAACATTGAACTTTGAATCATCTGCCAGCTGGCTGAGCTATGAACATTGAACTTTAGATCTTCTGCCTATTGGCAGAACTTTGAACTTTAAACTTTGGAACTTCAGCCTATTGGCAGAACTATGAAACACTGAACTCTGAAGCCTCTGCCTACTGGCAGAGCAATAAACACTGAACTTTGAAACATTGAAGCTGAGGTTCTATGTAAACTTTAAAAAGGGGGGTACTGGGTTGGTTACGCTAAGAATCCAATTGATGCAATGTAACCCATGCTTATTACTTAATTTCTTTTTTTTAAAAGGTTCCCTAGACTTATCGACTAGTCCCCTGACTCATTCGGTTGATCAATCTGATGATTTAGGGTTATTTCGTTACCAATGACTTGTCAATTAAAACAGGCGACCGATAAAACATTTAGAAGCGGTTAGGAATCATGTAAATAAGCATTTATGAATTTTTAAGGAACTCTAAAACTTAAAATCAATGCCATCTCACGCATTCGCCAATTCAAAAGAAAAAGGTTTCACATAGCACGTATAATCACGTCATAAAATCATATCACCAACCGATTCCCAAAGTCCACACGATTGCAATGAATTTCAAACATTGCTTTGATATTTAGACATATATAATCATAAATATAGAGGCAATGTTAGCGGGGGTAACGCTGCCCTTAACTGTGACTCGTATAAGGCTTAACTAGCCTCATTGGACAATCCTTAATTCACAATTAGCATCCATAACTTTATCATTCCTATGCATCACTATAAACAATAAATACATATAATCGATAAACTATATATAATCGAAAAACTTTATCTAATCGATATCTTTATATAATCGATAAACTATATATAATCAATAAACTACATATAAATCAATAAACTTTAGATAATTAATAAACCACATATAAATTGATAAACTTTATATAATCAATAAACTTTCTATAATCGATAAACGACATATAATCATTAAACTTGATATAATTGATAACTTTAGATAATCGATGAACTATATATAACTAATAAACTTCATATAATTGATAGACTATATATAATCAATAAAATTCATATAATTGATAAATTACATATAAATCGATAAGCGTTATATAATCGAACAAAACTTCATATAATCGATAAACTATATATCTATGATCGAATAAATTTCATATAATCGATAAACTATATATATAATCGATAAACTTTTGTTCAGTACGATCAAGACATATATGTATATATACTAGGCATCACTTAGTTTACGCTACAATTTCCTCAAATGACTAATAATCAGTTCCAATTCAACCTGAATGAACTATAATCAATAAACTTTCATCGAAATTAATAATAAATAGGAGGAAGAGGAAATCCACCTCGAATCCAAGCTAAAGGACCCGTTTTAGGGCTTGATTTGGGTTGGCTCAATTCATCCCTTTGCTCCCCATCAGCTAGCCATTGCCTTCCTGTCGAACCACCGCCACCGGCGGGCCGTGGAGGAACTGCCGAAACTCACGGCAGCCTCCCCCCCCTTGAACTTTTTTCTCCCTTTCTCGCGTTTGTCTCACTCTCTCTCTCTGGCCAGGTTGGGCGTCGATCGGGGTGGGGGACGGTCGGGCGAGCGTCGACCGGTCACCGGCGGCCCCGCCGGTGCCTCCCTCGCCTTCTCCTATTGTGTGGTCGTGGGTTGGGAGCCCCCCCTCTCTTCACGATCCTTCTGCAAAAAAATGAAGGGGCTTCGGCCCCTTGTTCATTTTTTTTGTTTATTTACCCACTGACAAAAAAAAACTCCAACACGCTATATCATAAATCCAATTCCCGACCTCCATTCTTAAATCATAACCATTAATATAATCATCGACCGATTTATTCGCCTTTTGATTATATTATGGTTCGATTCAATAAATTGCAGGATCATTCCCAAGGTTCGACATTCTAATAGTATTCGGGAATCTGCTCAATGTGGTACCCAATAATAATCTTTAATACCAGTAAAACTAATAATAATAATAATGATAATAATAATATTCTTTTCAATAAAATTAGCCCTTAAGCAGGCTACATCGATATTATTTCAATTCATCGGACCAACCAAATGCGATTTTATAACGATATAAAATAGCGCAATCGGCTGAACGAAGGGGAGAACAATCCCGGGTGTTACAACCGATGCCATTCGACTGCGAGTATTTTCCTTCTCACGAAGGGACAAGGCAAGAGCTTCGTTGCATTCTCTACCTTTGGGAATCAAATCACCAACTTCACTCAAAGGGATGATGAGATGCTCTATGAAGCTTGGGAGCGGGTTAAAGATTTTGCTTCGTTTATATCCCCATCATGGTCTTTAACGATGGATGATTATTCAAGCTTTTCATAATGGTGCAACCCAACCTGGAAGGTCCACTATCGATGCCGCGGCAAGAGGAACCTTGATGAATAAAATTGAAAACGAGGCCTATAATTTGATTGAAGAGATGATACTCAACAACTTCCAATGGTCCACCGAACGATACCAACCCCAACGGGTTGGAGGTAAGCTTGAAGTTGATGCACTCACTTTACTTTTTGCTAAAGTTGATGCTATGACTTAAAGGTTGGACCATATAAATGTTAATGCTGTGAATTCTAGTGCCCCTTCCCCATGTGAAATTTGTAGTTCTATTGAACATGTGACTTTGAATTGTCAAGTTGGGAGTCCTTTCTCCCAAGACTCTAGTGAAGCAAACTATATCCAAAATTTCAACCCGAGACTGGCCAATGACCCTTACTCTAATACTTACAATCCGGGTAGTAGGAATCACCCGAATTTCTCATATAGGGCTAATCCAAACCCTCTGAATCTGCCACCAATGAATACTAGACCACCCCCCCGTTTTCAAAGACCTCCTTTCCCTCCATAAGTACCCCAATAGTCCAATTTAGAAGCTATGATGGAAAGTATGCTTATGGCACAACAAAAGAAGGATGAGTATATTAAGCAATTAGCCTCTAAGGTTGATGTGCTTACTACTCACAACAAGATGTTGGAAGCCCAGATTGCCCAATAAGCTAGTTTTTCATCTACGGCTTCGGATGGACTTCCTAGCAAGCCCGAAACTAACCTTATGGAGCAATGCAATGCTATGATTTTGAGAGGAGGGAAACAACTAAAGGGACCTAAGAGAGTTACCAATGATGAGTATTTGCACGATAAGAATGAGCATGTTGAGAATGTTGAGAAAGAGATGTCTTCACCCTCTAAGAAGATGATTGATGATATTGTGTATAAGTATGATGGGGGTTGATAAGGACCCTAAGATCACTCCCCCAAAACCTTACACCCCACCTTTACCATTTCCTCAAAGGATGGCTAAAGCAAACCTTGATTACAATTTGGGAAGTTTTTAGAAGTCCTTAAGAAACTCTACATAAACATTCCATTTGCTTAAGCTCTGACTCAAACGCCTTCATATGCTAATTTTTTGAAAGAAATTTTGTCTAACAAAAGAGAGCTAGAAGAACATGAAACTGTAGCTTTGACTAAAGAATACAGTGCAGCGATCCAAAACATGCTTCCGGCTAAGCTGGAGGATCCTGGTAGTTTCTTAATTCCCTGCCTGATAGGGAATGTGCCTATAGACTGTGCTTTGTGTGATTTAGGGTCAAGTGTGACCTTGATGCCCCTTTCTATGTGTGAAAAATTGGACTCAGGAGAAATGAGACCGACTTCTATCTCCTTACAATTAGCGGACCGTTATGTGAAATACCATGTGGGTGTTTTAGAGGAAGTTCCAATAAAAGTAGGAGATTTATATGTGCCGGTAGACTTTGTGATTTTAGAAATGAAAGAGGATACGCACACCTCTATTATTCTTGGGAGGCTGTAGGTGGTTTTTGAGGGGTGGAAAATAAACTAAAGAAAAAAGGAAACCTCAAGCACACGATTGTCAGTCGTAGTACCTTGAGGGTCGATCCACAAGGACAACGTTGAAATTATGGTCATTTAAACAAAGTGATTAAACTGATTAACTACACTAAACTAAATGGATTTATTTAAGGCACTCTAATAACCTAATTCAACTAAACTCGTCAACTGATTGCTTTAAACT
>JACYFF010031957.1:43547421-43612214 GCA_017589665.1 Selenicereus undatus
TTATCTTAGCCATTTAAACTGGTCATAACGACTAATAAGTTTGCTGCCTCTCACAGCGAAATCCTTTATCATGCAGCTCACGCTTTTGTAAAACTCTTTAGGGATTCCCCCATTCAAGCGAGTTCACTCCCAAAACTGTATTCATTTAATTAAAATAGGCCATCATGCACTAATAGTTATGGCTACTATCATTTCAAAACATGAAATCTTTCTTTGAAAAACTCACCCTTATGCACATAATGCAATTTGAGCATTTAAGCACATATATCACATATATCACATAGGTAAGGGGGTCCACATATATCACATTTAAGCACTTCATAATCAATTCAACACAATGAGCCACACATGGCCTCGCCATCCGCACGATTGCGGTCAATTCACAACCCGAACTCCCTCCTCACAAGCACCGTACCACAAGAACCTCGAACCACTCATAGTTCTTCCTCAAACCATCCAACTACCATCTCGGGTTCAATTTCATTAATCATAACACATTATCATGCTAGCTTAGAAAAAAAAAGACGTGTAATGCGGTTTATGCACTTACCTGGGCAAGCAGCCTCATTCAGCGGTGCATTATAGTATATATAAACACATATACAGATATATCTATATCGCATCAACTTGGAATAGGCACTTAATGAACCGTATGAAACTAACAAGACATGAAGCTCAATTACATTCATGGCTTACATTTAGGAATTAAGCATATCATACCTATGTCATTTTTAAAGCATAATCAACCAACTATATATGCCACTTCCAAGCATATTTAATCCCTAGAAGCATAATGCGATTCAAGGCATTCATTTATTGTTTCAAAGTTACATTTCAAGCCTAATTAAGCTATTTAAGTATAACATGATTATAAACGTTCGTTTATTACTTCGAAGTCATTAATCGAATCTACTTAAGCCACTTAAGCATATTACGGTTCTAGGCATTCGTTTATCATATCGAAATTATTAAACGATCATGATTTAACTAAACATACATATAACGATTCTAAGCATTTAAAGTTTACTTCGAAGTTATTAAACGAACGTTAACCAACTAAGTATACATATGTCAATTCTAGGCATATATAGTTTATTTTGAAGTCATTGAACGAACATGATTTAGCTAAGCATGCGGATAACGATTCTAAACATATACGATGCATTTCGAAGCAAATTTCCTAAGCATGAATGTACTAAAGATTGTTCAAATGAAAGCTAAACATATTTCATCAACTTCGAAATTAGTTCGTTTGCATGCATTGGTTAATTAACTCGAATGGAAGCAAAACACGTTAAAAGGACTTCGATTTTAATTCTCTTTTATATATTAGCTAATTAACTTGAGTCGAAGCTAAGCACGTTAATATAACTTCGATTTTAATTCTTTTTCATGCATTAACTCATTAACTTGAATCGATGCTAAACACGGTAAACTAACTTCGTTTTTAATTCTTTTTCATGCATAAACTACTTACCTTGAATCGATGCTAAACACATATAGTTCACTTCGAATTGACAACTCAGGCATAAATAAACTTAACATGTCCGAATCGATTCTAAACATGCATAGCTTCTCATCACATAATCCATGAAATTAACTAAACCTAAGCTGACATAAATCATCGTTTAGGTTAAAACATTTTGAAATTAATACTAATTTAGGAGGCAAGGAACACCCACCTGGACTCTAAGCTACGGACTCGTTCTAAGCACTTCCAAGCTCGATTTGGATGTCGAAAAACCTGAATCCTTGACCCAATTAGTCCCAAACACACGCCGAAGTTGCTAAAACCCTAGCTCCCAAATTGAAGGTTTTGGCACGCAATTTGGGCCGAATTTGACCCCTCAATTTATAGGGGGAGGTCGATTTTTGGGTGGTTGGCCGAATTTCAGCCTGTGAGCTCCGTCCAGAGCTGACCACAAGAGTGTTTGGTTTGCTCTGGTTCACGGTGAAATCGTGGGGGAAGGAGGTTGGCGGTGTGGTGGACTGCGAACAGGGACCACCGTGGTTCCCTCCTTGCTCCCTGATGACGACGTGGCTGGTGGAGGGAGAAGGAGAAGGCATACTGATGGCTCTCTGGTTCGTGTGGAGGAAGAAAGAGAAGAGTAGCAAAGAAAATGAGAGGAATGGGGTCAGGCTCGCGTCTGGAGGAGGAGGAAGAAAAGAGCCTCTTGCGATTTACCTAAATACCCCTCCTTTCTCCCCTTTCTTTTATTTTTGTTCCAGGCTGCTTAGGAATCGATACTGCTAGCTTAGTTCGTACCCCGAACGCTAAACCTTCTAATGTTGAAAACCTAATCGTATTTAGGAAACGACTAAATAAATCGAATAACGACTAAATTAAACTATCGATATAATTTAAAGGTGCAAATAGCACGAATTAACTTTGAAATCAATAATAGCAATAATAATCCTTTTTAATAAAATTATTGCTCCCAAAAGCACATCGATAATAATTTAACTCATACCGTTATTAAAAATACAATTTTATAACGTAAAAAGATAATACAGTTAGCTTAACAGAAAAACAAAAAAGCGGGTCTTACACTCTTCCCCCCTTAAAAGAATTTCACCCTCAAAATTCTAAATCTAAGTTCAGTCTTCGTAGAATGCATGCACATAACTAGGATCTATGCGGTAGGTTTTCAAAAGGTTTCATTTTGGAAACACTACTTTTAAATCGAAAAAAACCCGCTTATGGTTTCTAGTCTCCTCCTCGCCAGTCCTCTTCAAGCGTCTACTCTCTCTATTTAGGCGCCAAGGGCAAATCGCATCGAAGAGAGGCAATTGAGTTGGCGTAGAAAACCATATCGAGTTTGTTTTGAACAATGAACAAAGATTTCCGATAATCTAGACTCACTTTGCATGACAAGCACTAATTCTAAGCATATGCACCTATAAGTGGGCATCTACAGGCATGACAGTCAAGACAATGACATGTTAAGGTCATGCATAAGCAGTCTCGTCTTACAACATGGATTCAGATCACTGTTGGGATCACAATGATTAAAATGGAGACTACTATGATACATTCAGAATAATAAAAATGTCACATAGCACCACATAGTATCATTTAAGCATAATAGTGTCACATAACATCATTTGAGTATAATAGCATCACATAGTAGTGCATAATATCAGCAAAATCAGCATTCTCAAGTTTAGGAATTGGAGGTAACATGAAACCGATTAATATACATATAGCAAGCAATTCACAAAATGAAAGCATGTATGGTTGACGGGCCTTACCTTCATGGTAACTTAGACAGGACATGTCAAGGTCGTATGAAGAGGTTAACATAATCAGGTTCGTTCTAAAACATGAAGATATTAGGTCAATCTAAGGTTAAATCATTTACTAAAAGGTCATCACATCACACTAAGGTAGCAAAAACATCAAATTATACCATATTGGCAATGAAAGAACTTGAAGCATCACTCGAGACCACATTGATATCATGTGGGGTTAACAATAGAGCACGGAAGGTCAAGGATCACGAATAGCATGAACTAGCACGGAAGGTTTTTCCTAGGGTCACTACTTGGAGCTGACTGCCTCGTAAGGCATAGATTCGTACGAAAGAATGGTTATGCTCCTAAGG
This sequence comes from Selenicereus undatus, assembly GCA_017589665.1. NCBI lineage: Eukaryota > Viridiplantae > Streptophyta > Magnoliopsida > Caryophyllales > Cactaceae > Selenicereus > Selenicereus undatus. Next base: position 43,551,027 of record JACYFF010031957.1, read on the forward strand.
TCATTTCATCATGCTTCAAATATTGGCGCATGCAGTTACTTAGCTAGAACATGGTATCGTAGAAGTCTCAGAATGCAAACAATGAGTCAGTGGTCATATCGTGTTATGAATTACAAAACTTATATTATCTAGATGACCAAGTCATATACTATACCAACTTAAGTCAAGCAAACACCAAGTAGTGCAACGACTTATTTACAATCACATAACTAGTCATGACCTAATTCCTATAGTGTATTAATGTTCGCGCATAATAGACGTGAGTGTCCATATATAGGATGACATGACCCTAAATGCTCTATGATGCTACTTTCTTACACATGAGATACACATGTCTATGAACGTGATTCATGTAAATGCAGCTCTATTGTCATCTAGTCACGCATTACATACATCGAGTTCAACTTATCCAACTATAATACGAGAGAACAGTATTGATGAGCTATAAATGATGATCCAAGAGTCATGGTGTGAAACTAACTACATAAATCAAATCGTTCTAACTAATATAGTCACATGTTCAAGCAAGTTCAAGCCAAGCAATGATAAAAAACTCACTTCGTTGGCATTTGATCACAAACACGTCGATGGTTACATATAAAAATCCTATCTATATGTATTCTTATGGTCTTACACAACACATGACATCATAATAAAATTTTAAGACATGCAGACCCACATGTTGTCACATAAAAGAACACCTAGACATGTAAGTATGCGTGTAATCCCCCCTTTTCCAGCCTATGGTCAATGGCATGCCTTAAACCTCATCTAATTTAGGAAGATTTGGTGTTGAGCGACTAGAATTGTGCGAGTATGGTTGACATTAATGTCCTCATAGGCAAACGTTGAGGTCTTACGAGGTACATCTATCCCATAGGTGATCATATGAGTCTCACTGTAGTTCGCTTACCGTAGTAGAGATCATTACTATGTACAATTCCAAAGTCTGCTAGGTTCTTCCTCCCTTTCGCTTTCTAGGTGCATTCGGGTTCGTTCGAGACAAAACATCATCACCCCATTCATGAATCATAATCCATATAATGGAAAGCAAGTAATACATGGTTTAGGCAATAATGGCAAGGAAGGAGAACAGTAGGTACACTTACGCAATATTTATCCACATCCTACCGCTAGCACATAGTTTTTCAAGCATGCATACGAAAGTATCTACTAATTTCACTTAAGTAATTCAAAATTCACAACCGCAAGGTACCACTTAGTAGGATTATGAATCATAGCAAACAATTTCCAATCACTCCTTTCCTAACTCATTACGAAAGATTCTATTGACGTACACATCTTAGCACATACACATTTACAAGCAACATTTGAGAAACATAAGGGCGTGTTTAGTGAATCTAATCTACCTCATCATCAGTAACAGAAAGTAAATCCTTCAGTGTAAGATAACCTTGGTTCGATAGTCAAACGACATTAACATCTCAAAATCTTTAGTTTTAAAGGATGAAAAATAGCTTATCTATTTCGAATCTCCTTGTTTTTAATAAAAGGATGGTTAACAGCTTCTAGCTCTCTCCCTACCAAACTTCGAGTACGTCTGCTCACTCCATTATGGGGCTCGAGGAGCAAATCATATTATAAGGGCAAAGATGAGCTTAGACTCGAGGCTTTCAAATCATTCAATTCAAATCACATCTTCTTTAAACATTGAATTAAAATCACCAAGGCATATAAACGAAACAGCCTTCGACTGAGCTAACACTTATCTTATCCATAACAATACGAGCCACTCAGCCTATACCTTGGGAAATGGTTCTCTCATCCAACCATTTAACTTACTCAAGCCACATCTAATTAGGGAAACGCTCTAACATTCACATAAAATTCACATTTGCACACAAGGCACGCATCATTATGAATGCGTTCCTAGGATACTATATAAGATGCAAGACTCAGGTCGCGACCTATGGTCGCAGGACCATGCTCTGATACCATCATTGTAACACCCCCAGTCCCTAGGGCCGAAGGCGTTACGTTTTCTTAACTTTTTACTTAAATTCTGGGACGAAACGGACAGAGTTTCCCCTAAAAACTGACCGTTTTCAGGCTAAAAGCCTTTACAATAAATCCCTGCAAATCAACGGAAGTGTAAAACATTTAAAGAAGCTCAACGGCTACACGATGGAGTTCATAACTCAACGAGCCATTCGCTCTGAGTACACCAACCAGAATAGTTCATTAATACGGGAAAAGTAAAATATACAACTCAACGGTTCACACAACCAGAGTATTGGGGTTTACATCCCAAAACATAACTAACTTTAACCAGAAGACATAATACTAACTAGATGGTCGGCTCATATGGCCATACAGAGCGACTCATAAACAATATGCATTACATGAACTAAGAGTACTTGTTTACGAACGAGTATAAACTAAGTATACATAACATGACTTTATTAAACACGTAAGATCCCTTGCAATGGGCACAAACGACACCTTGCAAGCAAGAATAGATTCCAGCTGATTCAACTTCTTCCTGTCATAAAGAAAACCTGGGGGAAAAGGGGAAAGAGTAGTGGGATGAGCAACCACACGCTCAGTGAGTGTCCCCCAACCCCCTTAAAACCAAAACCGTTGCAGGTAATAATATCTTTACTAGTCACATATCACGTATTCATACTTTACTATCATATTAGACATTCATAAAATTCTTATGGAAACATTACTAATCATAAACTTGACTTTAAGCATTCAAACACATTTCCTGGTCTCTAAATGACCAAACTTCTTACTAACAGGCAGTCAAACACTTGAACAAGTGACGAGGCTAAGCACAGAGATTTTCTTTTTCATAAACATAACTTCTTAGCATTCTATTCGAACTATGTATGAAGCCCTATTCATATGATGTGCACATAAGGTTATCTCTTTTTATAATCATAGTTTTCTTGGTATTTCAGTCATACGAGGTGCATAAGACATACACATTTCAAGTCTTAATCAAATCTCATTCATAGAGTATGCATGAAATATGCTCATAAGACTTTCTTTTTCGTAAACGTATCTTACTTAGCATCTCATTCACAAGTTATACTTGGAACATGCATATAACACTTTTGATACTTCACTTAGATCTCATTCATATGATATGCACAAGTAACGCATAGTAAACTTTCTTTTTTTTTCTTTGAAAACACTTCATTTAGCCTCTTGAGGCTCATAAAAACTCTTCTCTTAGCCCATTGAGGCTCGTATTCTTGAAAGAATCTCTTTCATCTTGGTCTCATAATGACCCTTAAAAACTTCCTTTCTGAAATACTTAAAAAGGCGAAACGCCAACTGCTTTTCTCATTTAATAAGAAACTACTTCTGGGCATAAGATCATCACAAAGTGCTGGTTGGGAGAGATCTACGCTCAATCCCAGTGAGATTAACTCACGCTAAGCTCTTACTCCCGGGATGACAACTAACTTTTGGACCTTAACCCTCGTCAGTGTCTCTAGGGACTACTCCCTAGGCTATAGGGATTCCCCCATTCAAGCAGGTTCACTCCCTATCTATTGTCCCTAAGCACTTATCTTAGCCATTTAAACTGGTCATAACGACTAATAAGTTTGCTGCATCTCACAGCGAAATCCTTTATCATGCAACTCACGCTTTTGTAAAACTCTTTAGGGATTCCCCCGTTCAAGCGAGTTCACTCCCAAAACTGTATTCATTTAATTAAAATAGGCCATCATGCACTAATTGTTATGGCTACTATCATTTCAAAACATGAAATCTTTCTTTGAAAAACTCACCCTTATGCACATAATGCAATTTGAGCATTTAAGCACATATATCACATATATCACATAGGTAAGGGGGTCCACATATAACACATTTAAGCACTTCATAATCAATTCAACACAATGAGCCACACATGGCCTCGCAATTCGCACGATTGCGGTCAATTCACAACCCGAACTCCCTCCTCACAAGCACTGTACCACAAGAACCTCGAACCACTCATAGTTCTTCCTTAAACCATCTAACTACCATCACGGTTTCAATTTCATAAATCATAACACATTATCATGCTAGCTTATAAAAAAAAGACGTGTAATGCGGTTTATGCTCTTACCTGGGCAAGCAGCCTCATTCAGCTGTGCATTATAGCATATATAAACACATATACAGATATATCTATATCGCATAAACTTGGAATAGGCACTTAATGAACCGTATGAAACTAACAAGGCATGAAGCTCAATTACATATATGGCTTACGTTTAGGAATTAAGCATATCATACCTATGTCGTTTTTAAAGCATAATCAACCAACTATACATGCCACTTCCAAGCATATTTAAGCCCTATAAGCCTAATGTGATTCAAGGCGTTAATTTATTGTTTCGAAGTTACATTTCAAGCCTAATTAAGCCATTTAAGCATAATACGATTATAAACATTCGTTTATTACTTCGAAGTCATTAATCGAATCTACTTAAGCCACTTAAGCATATTACGGTTCTAGGCATTCATTTATCATATAGAAATTATTGAACGATCATGATTTAACTAAACATATATATAACAATTCTAAGAATTTAAAGTTTATTTCGAAGTTATTAAACGAACATGAACCAACTAAGTATACAAATATCAATTCTAGGCATATATAGTTTATTTCGAAGTCATTGAACGAACATGATTTAGCTAAGCATGCGGATAACGATTGTAAACATATACGATGCATTTCGAAGCAAATTTCCTAAGGATGAATGTACTAAAGAGTGTTTGAATGAAAGCTAAACATATTTCATCAACTTCGAAATTAGTTCGTTTGCATGCATTGGTTAATTAACTCGAATGGAAGCTAAACACGTTAAAAGGACTTCAATTTTAATTCTCTTTCATATATTAGCTAATTAACTTGAGTCGAAGCTAAGCACGTTAATATAACTTCGATTTTAATTCTTTTTCATGCATTAACTCATTAACTTGAATCGATGCTAAAAACGTTAAACTAACTTCGTTTTTAATTCTTTTTCATGCATCAACTACTCAACTTGAATTGATGCTAAACACATATAGTTCACTTCGAATTAACAACTCAGGCATAAATAAACTTAACATGTCCGAATCGATTCTAAACATGCATAGCTTCTCATCACATAATCCATGAAATTAACTAAACCTAAGCTGACATAAATCATCGTTTAGGTTAAAACATTTTGAAATTAATACTAATTTAGGAGGCGAGGAACACCCACCTGGACTCCAAGCTACGGACTCATTCTACGCACTTCCAAGCTCAATTTGGATGTCGAAAACACACGCCGAAGTTGCTAAGACCGATCTGTAGCCCGTATGCTCTGCTAAAACCGAAACCCTAGCTCCCGAATTGAAGGTTTTGGCACGCAATTTGTGTCGAATTCGACCCCTCAATTTATAGGGGGAGGTCGATTTTTGGGTGGTTGGCCGGATTTCGGCCTGTGAGCTCCGTCCAGAGCCGACCACAAGGGTGTTTGGTTTGCTCTGGTTCACGGTGAAATTGTGGGGGAAGGAGGTTGGCGGTGTGGTGGGCTCCGAACAGGGACCACCGTGGTCCCTCCTTGCTCCCTGATGGCGACGTGGCTGGTGGAGGGAGAAGGAGAAGGCATGCTGATGGCTCTCTGGTTCGTGTGGAGGAAGAAAGAGAAGAGGAGCAAAGAAAATGAGAGGAATGGGGTCAGGCTTGCGTCTGGAGGAGGAGGAAGAAAAGAGCCTCTCGCGATTTACCTAAATACCCCTCCTTTCTCCCCTTTCTTTTATTTTTGTTCCAGGCTGCTTAGGAATCGGTACTGCTAGCTTAGTTCGTACCCCGAACTCTAAACCTTCTAATGTTGACAACCTAATCGTATTTAGGAAATGACTAAATAAATTGAATAACGACCAAATTAAACTATCGATATAATTAAGGGTGCAAATAGCACGAATTAACTTTGAAATCAATAATAGCAATAATAATCCTTTTTAATAAAATTATTGTTCCCAAAAGCACTTCAATAATAATTTAACTCATACAGTTATTAAAAATATGATTTTATAACGTAGAAAGATAATATAGTTAGCTTAATGGAAAAACAAAAACGCGGGTCTTACAATTTCACTTTGGCCTAGCATACCCTTCCACTTCCATAAATCATTCATTCCTTCCCTTCTCCACAAATTCAGTTTTCCCCTTTGTTCAAACAACCTTATTCAAGCATGACTTCATCAAGCATGTCTTTGGAAGAAAGGTTTGAAGCTTTGATGATGCAAAATGAGTTCTTAGCTAGGAAAATCCGAGAAGACTCACAAAGAAACCAAGAAGCTCAAACACAAAATGACTACCTGCGAAAGCAATTGGGTTCATTCTTGAAGCAAAAGCAAAATTTGAATGAAGACGCTCTTCAATTTGAACCTAGAGCACGTGAGCGAGCTGAGTCTATAGCCATGATGTTGATTCCTCAAGTGAAGAAGAAGTGCCTAGAATGGTTAGAGGAGAACAACGGTTTCAAGAAAACACCAATGATTTCATAGTTGAAGTTCCTGAATTTGAAGGTAAGCTTGATCCTGAGGAGTTTATTGATTGGTTACGTACTGTTGAAAGAGTCTTTGAGTATAAAGATACACCTGATGATAAGAAGGTCAAGTTAGTGGCTTTAAGACTCAGAAAGTATGCATCTTTATGGTGGACAAACTTGAATGCTAAGAGGCTTAGAGAAAGAAAGTCTAGAATCCAAACTTGGGAAAAGATGAAAACTAAGCTTAAGGCACGGTTTCTCCCCCCTACTTATGTCCAATATTGTTATTCTCAATTTCATAATCTCACTCAAGGTAGCATGAATGTTGAAGAATACACACGTGAGTTTGAGAAATTGATGACTAAATGTGACATTCAAGAACCTGAAGAGCAAACCATAGTTAGATACTTGGGAGGTCTTGATCCTAGGTATTCTAATGTGGTGGAATTGCAAGCCTATGCTTCATTTGATGATGTTTGTGTATTAGCTCACAAAGTGGAACAACAAAAGAAGGCTAAACAGCCCCAAAAACCTCAAAATACAAGGCCTTTCATTCAGAACCTTAGCTCCACAAAAGGCTCCAGCACCCCCAATTCGACCTAACCCCAATCCAGTGAGCACTAGAAGGTGTTTCAAGTGTCAAGGGCTTGGTCATATTGCTTCGGAGTGTCCAAACAGAAAAATTAATACTTTGGCCGAATGGACAACCGTGAAGGAGGATTTTGAAGAGGAAGAAAATGAGGTTGAAAGTGAGCTAGAACTTGAACAAACTCAAGATGAAGTTGTTAAAGAAGCTGATGAAGGTGAGCTCTTAGTTTTGAGAAGAGTTCTAAGCAACCAAAAGGGAGTTAAAGATGAGCAAAGGGAGAACATATTTCATACCTGGTGTACTACCTAAGGTAAGATATGCTCTTTGATCATTGATGGAGGAAGTTGTGCTAATATAGTTTCTTTAAGCATGATTGAGAAACTAGGGCTGCAAATAATGACTCATCCACATCCTTACAACATCCAGTGGTTAAACCAAAGTAAGGGAATTCAGGTGAACGCTCGTTGTTTAGTCTCTTTTGCCATTGGAAAGAACTATCAAGATGAGTTATGGTGTGATGTTATTCCTACGGATGCATGTCATATGCTTTTAGGGAGACCATGGTTGTATGACCGTCGAGTTATGCATAATGGTTACCTAAACACTTATTCATTTACCAAAGATGGCAAGAAGATCACCCTAGCCCCTTTATCCCCATCCAAACTCCATGAAATACACGCACAAAATAAGCCCCCACGAAATGAGTGCTTATTAGCCGTGAGTGAGTCTATTCTAAAGGCTTCCCAACATGAGTTTAAAGCCTTTAAAGAGTGGATATTAAGCATCCAAAAAGAACCAAAAAACTTGATGCCTACTCATCCCATTGCAAGAACACTCATTGAAAAATTCTGTCATTTGTTTCCTGAGGAGATCCCCACGTGTTTGCCTCCAAAGAGAGATATTCAACGCCACATTGATCTTATTCCTGGTTGCAGAATTGTAGAATTGCATAATTACAGAATTACAGGAAAAAGGATTGATTCGAGAGTCTTTGAGTCCATGTGCCGTTCAACTCTTTTGGTGCCAAAGAAAGATGGTGGAATGAGAATGTGTGTTGATAGCAGGGCTATTAACAAGATTACTATCAAGTACAGGTATCCCATACCAAGGCTTGAAGATATGCTAGATGAGTTGCATGGCTCTAAAGTGTTTTCAAAGATTGATCTTCGAAGTGGTTATTACCAAATCAGAATTAGAGAAGGTGACGAATGGAAGACTGCTTTTAAGATAAAAGGAGGACTCTATGAATGGTTGGTAATGCCTTTTGGTCTTTCTAATGCACCTAGCACTTTCATGAGGTTAATGAAGCAAATGTTCAGACCTTATATTGACAAGTTTGTGGTAGTCTACTTTGATAATATTTTGGTGTATTCTAAGAATGAGCATGAACATCAAGATCACCTAACTCAAGTTATGCTTGTCTTAGAACGTGAGAAGTTGTTTGGTAACCTTAAGAAGTGTGCTTTCTTTACTCCTGAAGTTACATTTCTTGGTTATATTGTGACTGAAGATGGTATAAAGGTAGATGAAAGCAAGATAGAAGCTATTCGGTCTTGGCCTATACTTAAGAGCATACATGGTGTTCGAGCTTTCCATGGTTTAGCTTCTTTCTATAGGAGATTTATTCGTGGTTTAAGCACTATTATGGCTCCTATGACTGAAGTTATCAAAGGTACATCATTTGTATGGACATCAAAAGCACAATCTGCCTTTGAAGATATCAAAGCAAAACTTACTTAAGCACCGGTCCTATCCTTGCCATGCTTTAGTAAGGTCTTCGAAGTTGAATGTGATGCCTCTGGTGTAGGTATTGGTGGAGTTCTTACTCAAGAAGGTAAGCCTCTAGCCTTCTTTAGTGAGAAGTTATGTGATTCAAGAAGAAAGTACTCTAGTTATGATAAAGAGTTTTATGCTATTGTGAGATGCTTAGAGCATTGGAGTCATTATCTTATTGCTAGTGAGTTTATCTTGTATTTTGACCATGAAGCATTGAAGTATATACAAGGGCAGCATAAGTTAAACTCAAGGCATGCCAAGTGGGTTGAGTTTATGCAATCATATCACTTCACAGTCAAGCACAAGTCAGGTAAACTCAATCAAGGTGCAGATGCTCTATCTAGGAGGTATCTCTTATTATTTCAGTTAGATGCTTATGTACTTGGTTTTGAGTATCTAAAGGTTTTATATGACAATGATGAAGACTTTGAGGCATTATATGCTGGTTGTTCTAAACACCCCAAAGGAGATTTTCTTATCCAAGACGGATTTCTTTTCAAGGGTACACGACTTCGTATACCGAAGTAAAGCACAAGATAACTTTTAATCAGAGAAGTTCATGGAGGATCTTTAGCTAGACATTATGGAGAGAACAAGACTGTCACCATGCTAAGGGAGCATTATTATTAGCCAGCTATGGAAAGAGGTGTACAGGAGATACTCAAGAGGTGTGGAACATGCCAAATTGCCAAAAGCCATTCACTACCTAAAGGCTTCTACACTCCATTGCCTATTCCCACTTCACCATGGGTTGATATAAGTATGGACTTCATTCTTGGACTTCCTAAGATCCAAAGGAACAAGGATTCTATCTTTGTTGTGGTTGATCGGTTTTCTAAGATGTCTCATTTTATTCCATGCAACAAGACTAATGATGCTACACATATTGCTGAATTGTACTTCAAAGAGGTGACAAGATTACATGGTATTCCTAGGTCTATTGTTTCTGATAGGGATACCAAGTTTTTGAGTCATTTTTGGATTACATTGTGGAAGAAGTTAGGTACTAAACTGAAGTATAGTACTACTTGTCATCCATAAACTGATGGACAAACTGAGGTTACTAATCGAACCTTAGGAACACTCCTAAGGGCTTTGATTAAACCTCATACAAAGGCTTGGGATTTGCTTTTACCCCACGCAGAGTTTGCTTACAATAGGACACCAAGCAGGGCTACTGGTCTTTCTCCATTCAAGGTGGTCTATGGAATTGATCTCTTTAGTCCACTTGATCTCACACCACAGTCCTTTGATCAAAAGCCAAATGTAGATGCAGCAACAAGGGTAGAACAAATCAAGAAGGTTCATGAGTTGGTAAGGAGCAAGATTGAGAAGATTAATGAAGCCTATCAAGCTCACGCCAACAAGCGTAAGAAGAAAGTGGTTTTTCAACCTGGAGTCCTCGTATGGATTCATCTTATAGGAAGGAAAGATTTCCATCCAAAAGGAAGAACAAGCTTATGCCATGAGCTGATGGTCCTTTTGAGGTACTTGAAAGTATTAATGACAATGCTTATAAGGTTGATTTTCCAGGTGACTATGGAGTTTCAGCCACATTCAATGTAGCTGATTTGAAAACTTACTAAGATGATGATTACCTTGTTGATTTGTGGATCAAATCTTCTCAACAAGGGGAGGATGATGGAGTCCCCACCACCATAGACAAGGGAGAAGGTCCAAAAAGTCATACAAGGTCCAATACAAGCGCCAAAGTTCAAGCATTAACTCACATTGTCAAAGAGAGTCAAGGGAGTGCACACGGGTTAAAGAACTAGAATTTACCCGTTTTTGTTCACCTCATAACTTAAGCTACATTGTGGCTTAAGTCCCCACCACCATAGACAAGGAAGAAGGTCCAACAAGTCATACAAGGTTCAATACAAGCTCCAAAGTTCAAGCATTGACTCACATTGTCAAAGACAGTCAAGGGAGTGCACACAGGTTAAAGAACCAGAATTTACCTGTTTTTGTTCACCTCAAAACCTAAGCTACATTGTGGCTTAAGTCTTGAATTTTTGCATTTTTGGAATCCTCATGTTGTCTACTTTTATGTCCAAGCCTTAGTTTTCAACCATACCGACAAGAGGATGGGAGATTAAGGCATTTTGTCAAACCGGTCAGATTGGGCTCCATTTTGCACGATTTAATGTTTAAGCCTAATTACCCTACTTAAACATGCTATAACCTTGATTTCTTTTGGGGGGGGGGGTTATATACATCCCAAATTGACCCCCCATGGTGTGAAAACCAAATCATACTCACTTTTGATAAGCTTAAACTTTGTCCAAAAACCGGCCAGAATCATGCTTGAACCCGGTTTAGCATAACCCGGTTCATTCCTTAGCTTCAGCTGGCTTTCTCACTTGCAAAGCTGATTGGCACACTTCCCAAGGCTTGGCACATGTCCCAAAGCATCCAATGATGGGCTACAACCTTGGCAAGGGCATCCAATAAGGAGCAAGTAGCAATGGAAGATGTCTCTTGCATTTGATTGGATAGCCGAAAAGGGAGAGTTCCTTTACGGCTGGCCAATGGCATTCAAGCAAGCATTCAGCATGTTTAGGCTTTAATTATGAGTAAGATTGATGTATAATAAGCATTAGTACTATTTTACTTCATGATTTGAATGTATTAGATTAGTTTAAGCAAGCTTGTACTTAGTTAAGCTCAACCGGTTTATATTAGTTTCTTAATGCCTTTCCTAGCTAGTAAGGAAAGGTAGAGGTGTGTGCTTGTGTGTGTGCTTGCTAGCTTGGTCATTTTGGTGGTTACTTAAAGACACCACACGACCATAGCTAAAGAATAACCAACTTTGATATATGAAATCAGTTTGGAAGCTCCTTAGCTTTCTCTCTTCAAACCTTGCTTGCTTATCCTTAATTAGGCCAATTAAGGTGGTGTTCAAGTCAAGTCTTAACCTTGATTAAGTGGTGATATCTGTATCTTAATTAACAATAAGGGCCATAGACTCATGTTTGGTGGTATTTCTGTATCCATTCATTGAGTTTAGTCTATCCTATCTTTGATTGCTTCACACGGTCCCAAGGAGGATTAAAGTGAGTTTACTAGCCTTAATTTTGAGTTAGTGATCCTTACTTTGAATCTCTTGCATTTTTAATCATTCACAAGCTTTCTTACATCCATTCTCATGCTTAACCAAAGCTAAGACTACCCCCTTTATTGTAGCTTCCATTCAAAACACATAGCCAAACTCAACCGTGCAAAGTGACTAAACTCGGCCTTAGCATTCAGCAAAGTGGCACGGCCACCCCGTGCCTAAGAGCACGATCGTGCCTCCCTCTAGCCCTGAGTTTTCACTTGTTTTAAGTTGTGTTCTTGATGTGTGTTAGCTTAGGTTGTTCCTTCCCTTGAGACATACATCACATATCCTCAGTATAGTTATCAGAGCTTTGAGCTTTACTTTTATTAAAAATGATAATATATGTTTTTACTTATAATCTTCATTTATGATCACTAGTTTTAGTTTCAGTGATCATTAACATTGTGTTTGGCGATCAATTTTTGATGAGAGGCAAACATCCCCTACACATGCTTATCCTGCTCATCTCACGGAGCCACTCCACAAGCTCATCCTACTAATCTCATAGAGCCGCTCATTCTACAAGAGTAGCTATATGTACACACACACACACACACATGCACGCACACATATACATATATATATGTATATGCGTTTGTGTGTGTGTGTGTGTGTGTGTGTGTATACGTATACGTGCATACACACACACACACACTCGAATATGCGTGCACATTCACTCTGTTTCACTATCCTAGATAGGTGGTCGACTATCAGTTGTCTAAACCCTTCTATCTTTTACAATCAAACTCTTAGAGTGGCATGATCCATCAAATGAGTCCAGGTTTGGGATCCTTTTTATTGAAAAGGTGTTTCAAAGCAGCTTAATGAATGAATACAACTACATGAGACCCTATGAGGTAGGGCCTAAACTTTTCAAATCCAAAAACTACAATTGAGAACTTCTTCTCGATTATGGTGTAATTTACTTGTGCTACATTTTACATACGATGGGGATGGTAAACTTGTGGGGCTTTTTATCAATTCTTTGACCCAAAACCATCCCTTCAACTAGTTAGACCAATGAGACATTAATTCAATTTATTCTCACCAAATGGGAGGATGCAAGCTGGGAGTAGCGGTCAGTGCCTCCTTAAGTACTGTAAATGCTACTTCATACTCCTTGGAGAATTGGAATGACATGTCCTTAGCTAGAAGTGAGGGTGATGGCTTAGCAATCTTGCTAAAGTACGTAATATATCTTCGGTAGAAACTGACATGTCCAAATAGAAAATGTACATCCTTCACACAAGTGGGGAGGGGGAGGTTTGCCATTAAATCCACTATCATCTTGACATCACCTAAGATGATTCTCTGTTTTAGCATGAAATGACATTTTTTCCCGATTTAAAGTCAAATGCTTATCCTAACACCTTTTTAATACCATTTCCAAGTTGGTCAAGGAATCATCAAATCACCATAAGTGGTGTAATCATCCATGAAAATCTGTAGACATTACTCAATTGAATCGAAGAGCATGGAAACCATAGACTTTTAGAAGAGGGTAGAGACACTATAAAGATCAAAATACATCTTCCTAAAGGCATATATGCCAAAACGGCAGGTAAATGTGGTCTTCTCTTGGTCTTCGAGCACAATGTGAACTTAGGTATACGTAGAACGTCTAGCAAGGAAACAATATCCAAGAAAGGTAAAAGGAAGTGATTCTTTCTAAAGGCGGCATTCAACGTTTGATAATCAATGCATACCCTCTACCTAGGATTGGACTTTTTTGAGAATGGGTTCATCCTTGTCATTCTTAGTCAAGGCGATGCCGATATTCTTAGGATTGACTTGGATGGAATTCACCCACTAACAATCTAAGATGGGGTAAATAATCTTATGGTCTAACCACTTCAGAATTTTCGTTTTCACCACTTCTTGTAGGGTAGGGCTCAACCTTCTTTGACGGTCCTGGTAAGGCTTATCATTTTCCTCAAAATAGATTGTATGTTGCATAATAGTGGGGGAATGCAACTCTAATGTCTCTTAAGGTCCACCGTAAATCCTCTTTGTTTTCGTTAAAAGCAATTAAAGTGCTTGGGTCTTTTGGCTAGGGCCTAATTTATTGGCAATTATGATAACAAAAGATTCATGAGGGCCCAAGAAATTACATTTATGTGAATAACGAAGGGGATTTATTTCAAGCGACGAAGATAAGCGCATACTAGGAGGTGCCTTATGAGATGTAAAGGGGGAATGGGATATGGATGCATGGATGCATGCTTGCAATAAGTCATCACGTTGATCATTAGATGCAAATTTGTCACATTCGGGCTCATATTCCATGTAAAATTACTTATAGACATATGATATCAGCTCTTCTTCATGATTATATTTCTTCTAAGCAGAAGTCACCTGCCCGATTAAGGGTAGAGTGCTCTATATCATCAAATCTAACGGGTTGTTTTTGCAGATTAAATACATTAAATGCCATTGGTATATTCCCAAAAGTTAACTTCATTGTTCCATCCCTGTAATTATTGAGGGCATTAGATGTAGCAAAGAATGGGTAGCTTAGGATGATCAAAATTTCATTATTGGGGCACATAACAACCTTAGTCTCATGCACAACATAGTCTATTGAAAATATGAATTCCCTTACCTTGATTAACACATCTTCTACCATTACTCTAGGTAGCGTATGGAACAATTAGCCAGTTAAGGACCATTTTGGTGGGCTCAAAGTTTGCTAATCCCAATCTATCACACACTATGAATGGTAAGAGATCTACAGTAGCACTAAGCTCAAGTAAGGCCCTATGTATGGTATGATGACCAAGACAATTGAAATATTAGAGCATCCTGGGTCCCTAAACTTGATAAACTTTTAATTAGAAATGATTAAACTAACATTAGAGGAAAAATAGGCTCTATTCGATACATTAGTGGCCCACTTAGTAGTGCACAAATGTTTAGAGAAACAGGTATATGCGGTATTTCCTAAATAGCATTAAGGAGGGATGTTGATCTTGACTTGGGAGAAAGCCACGTAAGAAGAAATAGGAGTGGCTAGCGGGGTTTTGGAGTCAACAGTAACTAGATACTCATCCTCCATTGGTCCTTTAGGATCCTTAAAAAGAAGGCTATTAGATGAAGTGGAAATGTCATGAGAAACACATTATTGGCAAAAGACACGAGTAAAAGATAGGGGAGAGGACACATTCAGATAATTTTCAGCCACATATTCTTCAACCTTCAATCCTAACCTAAAAGTAATAATAACATTAACTTTCCTCAAATCATTAGGGTCAAAGAAAGAAGAAGAACATCCTCCATTCGTGTTCACCTCAGGTTGACGAGGAAAAGTCCCTCTCTCCCTATTTGACAAGGTAAGTAGAACAAATTGTTCACTCATGGTGTTTACCAGCCTATTATTAGGCCCTTTCACCTCTCTCATCATTGTCTCCATATCATTCACTCTCCTTATCACTTTGTCAATTTCGTCATAATAGGAAGGGGGATATGATTGAGTAACAACTGATTGCGAAGACCACTTAGGTGCATTATACGCCCCTGGAATGGAGGCCTTTGATAATGAGAAGAAGTGGTGTTTATTTGAAAATCACCACATTGAGCTTTATGCTTTAACCGATCAGGGTCGGTCATTGACAAGTTGGGGTGCTTAGGCCACTCCACATTGAAAGTTGGAGGGCAGAAGTCAAATTTAGGCCTTTAAAAGGCCACATTACCTTGGACTTGGTCATGGCCCATGGTCAATTGTTGAGCAAAAAAAGGGCAAGCCCTCAAGGTATGGTCATAAGCTTGACATTAAGAACATGGGACCAATTAGGGAGGGGGAGTATGCCTAGAGGGTTGTGAAAGGATTAACCCCCTGAGCATACTTTCTAAGGTGGCTAATCCTACATCAGTATAAGTAGTATCAAACAATACATGCATCCTTTTTAGCTATTCATCATACTAGTTAGACTTTCATCCTGATTAGTTTCCCATTCCAAAGTTTTTGGGCTAAGTCCTTAAGGAAGTCCAAAGCCTTAAGTTCACCGTTGTTAAGAAACGTCATTGCTCATGTCCATTGCAAGGACATTGAATCAACAAATTTTTAAACCTTTTAAAACACTTCCAAAATGACTTTTAGTCTAATTGCACAAAATGGTTGATTTCATTGCTTAGCTTGAATGTCTTTCCATTTGGGAAATATTTTCTCAAACATACTAGAACAAATCCATCCTAACTAAAGATAGAGTTTGAGGAAATGCTTTGCATCCATTTTTTGGTAAGATCTTTCAAAGCAGAAGGGAAAAAATGTAGCCTCACTATATCTTATGGCACATTATAGAAGTGCATGATAGAGCAAACTTCCTCAAATTCATTCAAAAACAAGTAGGCATCCCTTTCATCAGTGAATTTGGGAAGCATGGAGGTATATTTGGGTCTAAACTCAAATTGCATATCATTTTTTAGTTCTAGAAGTCTAAGACATGATGGATTTCTGGACTTCATAGGGTAGAAGATTTGGTTTAGACTTCTTGGGGGGGGGGGGTTGTGCCTCTTCCCTACCTGCCATTGGCTCTAGATTTAATATGAGGGCTTGATCAACCTCGAAATGGGGAGTGGGACTTTTAACTCGCTTAAATCTCATACAACTAGGTGGCCTAGTCCACACAGTCATTCAACATTTTATTACATATTTAAAATTTCCAATTTTTAGGGGGCTTTCACCTAAAAACAAGCAAGACTCAACTATTTACAAAAAATATCAAGTCACAATCAGTCACAAATTAATGCCTCAATCCCTAATAATAGCACAAAAATTGTGTTGCCAGTTTTTGTGAGAGTAAATAATATTGTCCTTAGGATGGAGGTATTCCACACTAATTATTCATTAGATTGCTATTAAGGACAGTGATGAATGCATTAAAACTGGCTCTACCCTAATAGTCTCTTGAAACTAAATTAACCTCTAATAATAACCTCAAAAAAAAGCACACAATACTATAATAAAAACTACAACTACTCACTACTAATGTATTTTACTCGTAATCAAGATGATAAACTAACTATCACAAACATATAAAATCAATAAAAAAATAAATAGGCTTAACATGGCGTCAACAACAACCCCAAGTTCTTCCTCAAATTTGATCACCATAAAATAAAAACACAATCCTAATATCCACAACTAGCTATCCTAATCAGACCAATAAAGTGGAAGGTAAAAAAGAAAATACCCATCACATCCATGAGCTCCAAATGATAATCCTTACTTGGAAATTTCTGCTGTGATCTTTAAAATACTTCCAACTACAACAATCAACTTCTATAGAGTACAGGTCTTCAGGCTCTCATGCCATCAAATTTATAGGGATTTAGTTACAGATCTTTAGGATCTTACATCATTAAGTTCGCAGAAATTTGGCTACAGTTCTTTAGGCTCTTATACTCACCATGTTCATAGGAATCTGGGTACATGCCACTATGGTTATAGGGATCTGGCTACAGATCTTCAGGCTCCCACGCCATGAAGTTTGTAAGGATATGGCTACAAGTCTTCAAGCTCCCTTTCTATGAAGTTCATTAGAATTTAGCTACAAAGTCTTCAGCCTCTTATGCCACCAAGTTAACAAGCATCTGGCTATAGGTGTTAAGGCTCATACACTACTCAGTTCACAGGGATCTGGTTAGAAATTTTTAGGCTCACACACTACCAAGTTCACAGGGATCTGGTTACATGCATTTAGGCCTTTACGCCACTAAGTGCATAGGGATCTAGCTACTGATCTTAAGGCTTCCATGCCACCAAGTTCATAATTTGGCTGCAGGTCTTCAACCTCTTATGCTATTAACTTCACAGGGAATTGGCTACAGGTCTTCATGCTCTCCTACCACTAACTTTGCAAGGAACCTGTTACAGATCTCTAGGATTTTATGCCACCAAGTTTATAGGGATCTAACTATTGGTCTTCAGGCTCCCAAGCCATCAGGATCATAGGGAACTAGGCACAGGCCTTTTAGCTCTTATAGCACCAAACTCTCAACCGCTGGATAGGTGAAAGGTCAACAATTTAAAACTATTAGACCCACAAAAAGTTTGCCAGATTGGCAAAAGGTCAATTAAGAGGTTCACTAAGCCGGCGAAATGTTTACTAGATTGGCAAAAGGTGAAATCTCAGAATGGCTAGACTAACAAAAGGTCCCCTAGATCGGCAAAAGGTCTGCTACATTGGCGAAAGGTCAAATAAAGTAACCGCTAGATCAGTGAAAGGTTAAATCTCAGAATCAATAGACTGTGAAAGGTGAAATCTTATAACCGTTGGACTATCGAAAGGTCAAATTTAGGACCGCAAGACCGGTGAAAGGCCCGTTAGACCAGTGAAAGGTCAAATCTCATAATCATTGGACCTAAGAAAGGTTTTCTAAACTAGCGAGTGATCGACTAGATCGATGAAATGTTAAAACTTAGAACTGCTAGATCAGTGAAAGGTCAAAGTCAGAACCTTAGACCGGCAAAAGGTGCACTAGACAAGCAAAAGGTTAATTTAGAAGTGTGAGACCAGTGAAAGGTCTGTTAGACTAGCGAAAGGTAAAAAATTCAGAGCTGTAAGACTAATGAAATGTCCGCTAGACCAGCAAAAGGTCTAGATAAGCCTTTGCCATGGTGAAAGTTGGTGGGCACCGAGCTTTAGGATCCTCACTAGCCACGTTCAAGCATAATTAGCATCCATCATGATGAAAGTGGATTAGCACCAGCCTTTAGATCTTCAGTGATAAAGTCTAGGCATCATCACATTCAAATAGGTAAGCACAAATAAAATTCTTTACTTTAACCTTCGCTTCACTCGTGCTCAATCAAAATGGGAGCTAATTGTAGACACCTAAAAAGTGTCTTCTTTTTATAAAATGCCCGGTAATGATAAACCCATCGAATAAGACTTTGAAACCCCCAGATATTGAATTGAAGAACCTTAAAATGTTCTAACATCCTTTATCCCGCATATCCAAATCCAAAGATGTCCACAAAAAGTTAATGGAGCCCAAAAAGGCCCAAATTGAAGGCACTCGACATCTAGTTTAGATTCATTCCATACTTTCACCTTACTCTAGGGTGTATAATATTACCAAGTTTGGATATCAAAATTATGATGCCCTTAAGATTCTAATTCATTTAATTACTAATCTTTAACCTATTTAATGCAACAGATAACAACGTAATGGGCATTACTGCCGTATTTCATTAAGAAATACAAGGCAAAAAGAAATTGATTGAAATAGCCAAAAAAATAAAACTCAACGTCCACAATTCAATGTCAATGGTCAAACAATCAGCTACAAGTCTAACATTTATTAAACTAAGAAGGTTTTTAACTAAAACAAATCTTCTAAGCAGCATCACTCATACCTTATCCCCATGCAACACATTGGTGCTTGAAATCCAACCATTTCAAACAATGACACAGAACTCAATAATGCGTACCCTTAACCACAAACACGTACTTAAATTCATTTTAAACATTTAAGGGTGAGAAGGAAACATTCAAACCGTTCAGAAACAATTCCCAGCCAATTGAACATCTTAAAAATCAAACATGAACCTTTATTCAAGCCTAACTAGGGTCAATTTCATTAGCGAGTGATCCCACCAAAGGGTCTCATAGCCTTTCGCCGAACAACTTCATGGGTTACCCAAATCAGTCTTAGCATACATCCATTTACAATGACATGTACATGAAAACCGCATGCAATAACTTGGGGAGACTAACTTGTCTGTATATTAGGGTAAATCTACCCTAATCTCAGGAGGCATCAAGGCATCCTCGCACAAACTCACCTCAGTCTTTCACTTTAGGATTTAGTATCTTATGAATACGTTCGTTTGGCTCCCTATAAGCCCATCACATCTCAACCAAAACTTTAATTAATGTTGCAAACCACTTTTAAGGCATGAACTACTTAGGTGTAAACATTCAATAACAACCTCATAGTACCCATTCAGAAAAATCACAAAATCATATATCGTAGTTTACGTTTACGCATAAGGTCCTTGCATCATACAATGTCACATAACAATTTATAAACATCCAAAGCTATTTAAAAAGAGGAACCAAGAGGGGTTAGAGTGTGAAGTACCTAGTTTGAGGTCGAGCTAGAGTATTGGGCCTAGATGATAAAATTTAATACTTAGGACATGTACTGATTTAAGGGTGTTGTTAAACCCAAAAACAAATCTTTTCCAACTTAAAAGTCAACCCAACCACTGGGACCACATGAATATAACTAATACTACATAGATACCAATTTTTAAGAACCCAAGCAATTTATAAAAGCACATTCACTCAAATTAATCAATTAGTGAAATTTAACCCATTAGGGTTTGGAAACAGTTTCAAGTCAGTTTTCTTAACTAACTTGTAGAGAACATAACATCACCTAGAAAACTTATATTGAGATTGTAATAGCTCGACCATAAATCATATTTATTTATTTAATTAAGCGATGTTATTTATTTTTCACATTTATTTATCTCATTGAATCAACCCAGTTGAAAAAAAAATCATTTCGGGCTCCACTTTGCAATTCGAGTTTCATTTACCAAAAATAATTTTTCAGAGAAATTGATATTAGGCCTCAATAATTATGATTTAAATGATTAAATTATTTTTCATGGCATCATATTAAAAAAAAAATCAATTATCGCACCCGGTTTGACATGTTTTTTCCAACCCGAGCTCATTTAAGCCCAATTTCGGCCTAACAAGTTTCTAAGCCATTTGCTTATCTAATTACCATCATTAAGCCTTAATCATCATCAGCAAAATTTGATTTTTTGTGCTTAATTTTCAGTGAAGTAATTTATTTGCCTAAGGTTCATTTTGCACCAAGTAATTTTCAAAGCACTTTCTCTCTCTTCTTCTCTCCTCCTTCTCTCTACCCACAGCAGCAGCCCCCACCAGCTTTTATGGTGTTTTCTAGCCACTTTCCAGCCACTCTGCGGCAAGGATTTCAATCCCCAACCACCTCCCTCCACCGGCTATCATCTTTCACTATCAAAATCACCAAATACCATCTCCACCTCCACTTATTTCAAGCTCAACGTAAGTGACTTCAATCTTGTTCTTTGAATTTTTGGTTTTTGCTTCTTGTTTTGGTTATTTTGATGATGGATCATGTTGTTTTTATTGAATTAAGAATCATCTTGGTGATGGATCATGTTGGAGTTGAAGCTAGGGTTAGGGTTTTATGTTAATCATGCAAGCTTTACGGTCAAGTGTTGAATTTTGATTGTTTTAAATGAGATTTTGTGATCTTTAGCATTGGTAATGAATATCAAGATGTTTATGCTGATTTATATAAGTTAAAGAGTGATTTTAGTGGGTGGTTATGTGAGGAAAAGATTGAAAATATGTGAGTTAAAGCTGGGAAACAGACCTAAAACAGGGGCTACTTTGGGAATTAACTAGTACTGTTTGGCACATGTAAAATTCATGAATTTTGGTGTAGTGATATCTTGATGAGTTGTATTTAAATAGGATTTGGAATTACTATATTTTGTGTTGTGTGGACAAAGTTATGACCAATTTACTCAAGACTGTGCAGAATGCAGCGAAACTGGGAACTGAACTGGAACAGTAACTTCACGGAAAAACTGGTATTGATTGGGTCACTGAAAAATTGTGATTTTTGGTGTGTTGATAGAACAATGAGTTCTCTTTAAAATTCCTCTTGAATCGCCTTAATCCAAGTGCTGTGGCAAAACTTATGGTCGTTTTACTACGACTACGCAGATTGATCAGAAATTGTGCACATCTGTGTTCTACCCTACTTTTAGGGACCTTATTATGTGAATCATGCTTTGTGTCCTAAATAATATTTTTAGAGGACATTGTGAAATTTTCATATTGGGGTTTTATATCTCATTTAGAGGTTGGGAGTGAAAGATATGGATTTTCTAATGCAGACCATCAAACAGTAATATGAGTGAATACAGAAACCGCGACATTTGGAATTATTTTTTTTGGTAAGTTTCTATATAATTATCGGTATTGCAAGGAATTTACAAAGTGTAGTGAGTTCATTTTGATTATGTACAGAAGCTTGGGTTGAAAACTGAGTTACATGAGTATGAAAATGAAATTTGGGAAGTGAGCAGATTAATAACTCAAAATCAATGTCATTTGGACCAAGTTAGGGTGTTATATGAGCTTTTATGAACCTCGCAGCACCCCTTATGGCGTAAACCATTTGTCATCCATTTCAGAAGTACTAAACCTTCTATTATCCATTTCAGAGGCATTAGCCACTCTATTATCCTTTTCAGAAGCTTCACACGTTCCTTTATCCATTTCAGAAATATCAGCAAACCATGTGTCATTTATATCAATTAAAATCTTTTCATTATTACTCAATCATTTTCATTTGGTCTATTTTACTTCAATTTGTTGTATTTCAACTTCAATAACTCTAACTGATTTAATTTATTATTTGAAATGCACAAGTTATGTATCCCATTTTATTACTAATTTTTTGTTACACATGTTTTACTTACTCAATTAGGTGAGTAAGGATCATTTACTGACTACACATACTTACAATGACATTTATGAAACAAAGTTGAGGCCTAGTTATCGTTTCCATTGTGCATAAGTCTTATCAAGTGAAATATCATTTTAAAGACTTCAGGTACGTCCATTGCCTGTATCTTTAGAAATTAGAATGTATTTATCAACGTTATCATGTTTTGGTATACATCAATGAATTAGTTTACACAGTGATTTATCAGTTAATTAGTGACCCCATCAATTATCGTTTACAGGGCATTCACCCTTCAGTTACCCGCGCGACTTCAGGTCAGGTCCCCGATCGGCTTGGCAGGTGTACAACTATCCATAAATCATAACAGTATCAAGGGGTTCACTATCAAATAATAACTAGCAATACAGTTTTACATTTATTTCATTCACTGTTTTAACTTAAAATGAATTGCAAAGCGGGCCCAATCAGTGTTCAATGATCATTTAACAATTCAGGAACGCATGTACTGAGCTTCGGCTCACAGTTCGAAATGTTTTTCATGTTTTGTTTTAGACAAATGCTCAGAGTATTGCCCTCATGCCAGCAAATCAGCTGAAGAGAATAAGTGAAGCAGGGAAATCCAGATGGATCAAAAGTAATGCTGTATATGCATACTTTAACGTTGTATTTTGAATTCTTCTGTGGATGAAGATGGAGATTACATGGTGAATTATCTTACTATGGTTTATAAACCTTACATTGGTTAACACTTGGTTGTGAATGGATGATCATGTGTGAATGTGTATGGTTGAGATTATGCTTAACTGTGTTATATATAGCACTCATGTTTCAAGCCTTGTCCTTTTGGACGACGGTAATGCCCTTATCATTGGATTCATCAAATTACAATTGAGTGATTTATTAAGGAGAATATGAACAATGAAACATGTTTAATTTGGGGCGTTACAGATTTGGTATCAGAGCCATGTTGAGATTTTCTTTATGGGATATAGAGTATGAGTTAAGATACTGAAAAATTGGTTAGTGAGGACTGAGGATTATTATGATATCCTTAGAGATTTGTGGGACCGGTAATGTCTGCTTATCTCACACATATTCTACTCGCATATTCTTCTTTGTCATATGGATCCATACAAAGTACATATATTTTGATATCAAGCAGCAGATTTGATGGAGATATTGAATAACAAGTTGAAGGTGCTCCAATGCATTTAGGTAAGTATGGTCATATGAGCCACCCATCTGAATGGTATGACATCCGTTTAGCTGGAATTGTTTATTTTTGAGATGTAAACTCTTGTACTCCGGGCATGTGGCCCGTAGAGTTGTGGTCTCCGGTGTATAGCCGTTAAGCTTGATTTTATATTCTTTTATACTTCTAGTCAATGCAGGGGATGTGATGTAAGGCTTTAAGCCTGAAAAATGGCCAGTTTGTAGGCGAAACTCTGTCCGTTTCGCCCCAGAAATTTAAGAATCACTAACACCCCTAGCCATAGGGTTGGGGGTTGTTAGAAATGTGTCCTATGAAAGGCCCTTGACTCATTTTGAGGTTAAATGTATAGGGAAAACCAAGTATGGGCAGAATACACAAGTTCAATCAACTTGGCAGTTTTGATAAGTGCACAATGACCGATCTTGAAGTAACTTTTGTCCATGATCACCATGATTTACGCAAGGATTTTCCATCCTGAGTTTAAGTTTAAGGAGATATCTTTCATATGAAACAAGTTTCAAGTGGATTAGAGATCATGTGGTCATTCAAAACTATTAGACAAGTCAAAGTCTACAAACTGGGCAGAATCCTAATGCACAAGGTCTGAGTTTAGCTCACTTGCAGCTTATGCATTCCATCAGATAGGGATGTTTTGGTTAGTCTATGTCAAAGGACAGGAAGTAAGCCTTCCAATGACCCATATTACAGCATATTTAGAGACCAGTGGTTAATGAAATTCAGCTTAGAAGTCTGATGGCACAGACTGTTCAAGTTAGTGGATACATACAATTTTGAGCTTATATTTCCTCATCATATGGGTGCCATTTTGTGCGCTTCTCGAATCAAATGGAAATTGCATCAATATGCCTCATTGATTGTAGATATTGTCTTTTGTAACTCAAGGATTTCATCTAGGTGAGCTATGTGGGGTTTCTTAATGTAGTATCCCCTGAATTGTAGGATTTAGGAGATGCGTGTTCTATGGTACATAAGTTTTAAAACCATTAACTATCGATGATTCCATATAAGAGAAACCAAGGATAATTGGGAGAGACATTTTTCTTCAATCTATTACAATTCAAGACTTGCTTACATTGCCCAAACTCTTGCCAGCAGTCCACTGACTCCACCTCCATTCGTGAAGGAGACATTACTCTTGAAAATATTTCACTGCATTTTCTAGTAACTTACCATCTACCATTGTCCTTGTTGGATTAGCAACTGTTGAATACTCCTCACTTTGACCACGGGCTTCATCTTTTTGTCTTCATGGCATCTACCCATCAAGTTTGTATTATCATTTACTCTCATGTTACATCTTCATAAGTTTTGGTCACTTTCTTCTGCTTTTAAGAGCCCAATTGCTGCTAATAGCTGGTTTATGATTGGAATGCACCCATATCAATAGATGATAATTTTGTAGCACGCCTGAACAGAAGGTAGATTTTAACTACGCTTTGTATAGCGGTTGATTGTTGTCAAATTTTTGGAATCCATTGCTAAGGGAAACGTGATGTTTCTACCCATTTTGGCTGATTCAATCTAAGTTTCCTTCAAAAGATCACTTGCATAAACCTTAAGTTTGACTATCAAAATATTTTCCATGCATTTGGACTACGTTAGTGAGAAATTTTGATGGGTTACTACCCCGTGGAAAAATGTCTGCAGTTGATTCATACTAAAGGACTCTAGAGTGGAAAGTATGACCCAGTGGAACCTTAAGAATGGATTTGAGCAGTGGAGAAAGTTTCACTGTAATAGAGGTTCTAGGAGATAAAAGGGTGAACATTGGAACATTTTATCTAACTGGTGAAACTAATATTTGGTGGAACATTGTTAAAAATAGGCTCTTAGGGCCTAACTTCACTTCGAGTCACTCTGGATTGCTAAGTGGGAACTAACAAATACACACGGTGCGGTAGCCCAGAGCACCTAATCGCTGCCTGTTCCCGAAAACTGAAGGCTGTAGAGAAGGGCTCTCACTTTCAAGGCTCGCAGTTGTAGGAAAGGCTTATGTGTTGAGCAAGAAGGAAGTTGCCATCTCTGGTGCAGTAGTTACTGAAGCTCTCAGTTAATTTTGAAACCCCCTTTGTCTATTGATTTATTCAGTTACCACTCATTCATTTATATCCACTCAATCTGCCATACAACTGAACCTTGAAAATAAGGAGGCATAAACCAATTATGAACTCAAGTTATCCAATGACTTTAGAGTCGAGTGTTCTATCTCTCATAAACTTGTTTCAATTACTATTGGTGGGATAGTATTCCCTGGATTTCTGATTCAATTTGACTCGTCAGACGTTGATATCATGCTGAAAATGAACTGGTTGTATACTTATGGGGTCAAGATGGATTGTGATGACCCTAAGGTTATTACAAGAGATGAACAAGGGAGTGAACTATGTTTCATGGTCACAGAGAGGAGAAAAAAAACCCCTTGTCCTTTAAAGTTTGCCACGAAAACAAGTGAGCTCTTATGACAAGGATATGTTGTGTATTGGTGTTATGCTATTAACATTCATGATCAAAGATTATTTCAACCTAAGGAAAACAGTTACCAGGACTGCTCCGTAAAGAGAAATTGATTATACGAGTGAATTAATCCCTGAGGCTCAATCTATCTCCAAAACTCCATATCGTATGGCCCTAATTGAGCCTAAAGAACTGGAGTTTCAGTTAGAGGAGTTATCGTAGAAGAGATTTATTAAACCATTGAAGTGTGCCATCATGGGATGCCTATTTTTATTTGTAAAGAGGAAGAATGAAACCTTGTGGTTAGGTATTGTTTTTGAGAGCTGAACAAGAGCACCATAAAAAACACAAACCCATCGCCCCAAGTAGATGGCTTATTGAACCAACTGCAGGGAGCAGGAGTATCTTCTAAAATCGATTTGAGGTCAGGGTACCACAACTTAGGATTATACCTGAAGACATTACCAAAACCACGCTACGGATCATGTATGGGTCATGATGACTTCACTGTGATGCCTTTGGCCTAATCTAATCAATGGCCCCGCGGCCTTTACGGATCTTATGAATAGAATTTCAGACCATATCTAGACAAGTTGTGGCGGTCTTTATAAAAAAAAGATATCTTGAAATACTCTAAGGATAAAGATGAGCATATTGTTCATTTGATGACAGTATGATATAGACCTTAAAAGAGCATCAATTACATAGTAAATACAAGAAGCATGAATATTGTTAGAAGCAATTATATTTTTGGAACATACGGTTTCAAAGGAAGAAATTAAGGTTGATTTGCAAAAGTTGAAAGCAATTACGAAGTGCTCAAGACCCACCAATGCACTGAGATTAGAAACTGTTTGAGTTTAGCAGGGAATTATCAAGTTCAGAAAGGATTGTCAAATATCATCTTTCCTGACCAATTTGTTGAAGAGAGCTATAAAGTTAGCAAGAAGTTAAACTGGTGGCTTATGCCTCCCAACAACTCAAGCCTTATGAGAAGAATTACCCTACCCATTTCTGTAGTTTTTGCATTGCAAAGTTGGAGACATTACTTATATGGGGTACCATGCAGAATCAATACTGATCATCAAAGCTTGAAGTACATTTTCTCTTAAAAGAAGCTCAGTCTACATGAAACATCAGTTGTGGCAGATCAAATGCCAATCAAGAAAGAGAAATATTGTGGCAGATGCCCTAAAAAGGAAGACACAACATACCTTGAACACTGTAGTAAATACTCAACTGAATCTCTTGAGAGAGCTTGGGGACTTGCACATTCAATTAGCGTCGCACAGGAACGTGAATGTTCAATTGCTGGCACTTATCTTGCAGCCCTCCCTAATGGAGGAACCTAGAGTGAATGAAGATAGTGATCCTGAGCTCCATAGAGTAAATCAAAAATCAAAATCTGAAGAGACCAAAGCTTAGAGGAGGCTCACGACACTTACTATTCGGTGCATCTAGGGGATACCAAGATGTGTAGAGATCTAAGGCAATATTTTTGGTGTAATAATATAAAAAGAGAAATTGCAGAATATGTGGATGAATGACTGATTTGCTAAAAACCCAAAACAGAACACCAATGCACCATAGGTGAATTGAGACCTTTAGAAATCCCCACTTAGAACTGGGATTCAACTTCAATGAACTTTATCATGGGATTCCCTCAGATATAGTGTCTGACAAAGATAAGAGATTTCAAGCCTGTTTGGCATGCACTGCAAGGAGCCTTTTGAACTAAATTGAACTTTAGCAGTTCTTATCATCCCAAGCATCTAAAAATATCAATGGATCTAACTCTTCTATGTTGGCGCCTGTCGTGCTTCACGACCAACATTGCAT
Source organism: Selenicereus undatus (assembly GCA_017589665.1). NCBI lineage: Eukaryota > Viridiplantae > Streptophyta > Magnoliopsida > Caryophyllales > Cactaceae > Selenicereus > Selenicereus undatus. The sequence goes on from JACYFF010031957.1 coordinate 43,579,004, forward strand.
TTGAAGAAAGTATGGAACTCCCAGCAGTCAACGTTGTGATAGCACTAGCAGAGAATCCTTCATTAAACATCAGGACAAAATGACGACAGATATTGACAACAAATCATCTTATGGGTCATGAAGATCTTCTTCAACATTGCATACGACGGCATAACTCGGAAGACTCTTGAAAGCATACTATTGGAACCGACAGAAAAGCTATGTTGATAAAAGAAGGAGATTTATAGAATTTTCGGTATATGATAGGTTTTCAGAAAGTCTCACCAACTAAGGGTGTAAGGAGGTTGCACTGCGACCTAAATTGAGGCCATGATCTTTTGGATCATATCAGTTCATTGAAAGGTCAGATTCCATGACTTGTCTACCAGATCTGCCTATATAACTCAAACATGTGCATAACATGTTCCGTGTTTCTTACCTTACAACTCAGGTAATACATTTCAGATCCTGACCATGCTGTCATAATCAAATCCGTTGTAGCCATTGAGGTTCTTGTGTTTTAAGGGCATCTAATTCAGATATTGGATCATAGGGTTAAGCAGTTCAGCATCAAGCAGATACCTTAAATCAAATTGCTTTGGGCAAATAATATCTCCTCAGAAACTACTTGAAAAATTCAGATATTGGATCATAGTGAAAGCCACGTACCCATATTTATTTGGGATAACCTTGCATCTATTGGCAAAGTTCATAAGTTTCGAGGACAAAACTCTTTAAGGAGGGAAGGCTGTAATAGCCCGACCCTAAATCATATTTATTTATTTAATTAAGCGATGTTATTTATTTTTCACATTTATTTATCTCATTGAATCATCCTCTCTATGGGTAGGAATACCGGTAGAGGTAAGGTTGCCTACAGCTGGATCTCCCCAGACCCCGCGAAAGCGGGACCCACTTTGGGAGTTTGTTGTTGTTGTTGTTATGGAATCATCGCAGTTGAAAAAAAAATTCATTTCGGGCTCCACTTTGCAATTCGAGTTTCATTTACCGAAAATAATTTTTCGGAGAAATTGATATTAGGCCTCAATAATTATGATTTAAATGATTAAATTATTTTTCATGGCATCATATTCAAAAAAAAAAAATTTAATTATCGCACCCGGTTTGACATTTTTTTTCCAACCCGAACTCATTTAAGCCCAATTTCGGCCTAACAAGTTTCAAACCCATTTGCTTATCTAATTACCATCATTAAGCCTTAATCATCATTAGCAAAAGCTGATTTTTTGTGCTTAATTTTCAGCCAAGTAATTTATTTGCCTAATGTTCATTTTGCACCAAATAATTTTCAAAGCACTTTCTCTCTCTTCGTCTCTCCTCCTTCTCTCTACCCACAGCAGCAGCCCCTGTAACGCCCCCAAAATACTAATGACATGGTTACTGATAATTGTAGCGGGAGACTTAGTAAGTGAAGGCGCTACCGCTGTCCTGATAAGGACAAGGCTCACTGAAACCATTTATTCTTGCAACTCGTGCTTACAATCACAAAATCTATTAACTGAAACACTTCAAGACCAAAGTCCATAATAGTTCAACCATACCATGTACTAACTCACATTCCATCCCACACAAGTACTTGACCCTAAGGTCGGTTACAAAATTCATACTGTGCTGAATCCACTGTGAGCATCTGACGACCTTCAAAATGGCTTGCTAAAAGAAGAAACATGTGATACTTCATCACCTAAAATGGAAAACATGAAAACAATTCGAAAATATGAGCAAAACTCAGTACATACATCCCTATATTTGTAAAATGACCATAGAAACACTGGTGATGGGTACCCGTCTATTGCAATTCATTTAGTTGGCAATAAAAATAAAAATGAAAGTAATATGAAATCAAATTGCTCATTATTATCTGGATGTGAACCCCTTGCACTTATATGATCTATACATAGGTGTGCACCTGCCAATCCAATCAAGAGTTGGCCTGAAGCCGCGCGGGTAAATGATGGACTGATGCCCTATAGATGATAACTGACGGGGTCACAAGTTAAATGACAAATCACTGTATAAACCGATTCATTGATAAACTCATTAAGAGTTATAACTTGATAAACATGATCTGCTTTCTGAAGATACAGGCAATTGACGTACCTTGAGTCTTTAAAACAAAATGTTATCTAACTTGATACAGGTAAGCTATTTCATAAATGTCATCTGACTTGAGACATATGCATAATGGGGAACGATAACTAGGCATCAACTCTGTTTCATAAATGTCATTGAAAGTATGTGTAGTTAGTAAATGATCCTTACTCGCACAATTGAGCAAGTAAAAGTATGCGTAATAGAAATTGAGTAATTAAATGGTACACATAACTCGTGTATTTCAATATAACTTCAAAACTGAATTGATGAAAGTAAAAATAGTCCACAATGAGATAAATGGTATTACAAAGGAAAAGGCCTTGATGGAGATAATCGAGAGAATAGTTACGGCCTTTTCTGAAATAAGTTGCTGATACAAGTTTAAGACTCGCTGATGTATAGCTTGGTTCAAGATAATAACGAGTACACTAGACTGGCTTGATAAATATATTTGATACAATCTGAATTGAGTAAGTAATAGAGGTCTGAAGCCAAGAGAGGTATTTCTTGGTTCAATGGCACAAACTGCAATAATTTGGTCTAATAAGTCACAACATCCACCTCTCATATTTCATTCATAAATCCATTAGATAAAGAATTCCACCTCAAATGGGTCATTGAACTCATTAGAATCTATTAAGCTCACCAAGCATGGTATTTTCTTTGTAAAATCCATAATTGAATCAAAGCTCATAAACAAGCTCCCAACTGTATATTTGTCTTCTTTTTCCTCATTAATCAAGCTAAAAGCTCCATGAAAACCCATGAATATTTATTTCCCCCTTAAATGACTTGGCCCAAAATACACAAAATGAGTGCATGATCAATCTCACTTAATTGTTATTATTGCTCTTTATACAGTTACTCAAAATACTTTCAAAAATCACCAAACTCAAAATACTCAGCCAAATTTCATGAGATCTTACACGAAATTCAGAAATAATATGAAAAGTATACAATAAAAGTTTCAGAATTTTCCTCCAAGTATACACTGCACAGAAATTGTAATAACAACCTGATTTACACCCATGCAGGTCAGCTCACTTCACAAATTCATTAATTTCATTCAAGACCTCAAATGGAGACTTAAAACCCCAATATAAAAAGATTAAGAAGTCCCCAAAAACTTTCATTTGCAACTCAAAACATGATTCCCACAATAGGATTCCCAAACTGGGACTAAAACGCAAGTGTATCAGTTTTGATCTCATTCTGCGCAGTTTTGGTAAAACGACCATAACGTTTTGCACAAACCTCGGATTAAGGCGATTCAAGAGGCATTTGAAACATAACACACTGAACTATCTTTCCATCAAAAATAGTAATTTTTGGCTGGACCATGCATTACCATTTTAATCCCAAAGTTAGCCCTAATTTCCTGAAATTCCAGCCCTTCACTGATTTAACTTTCTCTTCCTTTTTCACATAAAACTCACTTGAATCTCACTTGAAATAATTCCAAATCACCACAATCAGATACAAAAGATCATTTAAGGCCTCATATATATATCCAAACTCTAAACAACTTCATTAATACATAATTACTAAATTCGTATCCAAAACAGGGTAGTTTTCTTCAAAATTCCATAACTCACTGATTACACCTCCAAACTTCATGAAATTTTGTCAGAAAATCCCAACTAATATAGATAATATACAGTAAAAATATCAGAAGTTTTGGACAATCCTGTGATTTCCAAAATTTTCGACAGCAGCAGTTCAACAGTTGCAAAATCATGAAAATCATGCACTTGATGAAATACCCATAACTCCAAACATCTCCAAACTCAATAAATCAAGATAAAACAAGTTAGGGTTTTGAGATTGTTCATTTCTTTTGTATGCAATAGTTCGCTCGGCTGAGAAATTCATCGCTCTTATCCCTAACCATGGTCATTTTTCTTTTGCCCGTTATCAACTGGGAGCAGATCCTTGAGTAGTCTGATGAGGGGAGATCATGTGATGTGTTAGAAAAATCAGCTGGTGATATTTTGAGAATGACATAATCTCAAGCACTGTCTAATTATATTGGAGTGAGCCAGAAGAAACATTGAGTATAAGGTCAGAGCTACTCCAAGCAAGCATTAAGAGGGAAAATTCAAGTACATGTCGAGGTGATACAAGGTCGACAAAACAGTTGTGTTGGCAAAACAACGAAATAACCAATGTCTCAGATGCGATATAAAGTATTCTGAAGGGCTTATCTAGTAAAGGGTGTCAGGAGACTGGATATCAGAGATAATTGAGTCATCGTTACTTTGGGCTTTATGCGTCAGCAGTGTAGAATACCTCATTTGCAGTAACAAGGTTCTTTTCTTTCGAAGAGAATATCACTTTGAAGCAAAGTAATTGAGTTCTTTGAGGCTATTGTGTGAAAAGTATCCGGATCTACCACTGAAACATGGGATTAAGAAGTTATACAATACGTACACCCTTAGTTAGTGTTCATTTGGCAAATTATACCCCTTCGGAGGAAAGCAATGGGAACCAATGACCCCTATGTCTTAAAGCAGCATTGCATATAGTTGACAAGTGTGATAAGTTTCGAGGACGAAACTCTTTAAGGGGGGAAGGCTGTAATAACCCAGCCCTAACTCATATTTATTTATTTAAATCATCTTTATTTATTTCATTAATCGTGTTTATTTATTGACTTTACCATGTTTATTGACTTAATCACTCATGGTTATTTGTTTAACCAAATCATATTCATTAAATTCAATTACGCTCCATTTATTTATTTAACGAGTTCCATCATGTTATTTCAATTTTTCACCTTCATTCATCGTATTGAATCTTCCCGGTTGGGAGATATTTCATTTTGGGTACCACTTTGAAACTCAAGCTTCATTGATTGATTAAATATCGGGTGACTCCATATTAGGCCTCGGTGAGTATAAATTAGTGATTAATTATTTTCTTATCTTCGCTAAAATTTATTTCCGAGCAATACCAATTTTTATTTTTGTTCAACACTCCAAATAATTTTTGAAGCCCCAAATTTAGCTTTTTGTGCCCAAAACAAAAGTCCAAAACCTTACTAACTTTTGTTATTTCGCTAATTGCTCATTTTAGCACCTAATTTTAATTAGTAAAAAGCTAATTTTTGGGTGGATAATTTTCAGCCACAGGTAGCTATTAAGTGGCATTTTATAAACACAAAATTCAGCAAAGTTATCACAAACCCATCCCTGTATTCTCTCGCTCTCCTCACGGCACCCAGTTTGGTGGTTCCGACCACTTTTCCGGCCACCTCCCAGCTGCCCCAAGTTGCCCTTACTGCTAGCTATCAAGTTCAACCCCTCAAATCACTCAAAACAGCCTCCTCATCTCACTAATTCAAGAATAAAGTGAGGTATATTCCAAAACCCTAACTTGTTTTATCTTGAGTTTTATGGTTGTTTTCTTTATGGGTTATGTTTGGAAGATCAAATTGATAGTTATTGTGCAATTTTTATTGAGTTTGGAGATGTTTGGAGTTATGGGTATTTGATCAAGTGCATGATTTTCATGATTTTGCAACTGTTGAACTGCTGCTGTCGAAAATTCTGAAAATCACATGATTGTCCACAAATTCTGAAATATTTACTGTAGTTTTTCTATGTTATTTGGGATTTTTTGACAAAATTTCATGAATTTTGGAGGTGTAATACGTGAGTTATGGAATTTTGAAGAAAACTACCCTGTTTTGGCTACGAATTTAGTAATTATGTATTAATGAAGTTGTTTAGAGTTTGGATATATATATGAGTCCTTAAATTATATTTTGTATCTGATTTTGGTGATTTGGAATTATTTCAAGTGAGATTCAAGTGATCTTTATGTGAAAAAGGAAGAGAAAGTTAAATCAGTGAAGGGCTGGAATTTCAGGAAATTATGGCTGACTTTGGGATTAAAATGGTAATGCATGGTCCAGCCAAAAATTATTATTTTTGATGGTCAGATAGGTCAGTGTGTTATGTTTCAAATGCCTCTTGAATCGCCTTAATCCGAGGTCTCTGTAAAACGTTATGGTCGTTTTACCAAAACTGCGCAGAATGAGATCAAAACTGATACACTTGCGTTTTAGTCCCATTTTGGGAATCCTATTGTGGGAATCATGTTTTGAGTTGCAAATGAAAGTTTTTGGGGACTTCTTAATCTTTTCATATTGGGGTTTTAAGTCTCCATTTGAGGTCTTGAATGAAATTTATGAATTTGTGAAGTGAGCTGACCTGCTTGGGTGTAAATCAGGTTGTTATTACAATTTCTGTGCAGTGTATACTTGGAGGAAAATTCTGAAACTTTTATTGTAGACTTTTCATATTATTTCTGAATTTCTTGTAAGATCTTATGAAATTTGGCTGAGTATTTTGAGTTTGGTAATTTTTGGAAGTATTTTGAGTAACTGTATAAAGAGCAATAATAAAAATTAAGTGAGATTGATCACACACTCATTTGTGTATTTTGGGCCAAGTTATTTAAGGGGGAAATAAATATTCATGGGTTTTCATGGAGCTTTTAGCTTGATTAATGAGGAAGAAGAAGACAAATATACAGTTGGGAGCTTGTTTGTGAGCTTTGATTCAATTATGGATTTTACAAAGAAAATACCATGCTTGGTGAGCTTAATAGATTCTAATGAGTTCAATGACCCATTTGAGGTGGAATTCTTTATCTAATGGATTTATGAATGAAATATGAGAGGTGGATGTTGTGACTTATCAGACCAAGTTATTGCAGTTTGTGCCATTGAACCAAGAAATACCTCTCTTGGCCTCAGACCTCTATTACTTACTCAATTCAGATTGTATCAAATGTATTTGTCAAGCTAGTCTAGTGTAATCGTTGTTATCTTGAACCAAGCTATACATCAGCAAGCCTTAAACTTGTATCAACAACTTATTTCAGAAAAGGCCGTAACCATTCTCTCGATTATCTCCATCAAGGCCTTTTCCTTTGTAATACCATTTATCTCATTGTGGACTATTTTTACTTTCATCAATTCAGTTTTGAAGTTATATTGAAATACACGAGTTATGTGTACCATTTAATTACTGAATTGCTGTTACGCATACTTTTACTTACTCAATTGTGCGAGTAAGGATCATTTACTAACTACACATACTTTCAATGAAATTTATGAAACAGAGTTGAGGCCTAGTTATCGTTCACCATTATGCATATGTCTCAAGTCAGATGACATTTATGAAATAGCTGACCTGTATCAAGTTAGATAACATTTTGTTTTAAAGACTCAAGGTACGCCATTGACTGTATCTTCAGAGAGGAGATCATGTTTATCAAATTACAACTCTTAATGAGTTTATCAATGAATCAGTTTATACAGTGATTTTTCATTTAACTTGTGACCCCGTCAGTTATCATCTATAGGGCGTCAGCCCATCATTTACCCGCGCGGCTTCAAGCCAACTCTTGATCGGATTGGCAGGTGTGCACCTATGTATAGATCATATAAGTGCAAGGGGTTCAGATCCAGATAATAATGAGCAATTCGATTTCATATTACTTTCATTTTCATTTTTATTGCTAACTAAATGAATTGCAATAGACGGGTACCCATCACCACTGTTTCTATGGTCATTTTACAAATACAGGGATGTATGTACTGAGTTTTGCTCATATTTTCGAATTGTTTTCATGTTTTCCATTTTAGGTGATGAAGTATCACATGTTTCTTCTTGTAGCAAGCCATTTTGAAGGTCGTTAGATGCTCACAGTGGATTCAGCACAGTATGAATTTTGTAACCGACCTTAGGGTCAAGTACTTGTGTGGGATGGAATGTGAGTTAGTACATGGTATGGTTGAACTATTATGGACTTTGGTCTTGAAGTGTTTCAGTTAATAGATTTTGTGATTATAAGCATGAGTTGCAAGAATAAATGGTTTTAGTGAGCCTTGTTCTTATCAGGACGGCGGTAGCGCCTTCACTTACTGAGTCTCCCGCTGCAATTATCGGTAACCATGTCATTAGTATTTTGGGGGCGTTACAGCCCCCACCAGCTTTTATGGTGTTTTCCAGCCACTTTCCAGCCACTCTCCGACAAGGATTTCAATCCCCAACCACCTCCCTCCACCGGCTATCATCTTTCACTCTCAAAATCACCAAATACCATCTCTACCTCCACTTATTTCAAGCTCAAAGTAAGTGACTTCAATCTTGTTCTTTGAATTTTTGGTTTTTGCTTCTTGTTTTGGTTATTTTGATGATGGATCATGTTGTTTTTATTGAATTAAGAATCATCTTGGTGATGGATCATGTTGGAGTTGAAGCTAGGGTAAGGGTTTTATGTTAATCATGCAAGCTTCATGTTCAAGTGTTGAATTTTGATTGTTTTAAATGGTATTTTGTGATCTTTGGCATTGGTAATGAATATCAAGATGTTTATGCTAATTTATATAAGTTAAAGAGTGATTTTAGTGGGTGGTTATGTGAAGAAAAGATTGAAAATATGTGAGTTAAAGCTAGGAAACAGACCTGAAATATGGGCTACTTTGGGAATTAATTGGTACTATTTGGCACATCCAAAATTCATGATTTTTGGTGTAGTGATATCTTGATGCGTTAGCTTTCAATAGGCTTTGGAATTACTCAATTTCGAGTTGAGTGGACAAAGTTATGACCAATTTACTCAAGACTGTGCAGAATGCATCGAAACTGGGAACTGAACTAGAACAGTAACTTCACGGAAAACTGGTATTGATTGGGTCACTGAAAAATTGTGATTTTTGTGTGTGGATAAACCAATGAGTTCTCTTTAAAATTCCTCTTGAATTGCCTTAATCCGAGTTCTATGGAAAACGTTATGGTCATTTTTTTACGACTGCACAAATTGATCAGAAATTGTGCACGTCTGTGTTCTACCCTACTTTTAGGGACCTTATTATGTGAATCATGACTACCCTACTTTTAGGGACCTTATTATGTGAATCATGCTTTGTGTCCTAAATAAGAGTTTTAGAGGACATTGTGAACTTTTCATATTGGGGTTTTATATCTCATTTAGAGGTTGGGAGTGAAAGATATGGATTTTCTAATGTAGACCATCAAACGATAATATGAGTGAATACAGAAACCGCGACATTTGGAATTATTTTTTTTGTAAGTTTTTATATAATTATGGGTATTGCAAGGAAGTTACAAAGTGTAGTGAGTTCATTTTGATTATGTACAGAAGCTTACTTGGGTTGAAAACTGAGTTACATGAGTATGAAAATGAAATTTGGGAAGTGAGCAGATTAATAACTCAAAATCAGTGTCCTTTGGACCAAGTTAGGGTGTTATATGAGCTTTTATGAACCTCGCAGCACCCCTTATGGCATAAACCATTTGTCACCCATTTCAGAAGTATTAAACCTTCTATTAGCCATTTCAGAAGCATTAACCATTCTATTATCCTTTTCAGAAGCTTCACACTTTCCTTTATCCATTTCAGAAATATCAGCAAACCATGTGTCATTTATATCAATTAAAATCTTTTCATTATTACTCAATCATTTTCATTTGGTCTATTTTACTTCAATTTGTTGTATTTCAAGTTCAATAACTCTAACTGATTTAATTTATTATTTGAAATGCACAAGTTATGTATTCCATTTTATTACTCAATTTCTGTTACACATATTTTTACTTACTCAATTAGGCGAGTAAGGATCATTTACTGACTACACATACTTACAATGACATTTATGAAACAGAGTTGAGGCCTAGTTATCGTTTCCATTGTGCATAAGTATTAGCAAGTGAAATATCATTTTAAAGACTTCAGGTACGTCCATTGCCTGTATCTTTAGAAATAAGAGTGTATTTATCAACGTTATCATGTTTTGGTAAGTACATCAATGAATCAGTTTATACAGTGATTTATTAGTTAATTAGTGACCCCGTCAGTTATCATCTACAGGGCATTCACCCTTTAGTTACCCGCGCGGCTTCTAGCCAGGTCCCCGATCGGCTTGGCAGGTGTACACCTATCCATAGATCGTAACAGTATCAAGGGGTTCACTATCAGATAATAACTAGCAATACAGTTTTACATTTATTTCATTCACTGTTTTAACTTAAAATGAATTGCAAAGCGGGCCCAATCAGTGTTCAATGATCATTTAACAATTCATGAACGCATGTACTGAGCTTCGGCTCATAGTTCGAAATGTTTTTCATGTTTTGTTTTAGGCAAATGCTCAGAGTATTGCCCTCATGCCAGCAAATTAGCTGAAGAGAATAAGTGAAGCAGGGAAATCTAGATGGATCAAAAGTAATGTCGTATATGCATACTTTAACGTTGTATTTTGAATTCTTCAGTGGATGAAGATGTAGATTACATGGTGAATTATCTTACTATGGTTTATAAACCTTACATTGGTTAACACTTGATTGTGAATGGATGATCATGTGTGAATGTGTATGGTTGAGATTATGCTTAACTGTGTTATATATAGCACTCATGTTTCAAGCCTTGTCCTTTTGGACGGCGGTAATGCCCTTATCATTGGATTCATCAAATTACAATTGAATGATTTATTAGGGAGAATATGAACAATGAAACATGTTTAATTTGGGGCGTTACAGAGATGATTAAAGCCAACAGGGAAAAGCCTATTTGTCTACTACAACTTTTGGTTTCTAAGCATGTGCAACGAACCATGACAAGAGCCTCAAAAATTCAAATCTTTCCACCCAACCAGTGTTAGGTTTGAATTGTGCTGTCTGGGATAAAATTTATTTCTCAATTATTTTAACCAAAATTAGTGATTAAAGATTCCTAGAAAACTGGACTTGTGGATCTACATGCCTGAAGTTTTTCATGATTTTTGGTCTGGCGGATGAAATCAGTTTATTCCACAAATTTAGGCCATTACAATTGTCATTTCTGATCTTTAATAACTCCATAATTCATTCATACAATCACGACTTTCATTCAAATAAACTCAAAAATCAATATAAAATTATTCCTAAGCATCCATACTAACCTTAAAACCAACAAACTTATTCAAGCCCTTTTCAAGAGACATTTTTAATAGAAAAATTTCAAGTTTACCTTTAAGATAAGAGTGGAGACAAGAGGCTTGAATGAGGGTTTTTAGTGACCTCCAAAGGTATGAGAATCATAATGTAAACATGGAAAAGAAATTGAAGGAATTAATACATTAAATTAAGTGTAAACAAATTTTAGGGGTATTAAGTTGCTCAGCCATACTATGAAGTTATGGGAGAGGGTGATTGAGAGAAGGTTGCGAAGAGATGTTGCAATTTCAGATAATCAATTTGGTTTTATGTCAGGCAGGTCGACCATAGAAGCGATTTACCTTCTCAGAAGGCTCATGGGTTTGTATAGAGATAGAAAGGTGGATCTCCATATGGTGTTCATTGACCTGGAAAAAGCATATGATAGAGTCCCGCGGGAAGTGTTATGGAGCTGTTTGGAAAAGAAAGCGGTGTCGCTTATGTATATTCGTGTGATTAAGGATATGTACGAGGGAGGGCGGACGAGTGTTAGGACGCCGGGAGGGGTCTCAAATGACTTCGCTGTTAGTATGGGTCTGCATCAGGTCTCAGCCCTAAGCCCGTTCCTTTTCACCTTAGTTTTAGATGAACTTACTAGAGGGATTCAGGATGAGGTCCCTTGGTGTATGCAGTTTGCAGATGACATTGTTCTTATCGATGAGACTAGGCAGGGGGTGAATGACAAGTTGGAGAGCTGGCGGCTTACGCTGGAAGCTAGAGGTTTTAGATTAAGTAGATCGAAAACGGAATACCTGCATTGTTGTTTCAGTGGGAGGATTGAAGAGGGGGGAGAAGTCACCCTGGATGGGAGACAGATACCTAAGGTAGATAAGTTTAAGTACCTTGGTTCGATCATCCAGCAAAATGGGGATATTGACGAGGATATTACCCAGTGCATAAGAGTGGGCTCGCAAAACTGGAAGTCTGCCTCAGGGGTGCTGTGTGACAAGAGAGTGCCCTTAGGATTGAAAGGCAAAGTCTATCGGATGGTATTCCGACCGGCTCTCCTATATGGATCGGAGTGTTGGCCTCTAAAAAAGACGCAGGTTCGGAGGTTGATGGTAGCTGAGATGAGGATGGTCACGTGGATGTGTGGTTTTACGAGAATGGACAGAGTTAGGAATGATGTAATCAGGGACTTAGCTAAAGTGGCCCCCATAGAAGAGAAGATGCGGGAATCAAGACTCCGATGGTACGACCACGTGAAAAGGAGAAGTATGGCTGCCCCAGTGAGGCGGTGTGAGTTGGTCGACCTCCCCGATGGTAAGAGAGGTAGGGGTAGACCGAAGAAGAGTTTGGACGAGGTGATTGAAGAAGACCTGAAAGTAGTGGGTTTGACGGAGGACCTGGCCCAGGATAGGAGGCTGTGGCGGAATAGGATTAGAATCTTAGATGGTAGAGAAGCGACTCTGTAGTTGTCAGTAGCTGTAGTGGCTTAGTGCCGGTAGGGGTTTGTCGTGGTCGTATGCAGGTGGTGCTTTTTTTTTGGAGTGACGACCGTTGCTTACTGTGGATTGTTGAGGTACGTTCTTTCAGCTTCAGCTTTTTCGGCACTGATTCTCCTCTTTAAATGCTTTGTAAGCACCTTCCTCTATAAAAATTTTTCACAAAACCTTTTTCGTGGGTCTCTTGGAATCAATCTCTCTATGGGTAGGAATACCGGTAGAGGTAGGGTTGCCTACAGCTGGATCTCCCCAGACCCCGCGAAAGCGGGACCCACACTGCGAGTTGTTGTTGTTGTTGTTGTTGTTGTTGTTTGTAGTAGAAGACAATCAAACCTTGGCCTTGAATCACTAGTTGAGGAAGGAACTCATTATTTGGAAAACCTTCACAATCCCACAACCTAGGAGCCCTAGGGTTTTGTGCAAAAAACTCTCTTTAGAGAACCCTCTGTGTTTCTCATTATGTTCTTCCACTTAGAGTAGTCTCCCTTCATATAAGATGGATCAGTCAAGGAACTAGGGTTTCTGGGGTGGCTAAGTCGTCGACTTGTTATGCTTACTGGGCTTGCACTCGTTCTGGGTATACATACCCTAAGTCCAATGTCTACCATTCACGCATAAGGGAGTGCTTATTTTCACCTTAAGAAAAACGTATTTTTCTGTTATTTCTGCAAATCTTCATAGTGGGCAAATAGGCTTTGCGACCAACATATTTATGAGATATTTATACTATAAATCCGTTAGGAATATATAGCCTGTTGTTGAGAACCACGTATAAGTAATTGGAAGTATGCAAGTACCCTAGATCATTCCTATCTCTTTACGGTGTCCCACTTTGATCTCGTCAAACCATCATATTTCATATTCATAATTATAACCCTTATGTCATAACTGGTGCACCAATGAATAGAAACTAATGAGATTCTATGAATGATCTTCCCCTTCTCACGAGACACTCAACCAAATCCAACTCATTTTTCTAGAAATTTTCCGCCAGACCTAATCATTCATGATCTTTTGACAACACATTAAGATAAGAAACATTGAATTGAATCTTAAGCCACTGATGAGAGTCATGAGGGTACAAATATAGTGCCATAATCTTACGAGCTCTCACACAAATATAAGTAGAGATCTAACTTATATTTACCTGATTGGTCATCTGTTGCACACATGGTATGAAACATGTGCTATAACATTCTCTCCGTTCCTATGGAGTGTTTTTCTTTTGGTTCTTTAACCAAAATGCTATACAGATGATATTTGGACACTTTATTATCAAAACTGAGTTCCCAAATCTACCTATTAGCTTAAACTCACATGTGGCCTCTTTAAGGTATATTAGGTAAAATTCATTTTTTAACCCACATATTATAATGACCTTTTGTCATTATATAGGCGACATTCGTGATTTTAAGTTAATAGGTTCTCATAATTATCCTTGTGATAATTTTATGGAGAAATCACACAAAGGTACTCTCAGTTTACTGTAAACTATTTTAAGGACCCCCGATCTTTAAAACTAAATATAAGGTAACTTGCCTTTTGAGGTAACTAACAGAAAGGATCTTCAAAATCTTATTTGAGTTATTTTCAAGACCCAACTACTATTCTAATTTGCAAAGCCCGCCATAACTTTTCATATTTGCACATTTTGCCCAAATCCTTAAAAACTTGCTTTTGAAAAATTTTATTTAGTGCATATCTTTTCTCTGATAAGTAATTTTTGGAACCCTTTTTAAACTAGTATCAGAGCCACTTTACCAAAAATAATTAAGATAATTAAGTTAGTTAGTGACTAGTTGTGATTAGGTGAATTAGCTGTGATTAATGCTAGAATCATCATCTGCTTGGTCTGGTCCAAATTATTCCCACATTGTTCACTCACCAGAAGGAATTTCTTCAGTAGCACCTCAATTACACTATATCACTGATATAGTTTTAGAATTAAAAGAAGAAGTAACCAAAACCAAGTCTGAAGTTAAGGAGCTTAAAAAGCAATTATCTGTAATTCACCTTTCTCTGGTTAATGAAGTTAGGCATAACAGAAAATCTACTTCCAGCATTAATACTCCATTTAAGCATAAATATCCTTTCCAAAACCCAAACAATAAGATTCTATTTCCTTTGTATGACATAAAAATCCAAAAAGAAGTAGGAGAAAAATCACGTGAAGCATCGGCTGAAAAAGCAGAAAAAGAAGAAGAAGATGGAGTATAAACCGTATGCTTTTGAAGAACTACAGAACAGGTTCAAGAAAGAACAAAACCCAAAAGAATTAAACAAGATTATGGGCACAATCAGTAACAAACATGAAGTATTATCCGATACTAATGAAGAAACTAATAATGTCCAATTAGAATAAGAAATATATCAACAGATGCACCTAATCAACCTAGAAGATCTTAATGTTGTACCCGTAGAAGAAACTAAAAGAAAATTGGATAAAAAATATGGTAAAATAGATATTGAAGATGAGACTAATGAAGTTGGAGACGAACTCGACTGAGGTGAGAGACCAATTTGGTTAACTAGTTATTCTTAAGCTTGAAGAATCCGATGAGCCTTCTAGAAGAATACTCATTTTATAAGACCTAGGTACATTCCAGCAGGACGTACAACCAATTTTTACTTTCTGTTCATCCCAAGGAAACCACAACCTTCGAAGAAGTTGGCCTTATTCCAATTAATCAGATGGGATACATCTTAAACATAGATGTAGCTCGTAATAGAGAAGAAATATTTGACCATTGAAAAAAAAGGCATGAATAGCATCTTAAACCTAAACACTACATGGACTGCTACAAATTTCCTAAATTATATTGAACATAATTTTTCTGGCACTATAGCTACCTCATACGATTCATTAAATGAAGATGGTAAAAATAGATTAAGAATGATGGAAATGCCACCTGTAATGTTTCAAAATCTATGTAAGGAAATTGAAATCGAATTTATCAGAGCTAAACTTGATTCTGAAGAAAAGGCAAGAGAATGGCATAGAAAGATTAACAACTAGAATTATAGGATATGGGATATTGGAAAAATTATATTACTGACTGAATTTAGTTAATATTATTACAAAATTGGGCATAATGAAACCAATCCTGGTATGTTCTCTTGGTATGTTCTATGATAAATTACCATATCCGATAAATTCCATATATAATTAATGAAAAATACATTGCATAGCTTGAACAAGTAGATGTCATTGATACTCTTGGTTCTAGAGTCTCTTATTTAAGAAAATGGGTCAAGGATCAACGTCTTGATCTCCACAAGCAAAAATAAATTAAGAAACAATTTCTGACTTATTGGGATTCACCTCACCAATGGGCAAAAGGACCTGAAATAAGAAGAAAAAGAAAATTTATAAGAAAAAGAGCTTTAATAAGCAGAGAGGCGAGAAATATAAAAGAAAGTTTTATAACAAACCAAATCCTAAGAAACATAGATTTTTTTAGGAGAACAGCTTATTGTCGTGCCGGGAAAAACAGCTGCAAATGCTGGGCATGCAGAGGAGTAGGACATTATTCTAATGAATGCAAAAATAGAGAGAATGACAAGCTTATTGAAACTTTGGGTAGTCTAGATTATGTTGAGCTTAGTGAAGATGAGACATTAGATCTAGAGCTTAATAACAACAAAGGAATTATTGAAATTATATTGGACAATGAATATGAAGAAAGTGATTATGAAGAAACAAGTCATGTAATGAAAATTAGTTCGATTAGCCTCAGTGATCTTCAAGTAAAAGACTTTGTGGCAGACAATGATCATGAGGAAGTCAAAAGTGATTGGGTCCTTCCCATAATTCAAAAATACATGATCTATAAAAAATCTATCTATCAATTAAAGAGTAAGTATGTGTGTGAAATGATGGAAGGAGATCCAAAAATCAAAGACTGTGAGTACGATGTAGAAGAAGTTAATCTCATTAATTGGAAAAACATCCTTAAGCATAACAAGGATAGAAAGTATAGGTATATCCGTGTTGGAAGTGTTCAAGTACAAATTACTCCATTACAATATTATGGCAAAGATATTAATCTTTATGCTTTGCTATGTGATATTAGACACACCAAATTTAATAATCAAATTATCATAGGGATTAAGACTAACTTATATAATGGATCAGTTGGATTCAATTGTCGACCTGGATATTATGTGAGCTTAAAAGATGAATTTTCTAAAAACTTACTATCTCTTGAAATAAAAACAATCGGGATGGAAATGAAAAAGGGGGATACCCACTAAGGATAGTTTGGAAAATTATCTACAAATTAGATAATACTATAGATCTAAAGACTAAGGTCACGATGATAGAGGCAGGAAAAATTGAAAGTCCTACCCCTATGCAGAAGATCCAGAGGACTAAATCCAATCCACAAGAGATAAAAATTGATCGTTCATGGACATCTAGCTTTGCCAACCCTACAAAAATTAACAAGAAAAATATAATAAAAATTGATAAGAATGGTAAAATTACCATAAAAACCCTGTGATTAAGAAGCATGAGTACAAGATCAGAATGGGGAGAAGGATCTTCATCAACTAGAGAAGATCTTAAAGAAGATGATGCAATTAGTATGACCAGTGAAATGAGTAGAATGAGTTTTGAACGCACAAAACACAGGGTTGATAGAAGTACGAGTCTAGACAGAAATGTTGTTGGGTACAAAACTAGAACTATTAGTGAAGCAATCTATGTGGACGATTCAGTCAAAAACATGAATATAGAGTTATGCTATGAAGTTACCAATACAAATCCTAATAGCGTCCATATCCAAATCAATGTATGTTTAGAGGGATATAATAAATATGAATTATGTGCTTACATAGATAGTGGTTGTTTTATATGCTTTGAAATAAGATCATTATTTCCAGAATTTATATAGAAGAGAGCCAATAATTCTTTACAAGTGAGGATAACTGATAATAGCATTATAAGTCACAATGAAGCCATAGAAGGATTAGCCATAGAATTAGGAGGCTTTCAATGCATTATACCTGTTCTATGGGCTACTGATCAACCCTCTCATGATATGATTATTCAAAATGATTTTCAGAGATTATATTCTCCAAACACACAGACCATAAATCAAATAATATTTACAATCAATGGTCACTCAGTTCCTATTGAAAAATTAAGCAATGCTTACACTCATAAAAAAATTGAATTTACACATAGCCAGCGTGATGAGACGATAATGTCTGCACAACGTGAGATAGCGCTGACAATCTCACTACTTGAGTTATCTATTAAGGAGAAAATTACTGAACAACAAGAGCAATTGTGTAAAGAACTCTACTTTGATAATCCACTAAAATTTTGGGATAAGGATAAAACATCTGCTAAAATCACCTTGTTAAATCCCAACATTATTGTTCGAGTCAAACAAATGGTGTGTATACACCAAGACATTCAAGATTTTGATAAAGAAATTGAAGAACTTATGGAAAAAGGATTAATAAGGAATAGCAAGAGTCCTCACCCCAGTTCCGCGTGCATGGTAAGAAATCATGTTGAAGAAAAAAGAGGAAAGGCAAGAATGGTAATCAATTACAAAATTTTTAATGATAATACTATCTTTGATGGCTGTTACATTCCTAACAAAACAGTCCTTTTCAATAGACTTTAAGACACCTCTTGTTTCTCAAAAATGGATTGCAAAAGCAGCTATTGGCAGACAAAAATGGATGAGGAGAGTATTCCTTTAACTGCATTTAGTGCCCCACAAGGACATTATGAATGAATAGTAATGCCATTTAGTCATAAAAATGCAGTCAAATATTCCAGAGAAGAATGGATAAAATTTTCAAAGACCTCAATCATTGTTGTTTAGTTTACATCAATGATATCCTTGTCTTTTCCAAAGCCATCGAACAGCATACAAATGATGTCTTAGCTGTCACCCAAAGATGCATTGATCATGGTATTATACTTGGAAAGAACAAGTGCATTTATGTGGAAAACAAATTGATTCTTAGGCCTAGAGATAAAAGTTGGACAAATCATCTTACAAAAGCATATTCTGAAAAAAAATAGAGAATTTCCTTGAAAAGATTGAAGATAGGAAACAACTAGAAAAATTTCTTAGATGCCTTACCTATGGTTTAGATTTCATTAAAGATTTAGCTAAATTGAGAAAGCTATTACAGCAGATACTTAAGAAAGGAGTAAATTGGACATGGACCACTAATGATACTTGTTCAAAATTTCAAAAAGATGTGTAAAAATCTTCCTATTCTTAATTTCTCTAATCAAGAAGATGATTTAGTGCTTGAGGCAGATGCCAGCAATGAGCATTGGAGTGCAGTACTCCAAATCAAAGAAGGAGAAAAACTCTGCAAATATTGCAATAGAAGTTTTAATAATGCAGAATGCAACTATCTCATGATGAAAAAAGAAATCCTTGCAGTCAAAAAGGGAATTGAAAAGTTCTCAATCTTTTTAGCCCCAAAACCTTTTCTTATTCGAACTGATTGCAAAGGAATACTTGGTTTTGTGATAAAGAATTTATCAAATATGCAAACGCAAGGGCGACTCATATGCTGACAATTATGGTTTAACTAGTTTTCCTTCTCTATTGAACATATACAAGGATCGAAGAACTCTTTGCAGATAGTTTAATTTGAGAACTCGCCAATGGTAATCATCAGAGCTGAATTCCTACTAAAAAAGGGGAAAATCCATAGTGAAATGCCATTGTTACTAGAACAGGTTTCTCGTTCTATTAAAATATTTATTAATAATTTGGAATTCCATATAAAAAGTAGATCATGTTTTGCTCTACTATCTTCACCTACCTAATAACCCAAAGATTTTGCCTTCTAGAGTTACAAGTTAATTACCTTAGATGTCTTTATGATATCCAAGAAAAAATAAGTTCTCATGTTCAAGAAAAATGGTTCACTGAGTTGTTTGCAGCTTGCATGGACCATTACTAAAACTATTCTTATGATATTTGGGAGTCTTAGAGTACAATGACCTACTTTTCGATAGGTCTGGAGTTGGTGGTGTTAGTTTCCCAACATATTTAATCTCTCCAAATGACCCTGTCATTAAAGCCTAGGAGTACGAGATTTTACTTTATGGAGTTGGCAGATTCGAAGTTCTCTTTTTTCTTAACATTAACTAAATTCCAGCAATGCATGTTCTAAAGAATCCATTGGATTCTTACATCTCCTAATGGTCCAACAAAAATCCCAAATATTAGTTGCCTATATGTTGAGACACATTGTGTACTAATCAAGTATGAAAATGGAAAAGCCAAACCGGCTCATTATCTTGTTCTGATAGTTTATTCCAATGACCCCGATGTTCGACGACAAGAATGGAATCCAGAACAACGAGAATTAGTTACTGATCATGCTTTAGTAAGCGCCATTGGATTTTTCAACATTTTTCAACAGTGTCGGAGATTAATTGAACGAGGGAAAACACTAATGCAATGCAGAAATACTACTTTCGCTTATCATAATGAGTTTAGCGAATATATAAAGGTAGAGGGAGCGACTTTAGAAGATGTTTTTTATTATCTCTTCGTCTGGAAAATTCCTATCAGAAAAAGAAAAGAAATATCTTTTTGAATTATTTGAGAAATGGGATCCAGAGCATCTTCAATTAGATGAAGATTTTGATGATTGTCCAAATAATGATGGTTTGGCAGATATAACTCGAGATGAAGTCATACAGAATCTCAACAATGATGACTAGTCTTGTCATTATTAAAAGCTTTGAGAAGTGGTTGCTCCATTATTGTACTATTTTGATAGGTGTCAAGTCTGTAAAATAAAGCAGTGTACTGTACCCATCAACCTGCACTGTAGCTATTAGTGTGTACTGTAGCCATATGAAAAATCAGTATGTATTGTAGCCATTACAGCATCCTATATACCCATAACCCTCTTGTTCGTGCCAAAAATGAGCTATTTTTAAGGTACTTTTATACCTAGTTTATGCTCGTTTTAATTGTATTTTTGAGGTTTTTAACTGATTTTATTTTATTTTGTAGATTTTTAATAAATGTGAAAAAATGGTCAAAAATGCGAAGAAAATGGCAAAAAATGTCGAGAATTGAAGAATTGGGCAAAATTGTCAAAAACCGATCCAAAGTAATAGAACCCGGTTCAGCATTTTCCTGCCCTCACGTGTCGTGCGTATGCGCCATATAACCTCCCCCCTCCCCTTCGCGTCTGCCTTCTTCTCTCTCCCCGAAACCAACCCACAGAATTGGAAACCCGATACCCAGACCCTCATCCTCACCATCATCATCTTCCCCATCTCCTCGCTTCCCCATCCTCACCATCATCATCTTCCCCATCTCCTCGCTTTCTCTCTCTACCTCATCTCTCTCTCTCTTCCACGACACCAGCACCGTGTCCACCTCCACCGCGATTCACGCTAGTTGCGCCGGCACACACCCTTTGTTGTCCTCCATTGCCACTGTCTAGCACGCCATCCCCAATCGAGGGTCGAGATTGAAGATGGGTTCGGTGTAAAGAGGATGTAGACGCCATTAAAGGGAAGCTAATGAATTTCTAGGTAATTTTTAGGGTTAGTTTAGGTTGAATTTAGGTTTAGATTTTAGTTTTAATTCCAGTTTTATTTCAATTTTCAATTTAGGGTTTCATGTTCGATTTAGTGTTAGTCTCAAATTTCATGTAATTCAGTCCAATTTTATTAATTTCCAGTTTATGTTTACGAATTTCAGCTTGCATTTGTAGTAATTTGGCCTAGAGTTCGTTGATTTCTTTCAATTCCCATCCCCTGATGTTTGTGTTCTGTTCGTGTTCTTCTCTGACATTCCTCACCGTTCTGGGCTGTGAATGGTGGTCCTGGTGACCTCCTTTGGTGGCTATCAACGTTGAAGTGAAGCTAGGTTTGCATTATACCCCCTTCCCTGAATCTGCCATGCTCGTTTGTTTCTCTGTTTGCTAATTCGGTTGTTGATGATGATGGAGTTGTTGTAATGCTTCCCCTGTGTCGTTGGTTTACTGTCAATTAGCGCTAGTTTGATTGCTCTGCTTCTTTTTTTTTATATTGAACCTAGGCCCTAAAGTTTAATAGTTGTTCTCTTGAACTCTGTTCGATTGATTATTCTCTGCTTAATGTTAGTTCAATTTAATTTTGTTTAGAAGATCATGTTCTGAACCTGTGCTATGCTTAATTTGGTTGCCTTAGATTGTTTGTTTGTTAGTTCTTTGACAAAACTCTCTAACAACTCTATTCCTATTAATTTTATGAAAATTAGGAAAAAAACTGGTTTTCAATCTAAGGCAGAATAGGGATGGTTGGTTTCCTGGGCCAGGAACTCGTCTGTGTCCTTATGCCAGGAACCTGACCATGTTCTTGTGCCAGGAACCAATAGGGTTCCTAGGCCACAAACATATCATGTTCTTGTACTGGCTCGACTTCCTTTTCATCTTCCTATTTTAACCCAAATTAGATTTCAAAGTTATACAAAAGCATACTTAGAAAGCAGGTCCAACCAATCGTGAGAAACCACAACCGGGCCCCGAGCCGTGGTCTTTACATCTATTCTCTAAGATGGGTCACTTTATTTCACACCATAAAAATGATGATACCTCTCACATTGGTCCCCTTTTACTTCAAGGAAATCACTAAGCCAAGGGGTATTGCCTATGATCAGGACACCAAACTCCTATCTCACTTTTGAGATTCTTATAGAAATTGTTGGGAACCAAGCTCTTGTTTAGTACTACTTGCAAACCTCAAATTGATGGGAAAACAAAGGTTAACAACATGAATTTATCCATTTTACTTAGATGTTCAATGGGCAAAAACCTCAAAGCGCATAGTCTAAAGCTCTAACATGCCAAGTTTGCTTACAACCTGGCTCCTACTTATGCTACATCTCACTCTCCTTTTGAAGATTGTTATAGGATCAATTCTTTCACTCTTATAGACCTTCTTCGTTTCCCCATTCAACACAGGTCAACATTTAGGCCCAAGAAAGAGCCAAAGAAATGAAAAGGCTCCATAGGCAAATTAGAGCTCAAATAGAGAATGTTAATGCCTTTACATGGCTAGAATAAACAAGCATAGGAAGCTTTTTGTTTTTAATCCATGTGACTTTGTATGGTTACACATAAGGAAGGAAGGGTCCTAACTAGAAGAGAAATTGAACTCATGGCTTGTGGAGATGGTCCCCTTTAATGTGCTCAAATGAATTGGTGACAATGCCTACAAACTAGAACTACCAAGTGACATGAATATGAGTGCTACCATTCAATGTGGGTGATCTTACCTAGTATGTGGAAGATGACTTTTAGGATTTAAGGGAAAAGTATTGTCAAGAGGGTAGGTTGACGTATACCAAGCCCTATACGAACTATTGGTTTCATTGGTGACTTCCCCAAATTCCTATCCAAGCTTTGCACATCAAGAATGTCTCTAAATTATTCCAACCCTCAGTTTTGGTATGGGTTTTCTCCCATCAAACAATGTCCGATTTGGGCATTCCATGTTTAATTGGGAAGTCTAGTGACTCTATTTTAGGAATATAACAATATAATGCAAGTTTTTACTTGTAATTTTTAATATCGGTGAATATCGATTCTTATCTAGGAGTGCCTAATTGATGTAAGTCTTACAATATTTAATTCCTTAAGATGTCTATTTTAGCCCCATATGCTAAAAACAGTAGTGGATTTCAATTGAGAGAGATATTATCAAGATTACATGGAATATGTAAAAATTTTGGGTTTGGGGCAATATGGATTTTGACTTAATTTGTGAATTGTAATTGTAAACCTCAGAATTTGCACCCATGGAATGAATCTGCATCCACTAAGGAAGAAGTTCCAAGTGGAAACACTCCCGTTGGATGAATTTGGCGCTCTATCTTCCTACAAGACAGGAAAGAAATCTTAGAAATTTCATCCCTTGGCTTTTGTCATTATCTTTAGATTTTTGATTTCTTTCTTGAGGTAATTTGTATGACTCTGATTGGTCCACTTACCCCAGTAACTTATCAACTAATTTCTCTGATTTTGAGTATATATAGACCTGTTAACCTCAATGTATTCTCAGATTTGAGTCGATGATAAAATGAAATGCAAAAGGCCAACTCCTCTCTAAAATCTCTTAATGTTTATCTCTATCCTATAGTGGTGATTTAAAGTCTTTGGTTTTAAGATTTTTCTTTGGTGGCTTAAGGCCTTTAGGAGAGAGATTCAGTAGAGAGTATCTATCTTATTTAGGGATCTCAATTTTGATTTATAACTAGAATTTTGATATAGGAAGTTATACTAATTTAGCTTCAATCACACTCATCAACAACCTACAATTTTCCACTAAGGGGCATCCAACTCCTTACATGCTACATTGGCTCAAGCAATGGACCGAGGTAACTATTTCTTAACATGCTCTTATTCCATTTTGGTTGGTCCACATCGTTGCAAAGTATTATGTTATGTTCTTCGCAACGATACATGCCATTTATTACTTGCTGACCATGGTTATATGATACTCATGTGATTCATAACTGGTGTGTAACATATATACATTAAAGCACAAAGGTCGTAGTCTTAGTTTGGCCATATTGCCTCCACCTAAGCTTCACAAATTTAACCTAGGGAAAAATTGAGAAAAGCCTTTACGTTAGTGAAATACATGTAGAGTGAGACATTAGTAACATTAGACCTCTATTTGCGTTACTCTTGATAGAATTAAACACAAGTAAGGAAGAAAACCCATGCATTTTCTAGCTCAATCACTCTTGAGAAAGTTTAGGGATATACTTTCTAATGATTTACTCTTGGAATCCTTTTCTTGAGAGGAATTGAGCACTAAATTGATCTTTCACTAGGCACTCCATTGTCAAACAAACTAACTGTGTACAATCCTAATCCGTCTTAAGAGCATCAAAGGTAAGTCCAAAAGTTGCTTGACCATGGGTATATTAGGTAAAGCTTGAGTCATTATTCAGTTCCCACCCTTTCAGTACATAAGAAAAATGGGACTTGGTGCATGTGTATTAGCTCTAGGGCCATAAACAACATTACCATCAAGTATAGATTCCCCATTCTCCAACTAAATGATATTTGTGGTGAATTGTACGAGTCTTAGGTCTTCTCTAAGATCGACCTTAGAAGTTGGTACCATCAAATTACATTGAAGGAAGGTCGTGGATAAAAAACTGTATTCAAGGCCAAGAACAAGTTGTATGAGTGGCTCGTTACGCCCATAGGTTTATTTGACAATGCTAGCAGCTTCATGAGACTTATGGATGAGGTTTGAAGGACTTTCAATAGGAAATTTGTTGTGGTATATTTTGATGATATCTTGGTGTATAGTTGTGATGAAGCATCTCATACTAGGCGTGTTTCTCAAATTATTCAAGTCTTCAGGTAACAAAATTTATATTGTGAGCTTCGAAAGTGTAAACTATTCTCATCCAAGTAGACATATCCTATATTATTTTGGGAGAGGACATACAAGTAGACATATCCTATATTGAAGCTACCAATAGTTGGCCCATTCTTACCTCTATTAGGGATGTTAGAAGCTTCTATTGGTTGACATCTTTCTGTCATTGGTTCATCAAAGACTTATGTCTATTATAGGTTGTTTGACCGAGTGCATGAAGAAGGAGGTTTTGTGTGGACGAAGGCCACCTCAAAGGCCTTTGAGGTAATCAAAGGTAAGCTATGTTTGGTTTCTATCTTGCCTCTTTTCATTTTTGAGCTCTTTTTTGAAGTCAAATGGGATGCTAGTAGAGTTGACATCGAGTCAGTCCTCACTCGAGCCAAGCCCTCTTTAGTTTATGTCAGTAAGAAGTTGAGTGCCTCCAAGCTCAACTACCCCACCGATGACAAGGAGTTCTTTGCCAACATTTGGGCTCTCACTTATTAGAAGCACCACCTGAAGTCAAACTCTTTTGTGATGCATCCAGATGACAAGGCCTTGTCTTACATCAGTGGACAAGTTAAGCTCAACGCAAGCATGCTAAATGGGTGGAATTTCTGTAATTCTCCTTCACTTGCAAGCACAAGGATGGAAACAAAGTTATGATGGACAACTATCTCTTAAGGAGATCCACTATTCTCTCTATGCGTGAGGCCAAAATCATGGGATTTCACACTATCGAAGAACTCTACAAAGAAGAGGAGAATTTCTAAGAAATCGTTGTAAATCCCAAGGCTTATGATTCTTATGCTTTGCAAGGTAGGTCTCTCCTCACGATCAACAAGTTATGTGTTCCTAGATTTTCTGTAAGGCAGTTATTATAGGGTATACGCATGATGCCTCTGGAGGTCATTTAGCATTAGTAAACAATTAAGAACTTAAACGGGGTATTTTTGTTAGGCTAGAATGGCAAGTGATGCCCATCATATTGTCTTCAAGTGTTCTTTATGCCATAGAGTCAAGAGGCCCTTTTACAAAGGGTTATACACTCTTCTTCAATTGTAATACCAAATGGCCCTTAGGAAGATGTAAGAATGGATGTCATTTTAGTTTGTTAAGGATTCAAAGGGATTATGATTCTGTTATGGTTGTGGTTGATTAGTTCTCTAAGATGGTTCACTTTATTCTGTGCCACAAAAGTGATGGGGCCTCACATTAGTCACCTTTACTTTAAAGAAATCATCAAACTTTATAGGTGCCAAGGAGTATTGCCTCCGATTAGGACACAAAACTGCTATGCAATTTTTATAAGTGCTTATAAAAATTGAAGCTCTTGCTTAGCGTACATGCCATCCCCAAATCGATGGGCAATGGAAGGTGAGAAATAGAACTTTATCCCCTTTACTTAGAGGTTTAGTGAGCGAAAACCTCAAAGAGTATGATCTAAGGCTCTCACATGCTATGTTAGCTTCTAATTAGGTTCCTACTTATTCTACATTTGACTTCATTTTAAAGCTTACTATGGGGTTTATTCTTTCACTCCTATTGACCTTCTTCCTTTTCACCTTGAGCAACGGTCAACTTTGAGGCCAAAGAGAGAGATAATGAATTGAAGAAGCTCCATGGGCAAGTTAAAGCTCAAACAGAGATGCTTAATACCTTTTACAAGGCTAGAATAAACAAGCCTATGAAGCTTTTGGTCTCAATCCTAATGACTTGGTATCCTTAAAAATAAGAAAGGAAGGGTCTCCATCAAGAAGACAAAATAAACTCATGGGTTGTGAAGATGGCTCCTTCAAGGTGCTTGAATGAATTAGAGA
Organism: Selenicereus undatus; assembly: GCA_017589665.1. Taxonomy (NCBI): domain Eukaryota; kingdom Viridiplantae; phylum Streptophyta; class Magnoliopsida; order Caryophyllales; family Cactaceae; genus Selenicereus; species Selenicereus undatus. Next base: position 43,605,744 of record JACYFF010031957.1, read on the forward strand.
TAATGCCTATAAGTTAAAACTATCAAGTGACATGAATGTGAGTGCTACAATGCAATCTGGGTGATCTTACCCCTTATGTGGAAAATGACTTTGAGTATTTAAAGGAAAATTATTGTAACAAGTGGGAGGATAATGTATAGTAAGCCTTATACCAACTATTAGTTTCATCTATGTACTTACCAAATTCTTATCCAAGCCTTCCACATTAAGAATGCCTCTAAATTAGCCCAACCCTTGATTTTGGCATGGTTTTTCACACGAAAATAAAGTCTAATTTGGACATTCCAGGCTTTGTTGGCCAGTTTAGTGACTATAGTGTAGGCGGGTAATTTTGCTTAATTTAGGTGAATATTGGTTCCCACCTAAGACTACCTAATTGATGCAAGTCCTAGAATATTTACCTTCTTAAGATGTCTATCTTAGCTTCATGTGCTAAAAATTAGAGACATAGTTAAAATTATGTGGAATGTGTACAAATTTTGGGTTTAGGGCAATCTAGATTTTAGCTTAATATGGGAAATTACAATTGTAAACCTTAGAATTTCCACTCATGGAATGAATCTAGATTCACTGAGGAAGAAGTTCCACATGGCAGCACTCCCATTGGATGAGTGTAATGCTCTAGAACCTTCCTAGAAGATGAGAGAGAAATCTTAGCAATTCTAACTCATGGCATTTGTCATTATCCTTGTATTTTTGATATATTCCATGTGATAATTTGTAGGACTGTCATTGGCGCACTTGCCATACTAAGATGTCAACTAATTCCTCTCATTTTGAGTATTTATAAACCCATGCCTCACAATTTATTCTTGGATTTGACTCGATCATAAAATGAATAGCAGAGGGCTAACTCGTCCCTAAAATCTCTTAATTTTTATATCTGTTCGAGAGTGGTGATTAAGAGTGTTTAATTTTAAAATTTTTCTTTGATGGCTTAAGAACTTTAGGAGAGAGATTTGGTGGCCATTTTCTATCTTATTTAGGGATTTCTATTTTGATAGAGGAAGTTGTATGAATGTAGATTCAATTAGAATCATCGATAACCTACAATTGCCCACCGAGGTGTACGTAAATCCTTCCACTCTACAATGGTTCAAGCAAAGAACCACCTACAAGCAAGCGATAGGTGCAATCCTACAGAGTTTAAAGAGCTTCAAAGGCAAGTCCGAGAGTTGCTTGACCATAAGTATATTACGGAGTGCTGGAGTTGGAGTCCTTGTTCGACTCTCGTGGTTTTGGTACCTTAGAAAGATGGAACTTGGTGCATATGTGTTGTCACTAGGGCCATAAACAATGGCAACTATGGATTCCCCATCCCCCGACTGGATGATATGTGTGATGAATTGCATGGGTCCAAGGTCTTCTCTAAATTCGACCTTACAAATGGGTACCATCAAAATAGAATGAAGAAAGGTGGTTATGGATGAAGTTCAAGACTAACTATTGGTTATTTGAGTGACTTATTATACCTTTTGATTTATCTAATGCTTCTAATATCTTCGTAAGACTTATTGATGAGGTTCGCATGCCTTTCCTAAGGAATTTGTTATGGCCTATTTTGATGATATCTTGGTGTATAGCCATAATGAAGCATCACATGTTGGTCATGTTTCCCAAGCCCTTCAAGTCTTGAGCCAACAAAGTTATATATTGAGCATTAAAAGTGTAAATTGTTCTCACCAAAGTTGTTTTTCCTGGCTATATTATTTCAGAAGAGAGCATACAATTGGATGAGTCCAAGGTTGAAGCTACTAAAAGTTGCCCAGTTCCTGCCTCTATTAGAGAGGTTAGAAGCTTTTGTTGCTTGAGATCTTTATACCACTAGTTCATGAAAGATTTAAGTCCATTATGGCTTCCTTGACCAAATGCATGAAGAGGGGAGGTTTTGTGTAGACAAAGGTCACCTAAAGGGCCTTTGAGGCAATCAAAGACAAGCTACGTTTAACTTCTATCTTGTCTCTTTCCAATTTCGACCATTTTTTTTAAGTTAAATATGATGCTAGTGGAGCTAGCATTGGGGTGGTCCTTATAGAAGCCGAGAACCCCTCAGATTTTCTTAATTGAGAAGTTGAGTGATATATATCAAAAGCACCCATAGCCTTCCACCAAAACAAGGAGATGATCCCATTTACTGAAAGTCACTTGAGACCAAATTCTAGCACATAAGCCTACTTTATCATGAAATTTTACCTAGTAAATGAGCTTTAAAATTGATGATTTATGATTTACTGGAAAGTTGCTAGAGTCTAATATTGGGATGCATAAATATTTCCATCATGTGTTTGCATTTCAATTCCTTAAAGTGGTAGAAACTCTGTTTCCTCAATGTGGGTTTTTGTCGTTTTCTTTTGTTGAATTTTGATTTCTATCTAAAGGTGCCCAATTGATGCAGTCTTCTTTATTCACTTCACTAGGATATTTATTTTGGCCCCATGTGCTAAAAGCTAGCCATTTGAGGGAGAAAAGGTTAAGATTGTACAGAACGTGCACAAAAATTAAGTTTTGGAGCAACTTGAATTTTAGCTCAACTGAGGGGAAATCAAGTTGTGAACCTCGGCATTTCCATACATGGAATGAATCCCCATCGACTAAGCAAGAGGCTTCAAGTAGTGATATCCCCATTGGCCACGCACAACTGTTTAAAACCTTCAAGATTAGGGAGAAATCCTGGAAAATATGGCCCATGGCATTTATAAACCACTTCCTCTCAATTTGTACTTAGATTAGATTTGATGAATAAATGAATTGAAAGGCCACAGGCCATTTCCTCTCTCTAAAATCTCTTAATCTTGTCTCAAATTTAGAGTGGTGATTTAGAGTCATTTTTTTAAATTTTCTCTTTCCTGGTTCTAAACCTTTAGGAGAGAGATTGGGTGGAAAGTGGTTGTCTTTTTTAGGGTTCTCAATTATGGGTTCTATCTCACACTCACCTTGATTATTTGACATTAAATTCAAGGAGGAGCATTCATTATGTTTTGTTTCTCTTGAGTGTTCATGACCTTGGAAGTTGAGGATCAATTCTCATCTAGTTGGTATAGGAGCTAAAACTCCTCTTTTGGTTGGTTGTTAAATCAAAACCTTCATCTTCATTGTTCAATCAAAACCCTTCCCCTTCATCCTAAATCTATGCCCAAAAAATCCACACTTTGGGTTCACCAAATTAGCCTCACTTATTAACCTTAATCAACCCTTTTAGTCCAGAAATTAAGAATCCTAAAAATAGCATAAACACATGTAACGCCCCAATAATACATAAATCATAGCTGCATTAACCAACCTAAGCTGAACACCAAGAAATCCATGGATGGGCGTTACCGCCGTTCGCAAGGACAAAGCTTCTCTTGAATATGAAAATTTAGCCATAAAATCAAAGTATAACCTTAAAGGGCATTCACGACCATTCGAAACATTTAACAACACACGGGAATGATTCTAACTTCCTAAGGTTACATCATCATACATAACTCAGTTTAATTATACAATTATAACATCAAAATACATGTTGCAGTTCAGACATATATAGCTGGAACACCAAAAAGCACCACCATAAGACATGAAAGCATCTTAGCACTCTTAGCACTTCTATCCGCCAATCTCATGGACGGTCCTGACTTATTTATCACCTGCAGCTTCCCTGCCCGCCTGAGAGCGGTTTACTGAACACTTTCCTAAAACAAAACATAAAAACATTTCGAACTGTGAGCCAAAGCTCAGTACATGCATCCCTGTACTGATAAAGATTTGTTGAAAAAGAAAATTATGAGGGCCCACTTTGCAATTCATTTTGATTTTAAAACAGGGAATGAGATGTATATAAAGCTAAGTTGTCAATTATTATCTGTTAGGCACCCCTTAGTAACTGTTACGATCTATGTATAGGTGTACACCTGCCAAGCCGACCGGAAGACCTGGCCTGAAGCCGCGTGGGTAACTGGAGGGCAACGCCCTGTAACTGATAACTGGTGGGGTCACTAATTATGTGATAAATCACTGATTCAATTGGTTCATTGATGTACTTACCAAAACATTATAATTTCGATAAATACGTGCTGATTTCTAAAGATACAGTTAATGAACGTACCTGGGGTTTTTAAAAGCTAGATCACAGAGTAAATAGATGCACTAAAACAGAGCGAATAGAATGAGTGTTTAGGCCTTGATTCTGTTCAAAAGTCATTATAGGCATATGAGGTTAGAAACGAACTTATTTTCATAATGAATACATTCACATAAAATTAGCACAGTGGATACCTTTAAATAAAAGAAAAGGCTTATAAAGAATTTGTACGAACCAGTTAATAGATTAAACTTATAAAGTTTTGATAAACTTATAAGGTTTTGATAAAGTATAGAAATGCTAAGTTAAGGCACGGTAGCGATTAGGGGAGGTAAGGGCTTCTGACGAGGGTATGGAATGAGTAATCCACAACTTATACTCCCGACTTCAAAATGAGACGTAAGACCCTAATATAAACAGTTTAGGAAGTCCCCTAAAACTTTCATTTAGGACACGAAACATGATTCCCATGACAGGTTCCATAAAATGGGGTTAGAACACCAACATGTCAGGTTTCAGTGCTGAAAAATCCATTCTGCCCAGGTTCAGTAAAATAGCCATAACTTCCTCCATAGACCTCGGATTAAGGTAATTCAGGATTCATTTTAAAGATACCATCCAGACCTATCTACCCACCTAAAATTAGAATTTTTTTCCTGGCTGATTGTTACCAGTTTTTTTCCAAATTTTGTCCTGTTTTTCTGAAAATTTCAGCAGCACTGCTTTAGTTGTTCCTTCACTTTTTTTTTCACCAAACCTCAACTCAAACTCTTTCTTAAGAGTGTATAACACACTTTGGTACATACCAACCTCATACAACATCACCCTACATAATTCCTCTTCATATTCATATCAAATAAAACTCCTTCTCCAGTCACATAAACCCACACACCTCAAATTTAACATTAGTTGGTCCAAATCTTGCATTTTGGACAAACCCTAGCTTTGGGTCACTTTGAAATCACTCCCAACTTTTACAAAACACCATAAACAACATAACAACTTCAATATATCAAGAGATAAGCAAAGACAAGGATAAAACATGCAATAAACATCACTTAAACAAGAAGCTTTGCATGACCAAGATGAAACCCTAACCCTAGCCTCATCCAATTTCAACTCCACCATAATCCATCAACAAAATGATTCTTCATACCATAAAAACAACATAATCCATTACTAAAACAACCAAAATAAGAAACAAAAACAAACAAGATTAAGAATCAAAAACAAAAATCAACATAGGGGTGAAAATAACACTTTGAGCTTGAAAAGAGGTAGATATGCTTCTTGATGCTTATAGAAGTGAAAGAGGTGTTTGGGGGTGGTGAGTGGGGGATGTTTTGAGAGTTTTTGGTGGTTGAAAGGTGGCTGGGAGGGGCTACTTTGTGTGTCGAGTAGAGACAGAAGGAGGAGAGGGAAGAGAGAGAAAGTCTCTTGAAAGCTTGGTGTAAAATGAAGATAAAGTGAAAATTTTTACAATTTATACCCCATTTACTTGGATGCAAATAAAAGTAGAAAAGTTAAAATTATCAAGCTTAATTAAGGCTTAATTAAAAGGGTTTAGCTAAACAAATAAAGATCAAGTCTTGTTGCATCGCAAATAGCCCTAAGCAGGCTTGGGTTTAGCAAAAAACTGAAACCGAGTGCATTTGTAAAGTTCTTTTTTTTTATTATTTTTTTTCCAAATTTTGAGATAAATGGTTGTGGTGCCTTGAAAAGAATTCTAAACATTAAATTCATAATTATCAAGGCCTAACTTGATTTCCAAATTCGACTAAAACAAAACCCCGAATTGCAAAGTGATGGTCTATCTGGAATGTCCATTGGAATCATAAAACAAATGAGGTAAATGAAATGATATTAATCCCATGGATTAATGAAATAAAATTAATAAGCATAATCTAGGGTCGGACTATTACAACACAAACCCAAACACAAACACAACCCTGAGCTTCACCAAAAAAGCCTTCATAAAAACCACAAAAGCTTCTCGTACAGAGCTTATGGCAAACTACCAGCGGTTAAGCCCACGGTCCATAGCAGTCCCACTTTCTTTCCCTGAACCATTTTCAGCTTTCTTTCCCTATAGCGTAGAAGATATGGCCTACTTGAGGTTCAAGATCAACTACGAAAGCTTAGAAAGCAAATGACATAAGTAAAGAAGGTTCAAGGCCAAGAAAGAACCTTCTCGCTTTGAAGGTAATAGTTTGGATCTTATCATTTATTTGGGATATGTTCAAACACTCGAAGATTATCTTGAGGCCAAAGGATGTTGAGGTGAAGGAAGTTTCACGTTGGCTACTCAAAAACTCCAAGGTTTTGCCCATTATTGGTTTAAGTTCTTAAGGGGATATATATATCTATACATACATACATACATACATACATACATATATACATACATACAT
>JACYFF010031957.1:43623180-43638279 GCA_017589665.1 Selenicereus undatus
GTGGTCAAAGACCCATAGCCCCCATTAGGGCTAAGAGTGTAGCGACCAGCCATAAGGCCGTGCTGAAGGACCCTTAGCCCCCATAGGGGCTAAGAGTGTAGCAACCGGTTATAAGGTCGTGCTTAGTGACCCTTAGCCCCTACTGGGGCTAAGAGTGTAGCCACCGGCCATAAGGTCGTGTCCAAAGACCCTTAGCCCCCATTGGGGCTAAGAGTGTAGCGACCAGCCATAAGGCTGTACTCAATGACCCTTAGCCCCTATTGGGGCTAGAGTGTAGCGGTCGACCATAAGGTCGTGCTTAAGGACCCTTAGCCCCCATTGGCATTAAGAGTGTAGCGACCGGCTATAAGGACATGCTTAAGAAGAAGAAAGGTTGCATATGAGTGCAAAAGTGGCCTCTATGGGCTTCTGATTTTATTGCTTGTAATCAAGGCATACATGTCGGTTAGAGATAAAGAAAAACATGAGCCTAAGTGTATTACTTCCTCAGGTTGCTGCTATGCCAGGTTCGTGGTATGGGAGAGTCGTTGATGGTCTCAAGGCGATATGTCCTGGGGTGGACTTGAGAAGTAACTTTGTACAGGCCTTCCCAGTTGGCCGTTAGTTTTCCATGTTCCCCTGCCCGCGTTACAGCCTCCATGCACCGAAGGACGAGGTCGCCCACTTGAATCGGCTGCAACCGTATTGCGTGGTTGTGCAGGCGTGCGATGTGGAGTTTGTAGAGAGCTTCTCAAAGGAAAGTGTCGTCGTGGATAGAAGAAAGGGGGTCGAGGGCTTTGCGGAGCGTGGCATTGTTCAACTTCTCTTGGAAAGTTGTCAACCGATGAGTGTGATGGCCAACCTCTACTAGTAAGACAGCCTCGGACCCATAGGCTAACATGACAGGGGTTTCGCCAGTAGCAGCTTTCTCAGTGGTACGTAGAGACCATAGGACGTCGTGCAATTCGTCTGCCTATTTTCCCTTTGTGTCATCAAGTTTCTTCTATAGGCCGTGGAGGATAGACTTATTGGCCGCCTCGGCTTGGTCGTTGATCTGAGGGTGAGCCATAGCAATGAATCGTGCTTGGCAACCCAAGTTGCCAAGATAGTTCGTGAGCTTGCTAGTGTCGAATTGCTTGCCGTTATCAAAAATGATGGCACGAGGAATGCCAAAGCGGGTGATAATGTTGCGCCAAATAAACCATCGCAGTTCAGCGACGGTTATAGATGCCACGGCCTCAGCCTCTATCCATTTGGTGAAGTAGTCAACCGCCATAAAAAGGTACTTGCATTATCCCGTAGCCTTAGGAAAAGGGTCGAGGATATCCATCCCCCATGTGGCGAACGGCAAGGGCCTGACAATCGGCATCATGGGGGTGGAGGGGACTCGTTGACTGGGAGCGAATTTCTGGCATTTATCGCAAGTCTACACTAATGTCACGGCATCCTCCCGTAGGCTGGGCCAGTAGTAGCCAGTGCGAATGGTCCTGATAGCTAGGGAGCGGCCCCTGGCATGCGTGCTGTACACGCCTTCATGCAGTTCTTCCAGTATCTTCTTCTTATCCTCCGGGGACACACAACGTAAGAGGGGACCAGCAAAAGATCTCTTGCATAGGATCCCCCCGTATAGGGTAAACCACTTCGACCTCTTCTTCACTTTATTCGCTTCCTTCGAATCTGAGGGAGGGGTATCGTCAGTGAGGTACGCGCGGATAGGATCCATCCATGTCGACCTTCTGTCTAACCATAACACTTCGTGTGGATCGATGCTCCTCTCTATCAAGGTCTCCTAGTGAATGTTTTTGGGCTTTCCGTCATCGGACGAGCTTGTCAGTTTAGACAGGGCGTCAGCCTGTCAATTCTCTGACCGGGGCATGTGCGTGATCACAAAGTGTTTTAGCAACTTAGTCGCCACCCGCACCTGCCGAATGTATGCAACCATGGTGTCGTCCTTTGCTTCATATGCGCCATTGAGCTGACTGAGGACTAGCTGGGAGTCAGACAAGGCTTAGATAGAATCTGCCCTTGTGGTGTAACACAACTCTATTCCGGCGATAAAGGCTTCGTACTCTGCCTCATTGTTGGACACTTTGAACATAAGCTTCAAACCATGCTCTTATCGCACCCCGGTGGGGCTTTCAATGATCAGGCCGGCCCCACTTCCGTCCTTGGTGGATGAGCCATCTACATATAGGTTCCATGGTCGTAGGTGTAAGTCACCTTCTTCGGTGGGCGTCGCATTCTTTACCAAAAAGTTAGGTATTGCTTGGCTTTGATAGCCCATCGAGGCTTAAAAGTCAGGTCATAGCACGACAGTTCGACAACCCACTTCAAGAGCCACCCTGACGCATCTAACTTCTGAAGGACATTCTTTAAAGGCTAATCGGTAAGGACCAACATCTTGCATAGGCGAACTTCTCTATGAGCGGATAGTTCACCTCCGCCCCTGCTAAGGCATGGCCTTCATAGTAGACGAGGACTTGCTCCTTTCCCCCTTTCTACTACAAGGACAGCGCTGACCGTGCGCCTCGAAACAGCCAAGTATAGGACCAGAACCTCCCCTTCCATGGGGCTGGTGATTTTGGGTAGCTGAGCCAGGTAAGTCTTCAAGGCTTGGAAAGCCTCATCAGCCCATTGGTCCCAACTGAAGTTGGCCTATTATCGTAAGATGCGGAAGAACGGATGGCACTTATCCGCAGACCCAGACATAAATCATCCTAAGGCGGCTATGTAGCCGGTTAGGCGTTGCACCTCTCTTACATTCCGGGGCGGCTTCATGTCGAGGACAACCTGGATTTTGTCTGGACTAGCTTCGATTCTGCGGATGCTGATCATGAAGCCGAGAAATTTGCCCGACCGTACCCCAAATACATACTTCTTAGGGTTCAGCTTCATGTTGAAATCCCGTACTATATCGAACATCTTTCTCAAATCATGACCACGATCCCCATCGGTCTTGCTTTTGACTATCATGTTGTCGACGTAGACCTCTATGGTCCTGCTAATGAGCGGTTCGAACAATTTATTCACCAAGCCCAGGTAAGTAGCCCCCGCATTCTTTAACCCCAAGGGCATCTTCTTATAACAGGAGAGGTCGTGTTCGGCGATGAACACAGTCTTCTCTGGATCCTCAGGGCAAAGAGGTATCTGTTGGTACCCGGAGAATGCGCCCATGAATCTCAATAAGGCATGTCTAGCCGCGACGTCCACCAACTTATCAATTTTTGGCAGTGCATAGGTATCCTTCCAGCAAGCCTTGTATAAATCCGTGAAATCCACACACATTCTCCAACTCTCGTTGGGTTTCTTTACCAACACCATTCGAGATCCATTCAGGGCATTGGCATTCTTGAATGAACCCAGCTTTCAGCAACTTCTGTACCTCGGCATTGGCAGCAGCTGCTCTATCTGGGTCCATAGGCCGCTTCTTTTGGATGACCGACCAGTGATAGGGGTCCACGTTTTACCGGTGTTCCATCACAGTTGGGCCGATACCGGGCATCTCCTCAGGCCCAAATGCAAAGACACCTTTATACTCCTGTAGAAGGGACAGCAGTGATTGCCGATCGGGGGCTGCCATATCCTGACCCAATTGAGCTGTGCACTCAGGCCACTGTGAATCTTGCTCCACCTCCCACGTGGCCTCCGGCCGGGGTTGCGAGGGTTCCTCCAAGGTGGGGGTGTGGATGACCAATGCTTCTGGGGCCATGGCAGTTGGTCCTGTCCTCCCACGCTTTTCCACTTTAGACGACCCATCAAGCTCGTGCTCCCTCAATCGCTCAACCCGGGGTCAGATTCTCACCAAGTAACATTCCCGGGCTGTCTGTTGGTCCCCCTTCATTTCACTGATGCTTTTGTCATCCGCCTCGAACTGGAGATGGAGAAGGTATGGGGCAATGACGGCTTTCACCTTGTGAAGGGTTGGACGTTCTAGAATTACATTATAGGTCGTGGGCACGTCGACGACCAAAAAGTCGACCTCAATGTTTTTAGATTTGAGCGTATCACCAAAGTGTACGAGGAGGCGGATCATCCTAGTGGGATTTACCTCCTGCCCATTGAAGCCCAAGATGGGGTGCACCAAGGGGACGATGTAACTTCCAGGGTGTGTGAACTTCTTCAAGCAGTCCCAGGTTATGATATCAACGGAGCTACTCATGTCGACCAGGTTTCACCGCAAAATTGCACTAGCTATCTTCATCTCAACGACCAGGGGGTCATTATGGGGGGAGATAGATCGTGGAGCTTTCTTTCCGCCAAAGACCATTGTGGGCACCGTTACGCGGGGTCCTTGTTTCATGGTAAGCACCTGCTGTGCACTTCTGAGCTGAGGTTTTCAAGCTGATTGAGTTATCCCTTCTGTATAGCCACTAGCTATTGTGGTTGTGACCTCCGTCGAGCACTCCTCGTCCTGCGGCTGGGGCTGAGTGGGCTTCTGTTCTCGTCGAAGGAATCGCAGTCCTCTCTTTAGAAATTGGTCAATCTGACCCTTGTCTGCCCGTTCATGGAGGGCTTTCTTTAGCTCTCGGCATTCAGTAGTGGTGTGTTCGCTCTGTTTGTGAAATTTGCAATACTTCTTGGCATTTTGCGACTTTGGGGGTGTCGTCGTAGGTTGCGGTCTTTGGAGCATAGGATGCCCTCTAACCTCCATAAGGATGCTCTTAGCATCAGTGGTAAATCGAGGATAAACCGCCTCGAACTACGGCCTCCTTTCCCGAGGGCCGGGATTCTTATCGCCATAGTTAAAGTTCTTATCCCCCAGGACCCTAGCCTTCTTCGGGGCGTCGATGTTATCAACGCGGATCTCGGTGGCGCAAACGAAGTTTGCGGCCTTCCTCAGGGCCTCGACCAACATCGTCTCCTTCTGTTCAGCCAAGGAAAATTTGAAGCGGCCGCTCTTTAGACCGTTCAAGAAGGAGGTGTCTGCCACCCTGTTTTCCAAGTCCAGAATCAGCACCACCTTCTAATGGAAGCACTTGACAAATTTGACAAGCGACTCCTGCGGCCTCTGCTTGATTTTTCATTGGTGGATACTAGTCCTCCTTTCCTTACGGTTGGCGATTAACAAATTTGTTAGCTAGGTCTTGGAAGCAGGTTACGCTCCCCGGAGGCAGACCATTAAACCATGACTGCACCACCCCCTTCAAGGTAGCAGGGAAATATCGGCAATAAGCTGCGTCATCTACGTCTTGCACATACATCTGTGCCTTATAGACCCCCAAGTGCTCTTTCGGGTCTGTCGTCCCATTATCGAGGTCTAGTGTAGGCATCTTGACTTTCCCGTAGCGTAGAACATTGATGATTTCAACGCTGAATGGGGTAGAGAAGGGAAGAGCAGTCGGCTGAGCAGCCGTTCTCGACACCTTGATGGGGATTTCAGGATGGCGCTCCACCTCAACAACAGAAGGACTCATCCTCTCCCGGCCGTGCCACAAAGTTCTAGCGGGAGACCGGTCTCCTCGGTGGGGCTCTTGGCTGCGGGTCCCCCGTAGGGGCGGACTCCGGGTGCGATCCCGATGGGTACGGCGCTTTGGGCTAGGCCAACGCCTGCCCGAGATCTCCCCCTGAGGCTTGGAAGTCTGCTCTTGCTCTTGGAATCAGGCGGTCCGCCTGGAATGGGTTGCATAGGGTGTGGAGGTAGTCGTAGACTTGGCCGTCGCCTCATGCGTGGGGAGGCCTCCAAGTCTCGCCGCCATGCCTCGATCTTGTTGCTCTGTATAGGCCGACTGCTTTGGTTCGACCAAGATATCTCCTACTCCCGCTCAACGTAGCGAGGAGACGGTACCCGCTCCCACTGATTGGAGGGTTCGCACCCATTGTTGGGTGCATAGTCAAAGTGATGGAGTGGCCGGGCTGAGTGTGCTGCTGCCATGGCCCTTTTTACCTGTCTGTCATGGTGGACGTAAAGTTTTTCAAGGCATCCACCGTGACATACGCTTCTCATTCAGGAGGGGGGCTAGGTGCTCGAGGATTTACCTGCGAAGTTTCTTAAGCATCCTGCACCTCAAGAGGCGCGGAGGTATTAACTGCAGGGGCCTTATCCCTGCGAGTCTGTGCCCGTGTTGCTTCACTTACTACCATCGCCACCGCTCTTTCCCCACAGGCGGCGCCAATCTGATTCTGGATGAATTCTCTGAGGTACGGTTGATGATGACGAGGGACGAAGGAACGAGTTTATCTGATGGCTAGCGTGCAACACCTGGCGCCCTTCTCTCCAAATGGCCCAACCTGTACAAAGGGCACCCCCGGGTTGTGTACCGAGGAACGCCTCTCCGACGCTGAAGTCAGTCTAAAGTCCAAGTCAAATGTTGAGAGAGAGAGAGAGAGGAAGGACTTCAGGTGAGAACAACTTGTCAAATTAGGTAAACCTCATTAAAAAATCTCTTGTATTGCCTTCGCTTATATTCTTTACTTGCTTGCAATTTCTAAGCTTATTCTTATAGCTTAGTAAAGTCTTTGACAATATTATTGTTTGTTTTGAGAGTTTTTATTGGTATACCTGTTTCTTATCACATAGAATGCAACTACTTAGTAGAGTTCTGATCTTTTAATGAAAGTCAACTTTGCTTGGTTTTGATGAAAGTTAAGTTTAATATCTATTAGAGTGAAGACTTAAGGTCTACCCTAGCAGAGCTTCCATTGCCTATCACCTTATAATAGGGTTTGATGAAAGTTTAGTATCTATTAGAGTAAAGTTAGACCATCAACTATTTAGAGACACCAGAGGTCTGGCAAGTATGTTAGAGTCATAGATCTGTGAGAATCGATCATTAGAAAATTACCAAACTTGACCATCTGACTTTAGAACTGGTGCAATCTAATGAAAACACTGATAGTTAAACGATGGTTTAATTGCCTCAAAATGTTAATAGGAAGGGTGCCTTAAGGTTTGATGTTCGAGCCTTGCTATATGGTGTTTTTTGTTTCTTCATATTTAGTTTTGTTGATTAGTTTTTGGGTGAAGATTTGCTTTCCCAAGTTGTTGGAGTGTGCTTCTTATATTAGTGGAGGATGAGGTCACATGTTCAAACCTTGCTACACACACTTTCATTGTTTTTTCACATGTAATTTCGTTCATTATTCATTTTCATTTCATTCATTATTCGTTTTTACACACATGGGATATGAAATGAGATGTCATGTTAGAGTCTTGTGTTCTGGAAAGCTTGGGCGTTGACATGTACTTGGAGATGTTCAGATCAGTTTGGTTTTTAGGCTTTTCTAGCGAGTAAAACACCGAGTAGAAGTTATCGAAGTGTTCCGCACGAGGTACCCAATGGATCGGCTTACCATTGCATATTATTATTTTCAACACCCCTATCTGAAATTCCTGACTTCGCCACTCTTTGTGCAAACGAAGAATATAAGGAATGTGTATAGAAATGTTGAATGAGAAAGCATATTCATATGATTGAGTTATTTATTTTAATAAGAAAACGCTCCTCAGGCCATCTTTATTATCAACACACCGTGAACATTTATGAACCTAATTAAGTACCTTGCAACAAAGTGCAATCAATGGAGATCTTGTACATTTGAAAGGCAAAGTCATTTGCTTATCTTTATAACAAAAACGTGATTTACTTTGTGGTCTACCAAATATGACAAGCTGTAAATGACAGATGAAGCAAGCAAGACTCAAATTGTCATCTTTAATGCATATCTATTAAGATCAAGCAATTAATGCACTACAGAGAACATCCTCTCAGACTATCCAATCAGCCGTCCTAATGTTAAGATTAGTAACAAGATTAAGAGCAACAACTAAATCTATTGTTATATTGATATGAGAGGTTAGGATGATTATTCCACTTATGGGAATGAATTCAAAGTGCAAAGAAAACGAAAGAAAATGTTGATCAATTATACAACAACAACAACAACACCTCCCAGTGTGGGTCCCGCTTTCGCGTGGTCTGGGGAGATCCAGCTATAGGCAACCTTACCTCTACCGGCATTCCTACCCGTAGAGAGGCCGATTCCAAGATACCCACAAAAAAGGATTTTGTGAAAATGTTTTATATAAGAAAGGTTTTGTAAAAACATTTAAATGGGAAAATTAGGGCCACATAGCAAGTAGTGACTAAGAAAAATTAAAAGGACAAGATGTTGAAGCTGTAAAATGCCATAACAATATAACAGAGGACGGTAACATACCTTGACTATCAGCGGTAAGCAAACGCTGTCTCTTCCCATAAGAAAGTACAACCTGCATACGAGCACGACAAACCCCTACCAGCATTAAGCTACTACAGCCAAAAGACCACTACGGAGTCGACTCTCTGCGATCTAAGATCTTAATCCTATCCCTTCACAGCCTCCTATCCTGAGCCATGTCCTCCGTCAAACCCACAACTTTCAACTCCCCTCTAATCACCTCGTCCAAACTCTTCTTTGGTCGACCCCTCCCTCTTTTACCTCCGGGGATGTCGATCATCTCACATCTCCTCACTGGAGCGTCCACACTTCTCCTTTTTACATGGTCAAACCATCGGAGTCTTGTTTCTCACAACTTTTCTTCTGTGGGAGCTACTTTAGCTAAGTCCCTAATGACTCCATTCCTAATTCTGTGTATTCTCGTAAATCCACACATCCACCTAATCATCCTCATCTCTGTTACCATCAACCTTTGAACCTGCGCCTTTTTTAGAGGCCAACATTCCGATCCATATAGAACCGTCGGTCTAACTACCATTCGATAGACTTTGCCTTTAAGTCCTAAAGGCACCCTTTTATCACACAACACACCTGAGGTAAACTTCCATTTTTGCCAGCCCAATTTTATTCGCTGGTTAATATCCTCATCAATATCCCCATTCTGCTGAATGATCGAGCCAAGATACTTAAACTTATCAACCTTAGGTATCGAACTCCCATCCAGGGTGACTTCTCCCCCCGCCTCTACCCTTCCACTGAAACAACAATGAAGGTACTCTGTCTTCGATCTACTTACTCTAAAACTTCTAGCTTCCAGCGTAAGCCACCATCGCTCCAACCTGTCATTAACTCCCTATCTGGTCTCATCAATAAGAACAATGTCATCTGCAAATAGCATACACCATGGTAACGCATCTTGAATCCCTCTTGTAAGTTCATCCATAACTAAGGTGAAAAGAAAAGGGCTTAAGGCGGAACCCTGATGCAGACCCATACCAATGCCTAAGTCATTGGTGACCCCTCCCGGCATCCTAACACTCGTCCTACCTCCCTCATACATATCCTTAATAACTCGAATATACAAGGGTGACACTCCTTTCTTTTCCAAGCAACTCCATAACACTTTACGCGGGACTCTATCATATGCTTTTTCCAGGCCAGTGAGCACCATATGAAGATCCACGTTTCTATCTCTGTACAAACCTATGAGCCTTCTAAGAAGGTAAATCGCCTCTATGGTCGACCTGCCTGGCATAAAACCAAATTGATTCTCTGAAATCGAAACATCATTTCGCAACGTTCTCTCAATCACCATCTCCCACAACTTCATAGTGTGCCTGAGCAACTTTATACGCCTAAAATTATTACAATCTTGAATATCCCCTTTGTTCTTGTATGGAAGGATGACTGTACTAGACCTCCATTCTCTGGGCATCTTAGAGGTCCTAAAAATAACATTGAAAAGCTCCGTTAGCCACTCTAATCCTTCTTCACCCAAACACTTCCATACTTCCACCAGAATCTAATCTGGGCCCTCTGCCTTCCCATTAGCCATCTTCTTTGAGGCCTCTTTAATCTCGACCTTTGTGATATGACCACACATTCACGGATCAAGTCGCCCCTCACTACACTCTCTGCCCCTACTACGGGAGTCTTCTATCACTTCCCCATTAAGGAGTTTAGAAAAGTACCTTTGCCATCTCTCATTGATTTCTGAATCCTCGGACAACACCTTACCATTTTCATCCTTGATGCACCTCACAACACCTAAATCCCTTGTTTTTCTTTCCCTAGCCCTAGCCAAGGAAAATTCCAATTACTTGATCTAAAATGGAATACTCTTGCAGTTCAAGATTAAGGGCTAAGATTGAATAAGCCTTTTGACAGCTAATACTTAAGTATCTAATGGTTCAGGGATAGTAAGAAAAATGTTAAAGTAGATGACCAATATGAAGAATAATGGTTAAAATACTTGAGGATATTGATTGAATAGAAGAAAAACACTTGTAGACTTAGTACTCAACTCTTAAATTTTAAATCAATCGTGGGTTTTGCAAGAGTGAGTGAGTGGTACATTGGTACTACTTTTCTACTGGTGTTATCCACCCGAGAGTTATGGAACTCTAAAGGTTTTCCTAAAGCACTCTAACAAGCTCAACGTTTAGAGTGTTCTAGGAAAACTTTGATTAGGCAAGGGGTTAAGGTGCTCTTGCTAAGTGTATTATTAAACTTATTAGAACATATAAAAAAAAGTTTGATTTTATCCAGGTAGTTAATGTGCTCATACTGAGTATATCCTGAGGAGATAAATACAATTGGTTGAAATCCTAAGAAGGGAACCTTATGCAATGACTACCTCCAAATTAGATTGGGTGATCTTTGTGCTAAAATTCCTTGTGTCATTTCATTTAGTTTCTTGCACTGCTCAGAATCTATAAGCAAATCTTTGTTTCTATTTTTCAAAGACTTTGTTAGATTTGCTTTTGCATGTAGATCCACTGTCTCTCAGAGCCTCTGACATATCTATCGTTGCACATTATTTTACTCATAGTCAAAAATTTTCAAGTGCGAAAATTTTCAAGTGCAAAAACTAAGAATGAGATTAAGAAATCAAAGGATTAAAACACTCAGGTTAGAATTAATAGCATGATTATGCTAGCGAATCAATCACTAACCCAATCAAACAAAACCAAGCATTTCATCATGAGTAGACAGAATGTCAATTAAGCCCATCTCCTCCCTTTCTTAAGGGCCGAGGGCTAATCCTAGCACTATAGCAGGTTATTTTCATCGAAATAAGTCAAAGACTTACAAGATCTACAATCCTGAATCCCAATTTGAACTTCAATTATTTTCATATCAAAATCCTAATTTCATACTAAGTCACGCTAGGCAAAGGTTTCATCTCTCAATATTCAGCTAAACCCTAATAAAATTGGATGAACGATCTTTCAAGCAATTCATCAAACACGTGGTACGCATAGTAGAAATCATACACACAAACATGGGAGAAGTAAGGATTTGGGGCTAAATCATGATTCAACTAAACATAAACAACGTTAATACCAACCTAAGTTGGGAGACTTAGCCTAGAGTCATATTGGCAACACCAATTAAAAAACCCAATTCAACAAACACAATAATCATAATTCCCTAAAATAACAAAGATGAACAAAGAAACAATTAAGAGACAAACTTGAATTTAATCGTTGCAGAAAGGTAGAACAATCTTTAATCGTGGAAAATTCAATCCGAAAGCACTAATAAAATCCCCCTCACAAAACCCTAGAAAATGCCTAAGAAAAGTGCTCCCAAAAGAAAACAAGAGATGTCTCAAAACAGGCCCTGAAAAACAATTAAGTCGCGAAAAATTAGGGGACATACGACCCTACAAAAATGCACACAGCTAGCCATGCAAAATTTCTCAGTAGGGCGCACGGTCGTGGAAAAGTGCACGACCAACCATGCAACTCTGTAGGAACTTTCTGCCTCAGGTGCACGGCTAGTTGTGCAACTTTCTAGCTTCAATTTCTAACTTGTGCAACCATGCTACATGCACGATTGGCCATGCAAGTGTCTTCCCTTTGATTCCTTAAGCCTTTGACCCTTCCATTCAATCCTCGAACCTCGTTCCTCCCCGTAGTATTACTCCTCGTTCACTTTTGAGCCAATAAGCATTAAAATTCTTCTAATTAAGACCAACATACCTACAAAAAGAAGATTTGGTCCAATAAGATAATCATGACCAACGAGGAGCAAATGTTAGCCAAATCTTCCACTAATCTTAGGGAATATATGGAACAGGTTGGTGGAATTAAAAGGTTCAAATGGTGAAATTAGAGGTATATCAAATTCCTCATTCTTATCTCTTACATGTCCCCAAGCAAGACTACTCTTGGATGATCAGAAAGGAAGATGAGCCTCTAAACACCTCCTCCTCAAGAGAGGGATAATAACTTATCGATCAAATAATCATCCATCAAGGAAGTTCAATAAAGGTATCCCAAGCATTTTCAATACAACACATACACCATTATCTATAGACTACTCTACCTAGATACAACACACCAATCACCCCAGTATTGATTGACAAAGTAAGACAAGATATTCCTCAAGATGTGGTGAGCAAGAGTGATCGGTAGAACCTCGCTTTGGAATAAAATGGGACACTTCTCTCAATTTGTTTGGATTGTAGAATTCAAGTACACTTAATACTCATACCAGTCATGCAAACTACCATATGCTTGGCAAAGCTCTTTATTCTCCACCACTCATGCAAAATACAAAGTTGTCAATCATGGGGACTTGCAAGAGGGTTGTAATGAGGCAAAGGTTATGAGTGAGAAGGTGAATCATTCTAGAAAAAGTGGAGTTACTAGCAAAGAGACTAGGGAGTTCAACACTTCCACAACAATAAAAATTCCACTTTACACATCCATTGGAAATGAGATAAAACCCCCTTAAAGAAAACCATATAAAAGGAGTTGGTCAGACTTATTGAGTGATTCACCATGCCAAACACTTATTCATAACTTCTCTTTTTCACTTTTTTTCCTTTCTTTTTTTCAATTCTCTTCAAAATTTTTTCCTTTTTTTTTTCTCAAGAGGCAAAAACAAAAGGTTGAATGACATAGGAAATACAAACTCTCAATATATTCTCCTTGAAATCAAACACTACCATTGGAAAACACCCAGATAGATGGAACCGTCACCAAAATTTACCCAAGTAAATGTAAAAGTGTTGCTCTACTAGACTTTGGCTAAGGTGTGAAGATTCTGCATAGGCCAAAGGTACAGTGAATAGGATGCAATAATAAAATAGGGAAAGGCTCAAAGGGATAGTAAGAGGAATAATTCATATCAATGGTTGGCTTTTAGGCTCATGTGGTTAAGTAAAACAAAGGGAGCCTTAATCACGTTAACATATTACACCTACCAAATGTAATATCAAAGAGAAATATGCCAACTTCTAGAGATGCATTCATCGATGAGTCACACAAGAAAGCAAATATGAGACTATATGTAGTGAATAGTCATTAGGTTCAATATCTCATAAGTCATTCTACCATAATCAATGGAACTCACTCAAAAATGCCACTTATTGAGGCCAATCAGATTGAATTACATCAATCTCAAGGGTGAATGGCACACAACATAGGGCAAAGCAATTTAAAATGGTGATGTCAACACAATTTCACAAAATTTACACCAAGACAAGCCATGCCTCAACGCATAATCGATTCAATCAATCAATCAGTACTCCTTACATAATGATCATCAGAGGAGTTTTCGCAAACTCTTATTTCAATTTTTTTTTTATTTTTCAATTTTTTCAAAAGTAAAAAATCCAACTAAGAAGGAAATAAAACACATAGCGGATAACGAAGAGAAAGGTAAGGAGAAGGCTAAGGATGGGTACCTAGAAAGCTTAAGAATGCCTAGCTCGATCATTTCTCCGCTTATGATGTAACATCTAGCCTATATGCTCTATATTACATGCTCAACTAAACGAAAAATGCAAAAATGACCTAATATAACTACATGAAATTCTACTTATATGATGCAAATGCAAGAGATGTTATTCAAATCCCACCTTGTAGTACATAATTTCACCCAAATGAGCTACAAGCTTACAACCCTATGCTTCAGACTTTCATTTCCCTCAATGTAGGGACAAAGGAACAAGGGAGTAAAAGCTTATAAGGTGAAGGGGAGAGTGGCTGACGGGGGAAGAATGACACCTCATTTTTTATTTTTTTTTTTGAAATGAGAAAACAATTAAACACTTGGGATGTCTCTAAAGAAGCGCTTGTTTAAGATCCCTAGCATGACCTTTACCTTAGGCGGTGGGAGACGACGAGAAGGAGGGAGGTGGGAGATTCGAAGTGGTGAATGGTGATGCATCCACCACCTCTCCAGGATGGAAAGTAGTGCCTTTCATAGGGTGCAGAATGCCTTGGGTCAAGTAACCCATCTCCTTTAAACACCCATATCCCAGAGACGGCTTCAAAAACCAGATGAGGGACAGAAGCTACAGGAACTGGAGGTGTTGGAAGTGGAAGGTTGGTGGGCAGTAGAAAGTGGAAGTTTATGTACTTCCCACACAAATAAAAGGATATCCTTCCTGCAGTAACATCAATCACAACTCCTGCAGTTGCTAAGAGTGGCCTCCTCAATATAATAGGTAATTGGGAGCTGTCATCCATGTCTATCACTATGAAGTCGTATGGGATGACAAACTTACCCGCCAGGACTGGAACATCTTCCAAAATGCGTATAGGCTGCCTGATGGAGTGATCTGTTAGTTTTATGGTCATGTGGGTGGGCTTCATGTCCTGGAGATGAACCTTTCCATAGATAGAGAGGGGCATGAAGCTTACACTGGCTCCCAAGTCACAAATGGCCCTCTCAATCTCCAGATCCCATAAAGAGCAAGGAATGGAGAAAATCCTTGGATCCTGTAGCTTCAACGTCGACTTGCTCTGAAGAACCATGTTGCACACCTCTCGCATAGGGGCTATTGAAGTCTCTTCAAGCGTGGTTGCCTTGGGAAAGGAGCTCTCATAAAAATTTCAGGCAAAAGGGTGCTTTTTTAACAGCTGTTGAAGGGTTTTTGAGGGGTGGAAAATTAAACTAAAGAAAAAGAGAAAACCTCAAATACTCGATTGTCAGTTGTAGTGCTTAAGGGTCGGTCCACAGGAAAGACGTGAGATTTATGGTCATTTAAAACAAAACAGTTAAAACTAATTATCTAAATTGAGTGAAATTATTTAAAGCAATTTTAACAACCTAATTCAACTAAACTCTTCTAATCTACTAAACGATTGTTTTTAACTAAGAATGAAAACTACCTGATAAACTAAATCGACTAAACCTAAACTAATACTTATGTTTATGTTAATTAACCAAATTAATTAAACTAAACTTGAAATTAACCATGGTTTAAAACTAACAACCTAATTA
>JACYFF010031957.1:43638289-43666732 GCA_017589665.1 Selenicereus undatus
AACCTAACTCTAAAACTGGAATTTAAACCTAAACTAGCCTAAAACTAACTCTGACCTTCGCTCCCCTCCATAGCGTCGCCTTCTTCCTTGCTTAAATACTCGAAGCCCATCTCGATCTCGAACCTTTGTCTGGTGGTGGTGTGCTGGGCGGTTAAGATGAGGCCAGCGAAGGGTAGGACGTGGCCTGGTGTTTGTGGTGGTGGATGGGTTTGGGAAAACCGTGGGCTGGTGAAGAACGGTGGGTAGAGAGTGGTTTTGGTTTCTGGGTTTCGTGGGAACGGTGGGCTGGGGTGGTTTTGGGGTGAGAGAACGGGGTAGAGAGAGAGAGATGACGAGGCAGAGAGAGAATGGGCATGGAGGGAGTTTCTGGGTTAGGGTGAGGAAGCAGGTTCTGGGTATTGAAGCAGAAGTCGGGGAGAGAGAAAGAAGCTGAGGAAGAAGCTGCAGAGAGAGAAAATGAAGGGGAGGGGGTTTTAATGGAAGTCGGTCCAGCTGAACCGGGCCGGTCCGGTTTTTTTCTGGACCGGTCTGGTTTCTTTTTTTCCTTTTTCCTTGGCTGGTTTTTATCGAATTTGGCCCGATTCTTCAACCTCTGACATTTCTTCTATTTTTCTCACTTTTTCTGCCATTTAAGCCCTTTTTCTGCATTTATTCAAAATCTGCAAAATAAAATAAAATCAATTAAAAACCTTAAAAATATTATTAAAACGAGCCTAAAATCTGTGTAAAAGTACCTTAAAAATATATCATTTTTGGTTCAAACAAGAGCTTCCAAGAAGGGGACATTAACATATACCCTCTTCAGCAGATCTAGGAACCTAACAAACCGAGGCTCAAGTATGAATCTTGCCACCCTCTGAGCATATAGAATAAGGGGCTGGTAAGGGTGGGGTAGAGGTGATTGAGTACCCGTCTGCTCTAAATTTTGATTCCCTTGTTTTTTTCATCTTGTTTGTTTTTGCAGACATAGGAGTTGAAGCTATCTCCTGAAGCACCATCACATGGCTCTCCATCAACTTCTCACCTCCTACAAAAATGGCATTGATGTGACCCCTAGGGTTGGTCTCAACTGGCCCGATAGCTACCCTTGGGGCCGAGAGAGACTGCTAACTTGTTGAGCGATTTGAGCAATTTGGGTATCCATCATCCTCTGGTGGAAGGCCATAACATTGAACTTGAAGGTCAACTGATTAATTGACTCACAAAGCACTTTATTAGTCTTGGTTTGAGTCCAAATAAAGCTCTCCATAAGATTCTCTAAATTAGATTTTGGCTGTGGGGGTTGAGGGGGTGGTTATGTAGAGCTCTATATTAGAGCCCGGGTGCCTGTATAGTATTTTGAGTTTGAAGATTAGGGTTCTTGTAAGGAATGTTGGGGTTGCTTTTCCATCCGGAAGTGTGAGCATTCGGGTAGGAATTGTTCAGTAGTGGTGATGGACTGAAAGCATGCATGACTAGACCTAGCAAATGGGTCATTCGGTTCGGGTACGGGTCGGTTTAAGTTCAGGTTGGGTCATGTTTGGGTTAAGTGACATTTCGGGTCGTTTCGATTTGGGTCGGGTATGGTTCGGATCGGATCGATTTCGGGTCAACTAATTTTTGGTGAAATACGCTCGTCATGTCAAAACAAGCAACTTTGTTGAAAATTTTAGGTCGGGTATGGTTAGGGTCGGGTCAATTTGGGTTTTGGGTCCACTTTCAGGTGAGCATACTTCGGGTGTCGGGTCGGGTATGGGTCCGGGTCATTCAGTTCGGGTTTCGGGTCTCGGGTCAGTTTTGCCAGATCTATGCATGACATTAGCGTGTTCAATGAAAGGGAAGTCATTGTAGCACTTAACAGATGTGTATCCTGGCACACCACAAGTCTCGCATATAGCATATACCCCAACTGATAAGCCTAACTGCCTAGTGTAGGTGAGGTGCCAACTCTATCAAGTCTCTGTGCTAGTGCATCTACCCTGCTGGCTAGTAATGTTACAACGTCGACCTCATACTTGCCACTGCTTCTCTTCGGGGTGGCCCTTTCATTAGACCAATGATAATTTTTAGAAGTCATCTCTTGCGACAAAGCCTTCGCCACTTTGATGGCCTTGCCCATGAGAGTGCCTCCTGTTGCAGCATCTATAGAGATCTTCACTAACTATTCTAGCCCACTATAGAATGTTTGGACTAGAAGCCAGTCAAGAACACCATGATGAGGGCACTGTCGCTGCAGGTCTTTGAATCTCTCCCAAGCTTTATACAAGGTTTCCCCATCCTGTTGAGCAAATGAGGTGATATCCGTCCTCAGCATCGCAGTCATGCTCGATGGGAAATATTTACTGAGGAAGGCTTTGAGGAGAACTTCCCATATGGTAAAGGAGTTGTGTTCCTCATTCCACTACCAGTCACTAGCCCTATCCCTTAAGGAAAATGCGAAGAGTCTTAGCCAAAATGCATTAGTAGAAACCTCATTTAGCTTAATTGTGTCGAACGTCACAAGCAAGTTGCGAAGGTTCATATTGGGGTTCTCTAAAGGGTGCCCGCTGAACTGGTCTCTCTCCATAAAGGTGACTAGCGCTTGCTTGAGCTCAAAGTTGTATGCCTTTACAGCAGGCCTCACGATGGAAGACTCCGCTCAAGTAGCTCTAGGCATGGCATAATCACGGAGCACCATGTGTTTGTCTCTGCCTCCCATCTTTACCGCTCTCTTCTTCTTCTTTACTTAACCGCCTCGCTTCCATGCAGTTGCTTCAATCTTAGAATCAAAGCAGACAAGGTTTTGTTTGCCCTGATTTCAGCAGTGCATACAAAGCAAGCATCGTACCAAGCATAAGTAGTGTCAACCAAGAATAACGAAGAACTAACAACTACTAAAACGAAACTAAAATCCTAGTCTAGATTATTCTAACCCGCTCTGATATCGAAAGAAATAAGTTCCCCGACAACGGCGCCAAAAACTTGTTACAGTTAAAACCACAAGCGTACAGCATAGCTGTAGCTAGCAATCGATGAGTACGTGGCGATCCCACAAGGAACTCGCTTTCAATTACCAGAACTAATCTGAATACTCAATCCAAGAAAACCGAATTTGGAGATTTAACTAACAGCTAAGAAAGCAATAACAACTAAGAATGGGATTAAGAAATCAAAGGATTAAAACACTCAGGTTGGAATTAACAACACGATTATGCTAGCGAATCAATTACTAACCCCATCAAATAAAACCAAGCATGTATCATGAGTGGATATAATGTCAATTAAGCCCATCTCCTCCCTCTCTCAACGGTTGAATACTAATCCTAGCACTATAGCTGCCTATTTTCATAGGACTAAGTCAAAGGCTTACAAGATCTACAATCCCGAATCCCAATTAGAACTTCAATTATTTTCATATCAAAATCCTAATTGTCTACTAAGTCATGCTAGGCAAAGGTTTCATGTCTCAAATTTCCCCTAAAGCCTAATAACATTGGATGAACGATCTTTCAAGCAATTCATCGAACACATGGTTCAAATAGTAGAAATCATAGATACAAACATGGGAGAAGTAAAGGTTTGGGGCTAAATCATGATCTTACTAAACATACATGACGTTAATCCCAACGTAAGTTGGGAGATTTAGCCTAGAATCATATTGACAACATCAATCACAAAGCCCAAATCAACAAACACGATAATCATAAAACCCTAGAATAACAAAGATGAATAAAGAGAGAATTAAGGGACAAGCTCAAAT
The DNA here is from genome assembly GCA_017589665.1 of Selenicereus undatus. NCBI lineage: Eukaryota > Viridiplantae > Streptophyta > Magnoliopsida > Caryophyllales > Cactaceae > Selenicereus > Selenicereus undatus. The sequence continues at coordinate 43,642,008 of JACYFF010031957.1, forward strand.
TCATCATTGCGGAAAGGTAGAACAATCTTTAATCATGGAAAATTCAATCCAAAAGCAATAATAGAATCCCCTCACAAAACCCTAGAAATCGCCTAAGAAAAGTGCTCTCAAAAGAAAAACAAAAGATGTCTCAAAATAGCCCCCGAAACACAATTAAGTTGCGAAAAATTGCAGGGATGCACGGACAGCCGTGCAAAATTTCTGGCAGGACGCACGACCGTGCAAAAGCGTACAGCCAGCCGTGCAACTTTGCAGGAACTTTCTGCCTAAAGTGCACACCGTGCAAAAGTGCACGACCAGCCGCACAACTTTATAACTTCAATTTCTGACTTGCGCAACCATGCTTACATGCACGTCTGACACGCCGTGCAAAAGTCTACTACTACTACTACTACTACTACTACTACTATTACAACAACAAAAACAACGATGACAACGAAAACAAAAACAAACAATGACTTTAATAATATCAATAAGAACAATGGTAATAATAATGTGGACACCAACTTGTATTCTCAGAACAAAGACTGAACACATATTACATGGTACGTGCATTGACGGTCTTGTGATGACACCTATTCAACTCATTGGTGAAAAAGTAACTTAATTCCACGTTTTCTAAAGGCTTTAATCCCTAAAAAATGGATTTGAAATTTAAATTTTATTAAAACATTTCAAAGAATCAAAAGATTTGCAAAAAAACCAAATAAGGGCCAAATTAGCCTATTATGTGAAGATTCGGTGATTGATGGGCATAGGTACCTCACCCTAGTCACTCATTGAAAGTTCTTGGCAACGACATATTATGAGCCAACTCTGATAAGGAGCATAATAGATATGTGTTAGATTATAAGATGTGTGTAGCAATATACACCTTCTCACCCTTAGGGCCATAACCTTCTGAACGTTTATACAAATGTCACAAAACTTATTTCAGTAAAAACTAAAGCGAATAAGTTTTCCAATAAATAAAGGTTCAACACAATTAAAGGTTGGACGATAAAGTTATAGCTTGAACAAGTTGACCCAGTAAAATAGTCATGTCAAGACTAGCGATATGCCGAAGGGCTGTATTTTCCAATGTTGTCCATTGCAAGCTATGCCGCTAGGCCTTTCCTGCTCCGCATGGCATATTTTGGCTAAGATTTCTATAGAATCTGCACCTATACTGATTTACAGAATGTAGTCTTCATTGTTTCCACAAAGCCTAAGGGGTCTCACCTCGTAACTAGCATAAATATGGATGTGCCCTTCTCATTTGAAGACACATTCACCATGCATCTCTTATTTTCTCCCTTTCCTGGAGAGACGATCCTTTTCTCTAACATCTTCCTCCCATTCCTCTCTCTTACTCTCTCGTTCTCTCCGCTTTCTCTCTCTTTTACACACACGTACATACACATACACAAAGGTGTTCAGCTAATGACAAAGTGAAAGGTGGTGTTGCACTACCATTCTTCTAAAGGTACCACTTGCATGAATCCTTAGGCTTAGCATAGGATATTCATCTTATGTATGTTTTAAGGCATCTGTTTACCACTTTTGTTTGTCTATTTGTTTAGAGTAGATAAGTAGTGGAAAGTAGTAAGTTAACCCCCTGAATTGAGCAAAAAGCTTGCATGAATTGGCTTATGAAAATGTACCCTCTGTCACTTATGATGGACTAAGGACAACCATGTAGCTCGTAAATATTGTCTAGGTTCTAGGTAGCATTGAGCTGCGACCAAGTTAGAGAACGGCTGAGCTAAGTCCATAAGATGAGCAGATTTGCTCATTCTATCCACCATTGTAAAGATAGCTTCCTTCCCAAATGGACTTTGCCCATCTCTTAGTGAAAACAATTGGAAATGGGGCAGGGGGCCCCATTGAAGGGGTTACATCACAACCATGTCCTCCTAGATGCTTCTAGTGATCTAAAATAGTTACAACAATCCAAGTCAGGTTAATGAATCATACTTGTTGGCTAGACAAGTGATGCAATTCCCGATGTGCCTAGAAATGTCCTTATTCATCCTCTTCTAGTGGATTAACAACCTTAGAATTTTTATGGCTGCATGTCTTAATTGTCAAGATTTGAGTGCATCGTGTCCCCACTTGAGTAAAGCAAGTCGTAATTTGGGATCAAGTCAAATAACTACCTCACCATTCTTTTTAACTAATACAAGTCACAAGTATACTTACAAATATGAATACTATGCCACAGTTTCTAAATAAGCTACTCAAGTGGGATCTAATGTCCAACTTTGTTGTATGTAAATGAGCAAGCTTGGCTCAACGGTAGACAGAGCTAGTCATATGATATTTGATTCCTTTACTCTAGATACGACATTTGTAGCATAAATTCTCTTTCCATTTTCTATGGTGAATCTCACAATTAAATGCCATCAATTTCGAGAGCTAGAATTGTTGGAATGGAGTCGATATCCTATCCTCTATGAGCCATTTCAAACTCTTTTGGTCATTCTGAATAATAAAATGTTGCCCCATGAAGTACTTGCCCCACTTCATAATGCAAAAATAACTGCTAGTAATTCTTTCTCATAGATTGATAGTGCTTGCCATTTGGGCCCCAAGGTTTTGCTTGTATAAGAAATAGGATGGTCCTTCTATGCTAGGATAAGCTCAATACCCAGTTTGAGTTGCATCAGTCTCCACTTGGAGTGTCTTAGTAAAATTAGGAAGGGCTATATAAAACACTTGTTGAGCCTTAAGGGACTGTGAAAATGACCCTTTTTTAGGGGGTTTCAGCAGTATGCGGATGGGGGCATATGCCTTAATGAATATTTTTTAATAGCTTGCAAACACTAAAAATCCTCTTAGCTCTCTTGCTATGGGTAGAGTGTAGGCCCACTAACCATTGTAAGGATCTTTTTTGGATCAATTGCTATATCTTGCCTTGAAATTGAATGTCGTGAACATTGCCAAAAATATATTTGCTTTTGTTGGCTTGGAGTGAGACTGCATTGTTTCAAATACCTTTTGTAAGTGATTTATACAAGACTCCACAAAAGGCCTATACTTAAATGTCATCAAAATATACCAACACACCTTTTCTTAGGGACAGCTTAAAGATGTGTTTTTCATCAAATATCCGACGGTTGTTGGGACATTTGTGAGCCCAAATGACATCACAATGAACTCAAAATGGTAACATCCGGTTTTAAAGGTAATTTAGTGGATGTCATTTTCCTACACTGTGATTTGGTGATAACTAGTGTGAGATCTATCTTAAATGCAGTGGGCCCAACAAGTTCATCCTCCAATTCTTCACAAGTGGTACAAGGAATTTATCTTTGGCAGCTTACTGGTTAAGTTCTCTGTAGTCTCATCATAAAATCCCATGATCCATCATTCTTTGTCACTATGACTTTGGAAGATGCAAAGGGGCTATCACTGTGTTATACAATGACATAGTCTTGCATGTCTTAGTCTTGGCTTTTAGTGATATCCTTTTGTTTAAGAGGATATCTGTACGGCCTTATATAACAAGTAGTGGCCTTGACTTCAAGGGAATTTTTTTGGTTGAAAGAACCCTATGTTAGGTAGCAGTCCTTTAGGTTCACTAAATAGGTCATGAATTGATTAGGGAGCAAGGGACAATGGGGAGTACATTACCTCAGCTTCAATTGCTTAGCAGTATAGGTGTCTAATAGTAAGATAACCCACTTCAGCTACACTTTGGGTTGCTAACTGCATTAAGCATAGTTAAGCTAAGTCTTGCATGGACTTAGCTAGATCCTGTTGTTGCATGAGCCTAACCCTTGGGTTAGAGGCCTCTGAGTTATGCTATTCACCCTTGTAAGAGAACACTACATGTAGTTGGTTGAAGTTCCAATTGATTATCCCTATAGTGCTAAGTGCATTGAATTCTGATCAGCATGTCATAGCTTCCAAAAGGCATGAGAACATGTAAGCGAACTCTATCCCTTGCAATAACAAGTGAAATTCTTGTATGACATGCTGACAAGATAGCTGGTTTCCATCAGCCACTGACATAGGTTGGCTATGAGTTGCTTTAATAAGGCACCCCACTTGTTCGGCCATTGCGAGATGTAGAAAGTTGTGTGTACTGCTAGAATCCAACAATATACGCAGTTTTTTCCTCTTATAATACCTTGTCACTCTCATAATTTGATAATTGTGGTTACCATTGAGTGCTTTCACTAAAGACTCTGGGTCTCCTTGAATTTCCTTCTTATCTGTTTCCTCTTGCTGATACATTTCCTTCCTTACTAATTCGTTTTCCTCCCCATCTCCAAAATTCTCAACTATAGAAACTTGTGTTCCATTGTTACCATACCTGTGCTCCCTTTCAAAGGTTGATCACAATAGTAGCAAACGCCCTTTAACATTTTTCAGGCCTCTTTGGTCTTTGCCAATTTGGGGAATTAGTTAGGGTCCTTATGATGGGTTCCGTTTAGTTGTTGGGTTCGACATTTGAGTTGGGGGTGGGTAAGAGAGGCTTTGCTAGATTAAAGGGATTCAGTTTTGGAGTTTATTCTAAAGGATTTTTGAGGGCTTTTAGGGTCTCCTTCGTACACCTTGCATATTCTATAGCAACTCCCAACGATTGAGGATTGAATGCCCTTACTAGTGACTAAAAAGTGGGTTTAAGGCCCTCAATAAGACTCTCTAGAAAGTATTCATCAGCATGGTAGGATTCCCTACTAGAAGCAGTGCATTGGCTTCCACAAACGTGGCCAAACACTCATCCAACAATCCCCATCGCAGCGGCTTGTTGAAATCCTCTATAACATTACTCCCTACGTTATCCCTAAAGCGGGCACTAACATTCATTATGAATGAATCCTAGGTGACATTCCTCCTCGCCGTGATGTAACTTCCAAACCATACATCATCTTAATGCTTTAGATGTAGAGAGGCTATATTAACCTTCAGATCTTATGGAATTCAACATATAGTAAAGTATCGAGTGTATTTCTTGATCCATGCTCTGGGATTGGATCTATCAAAGCTGAGGAACTCAATCTTGGGGTTGCAATGTAGATTGTTGTTGGCAATCAGCTCCTCACCATTTTCCTGGTTGTTGCCTGCTCTTTCATGAGGGCAAAGCTGCTCAAGCATTTCTGTAGTCATTTAATTTTCTGCCACTGAGCTTTAATCCTTTGATTCTGCTTTGCTACTTCTTGTCGGATCCCTTGTTGTTGTTGTGCCATGAGAGCTTGCACAGCCTCTTCCATGACTTCTCTTGACACCATTCGACGCGTTTTGGCTAGACCTCCTCAATGGACCAGAATTGTTATGCTCTGATAATAATGACGTGGATTTTAAGAAGAGTGCCAAGTGAACAAAGAAAGGCCTCTCGAATAATTCACACAATGGAAACAATTCAGAGACTTCAGAGAGGGAAGGATTGGGAAATAGAAAGAGTTTAGAGAGAAGATTGAGTTTTGATATTTTCACAATCATTTTCAGTTATATTACAAATTATTCATAGTAACTATTCACTTGGACCTCTGTCCAGCCAACTCAGCAAGTAATTCTTGAATTTCTGGCGCTCTGAACAAACTTGCCTGGCAATTTTCAGCTCAGCATTCATTCACCTGTATCAACCTTTTATTGGATCTAAGCATGGACACACTCACATTTGAGTGAACCTTTGTCAACTAGATGCTAAAAAAAGCGCTCAATATGAAAATAAAATTTTCTTATTTGAATGAACAACTATGTCACATCTAATTTATTTACACTTCTGTTTATGAAACGAGGGAATAGGATCCAAACATGAAGCATACAGTAGTGAGGTTTAAAAGAAATTGACAATTGCAAAAGAATTGTATTCACGATCAACCAATTGAAACTTTTGCTAAGATCCATAGATGGTGTGGATAATCTATCATACTGAAAAGCATAGGCAATCTCATTCCTATAGTCTAGAACTGCACCATGACGCTAGGGGAGTGTGACAGTCACCTACTAGTTCAAAGGTCTGTTCTCACAAGAGGATCATAGTCATATGCCTCACCAGCTTTCACGAATCTGCCTTTCACCCGCTTCCTGGTGTCTGCTCTAGCCTTTCGAGAAGCATATCGTATTTGCTTGCCAAAACTGCATTAGAAAATCAACATTTAGCTCCAAGTTTAGAGACTATGGCTGAACTGAATGACCTACAGTGGCTATGAAGTTGTTCATTAAAATGTGAAAACTAGAGTAATTAGTACCTTCGAGTTTTCTTTTTCTCCTTATATCTCATCTTGGCTTTATCCCTGGCTAGAGGGCAGCTGGTTTCGAGGGTAGACTCCCATGGTGATTCGCCATTTAGAAATGCAGTAGACAATCCACAGTCTTGATAACTAGCTGGACTACTTTCTCGAGTTACGCCAGAAAGTGAAAGTGAGATACTTGATGGAACTTGGCCAGCATGAAAGCTTAGGCTAATATTTCTGCTACAAGGTGGATTCATAAGTACACAATTTGCAGTACTGCTGCTGAAGTTTTGCATCATATTTGCCGATCCAACAAGGCAGGGAACAGATGGGAAGGGCATATTGTCAGGTACGTCGGATGAGGACGCCTGAGAAATTGTCAAATTTGTAAAGCATTACAATTCAGATTCTTATTATTTTTTGGGTCAAAATGAGGTGTGAACGCTGGTTAAATGTACAGGAAAGGTGAATCAAACCAGAGAGTTAATGTACAGGTGCAACTCATGCATTAAAATTTGAGATATGAGCAGCATGATATGCGATCATATATTATAAATGTAACCAATAAGAAAAGAGAGCGCTACAAAAATACTTAGGAATTCATATAGGTTAGACAGAAAAAAATTGTAGTGAATGATTACCTCTAAGGTACTCTCCATTACAGGGACATTAGATTCGCGGAATGATCGGTGTCTCTCCATTAGTAGACTGTCCAAACCCATGCTATCCAAGTTGTATTTGGGATAACTTTGTTGTGGAGCGTAGCTTAATAAATCCTCACTGTTATCAAAGCTGAGTGCTACATTATCCATGTCAATGCCATCACAAATATCTCCTGTTTGAACGTCAAGGCTCGTCAAACACTGCCAAAATGGACATTACTCATCAAAAATTGAAAGCAAACCAACATAACTGATCTCAAGCTATTTTTTTTTTTAAACAAAATATCTGAGCCCATGATATGTGTACCCTGGGATATAAAACAACTGACTCACTAAATCTGAAAATTACAAACCTATATATTTATACTCATTCATAAAGTTTAAGAAACGATTACTGCTCAAAAATGGAACTTACCAGACATTGCAAATAATAGTGATTTGTATACGACCAAGAAGAATTGACATGGAAGAGCGCCAAATTAAAATCAATGGAGATATTTATTTATTCATCAAAACAATAGTATATGTCTTCATAATCCATCAAAATACCAAATGAATTAAAAAAACTCTTGCTGTAGAATCTGAAAATTGATATAACTTTCAAGTATGACTTTAAATGATTCCTCATATTTTGAACTGAAATATATACCAAGTTATTATCTTTTAGCGTTTTATTTGATAAAGTTTAGTTTATAATCCTATGCATTCAAATAATGTTATTAAAATACCTTGGTTGACATGAACTCAAGAAACAAATTACAGAACTGGGGGTTGGGGGGGGGGGGGGGGGCGAGGTTGTCAAATAATTTAGGAGAAGGCGAAAATTTTTAAATAATATAGGAAGTCCTTTTCATCAAACAACCAGGTTGAATCGGAGGACGGGAATTAGGTCAACGCACATTGGAGATATTTATGAATTTTTCAGGTATAACAGATAAATTTGTGCTTTTTTTTTTGCAATAATAATAAAAACAGGAGCTGCCATCACCTTTGATATATTTGACTCATCAGGAAGATAAGTCTCTTGATCTTTACAATTTGGTTGCATATAACTTAGTTGATGTCGTGAGGCTATTGGAGATGAGCTAATGGTCCAAGGATCAAATTTAGAACACGAATCCAAAAACCCATTGTCATTCTCATCATTCACGGGGAGTCTACTCATGGGATCATCAGAATTACCAGAGCCTCCCCCATTCGCTGTATTGTCCAGCCTATTTGGGAAACTACTATCAATAGAGTTGGGCTCATCTTGAGTAGAACCCGACAACTTAGAAAGCTCACCGAAAGAAGCACACCCAAAGTAGGAATTCAAGGGCACTCTTCTATGTCCTGTCCCTGAGCAAGAAGTTGAGCTATAGTCACAACCTTCGCAAATGCATAACGCCTCATCTATACATCGTGTAGTTGCTGGTTGGGAGTTACACTTATCACATATCAACGAGCGAGGGTGGCGCATTGAGAGAGAGTTTGCATTGTGGACGTGGGTGTCACATTGTATGCAGAGCCGGGCAGAGTCAGATTTGCAGTACACCACCGCCCTTGCTTGCCCGCATAATTCACACATAGGCTCCATTGGCGGCCTTCTTTAAACCTTTGTGCTTGTAATCAATGAATATGTGAATCTTTTCTTTATCACGATAGATAGACTTGAACAGCTTTAAATCGTATGTTTTTTTTTCCCTGAAGGAAGACGTAAATGAAGTAATGAAGGACAAGTGCGGGAATAAAAATAATGCAGGCAGGTTTAAAATACGAAATTTAAAATCCAACGCATAATTAACGAATCAAATATGAAATCATCAAGTCATCATAATTGGTGACTCATTCTGATTTGAAAAAGAGTCCATTGTATTTGATAAAATCTCTCAGCAACGATGAAGAGATAATTGAAGCTGTGTATGTGGAGGAATGAACAGTGTCGCTATTAATGTTGTTCTTTCTTTTGTTCAGGAACATGTTGAAAATGCTTAACATTTACTTGCATATTTAACAAGCAGAAACCATTTTTTTCTCAATTTTGTTACAGAAACACGTTGAAAATGCTTTTATTTACTAACCCATTACTCTCCACTATTTTCTCGCCACGTTTTATGGCTTCATTTTTCAGCCACAAGTGTTTTTTTCCCCCTTTTGAATTATTATTAGTAATGGTAATTCCAACCGAAATCTCTTTTTACCTCGTGATTATTATTGTGCCTATTTTGAAGCCCCAAATCTTTGTTTTATCCTCGTTTAGTGGGTTGACTAGATTGGTAGCTAATGAAGTGTCACTGATGGCCATTGTCAAGTTAAAATTTTGAATAAAATAAAGCATGCATGACTAACAATGTGGGGTGAAAAAGAGGCACCCGCATGCGCTCTACACAGAAGAACACTCTAGAAGCAACTTTTTCTTTTTGATAATTGTAACGAGTTTTTCCAACTTGAAAATTTTTGAGCTCTTTTTTTTATTAAGTAATAAATAACACAAGAAATAATATTAAGTTTAAAGCAATCTATGATGAAGAAATTAGAGAATAAATTGTAGATAATGCATGTGTTATTCAAACATTTCAATGTGAATTTTTAGCATAATATCGTACAAAAGTACATTAAACGTCACGTAACTCATTAATTGGTCAGATCCAAAAGCAGTTATTTATTAAATGTTGGTAGCCCCCTTTTGGAGCTATTGGAGTCTCAACAGGGCAAAGTTCTATCTTATTGGTGAAGCTACGTTATTCTCCCGTATGAGATTTTATGTCTCACTTGTAATAGAGTTTCTAAAGGGTTCTATCTGCCCTGGATTTCACCAATGGTGGACCAACTAGAGGAAGACCGGAAGAAATTAAAACTTATAAAGGAGAATAAGGGTCGTTGGGATAGATGATGGAAACGAAGAAGATGAAGGCAAAGGCTTTGTTTTAGGAATAAAATATCTTTATTAGATATTTATTTTATTTGCCATATACTTCTAACATATTTTCCAAATTCGGTTCAGGGTTTTTTATTTGCTAGTGTCCATATGCCTTTGTAATATGCATGAAAATCAATAAGAAAATATCAAAACCCTATGGCACATAAGGTCTAGCCACATTTGCCTATGTTTTTCATGGTATCAGACCTATGAGTGAGGAAAAGAAATTAGTAATTGAGAAGCAATTATCATCTACATTCATCAAAAGGGTCAGAAACCGCTATCACTTCAGTCATCTTCTACGGAAAGAACTATAACGTATGGAAGAAGGCAGTCAGGAATGCATTGGAGTTGAAAAACAAAGTAGGGTTCATAGAAGGAACCCTAGCAAAACCCAAAACCACAAGAAGGAGATTATCAAACCAAGTTGAATGCTTGGGGGATGGTCAATTCCATGATATGTTCATGGATTATGAATGTGATTGACCTTAGGCTTCACGGCGGTGCAACTTACACTGAAACAACTTGAGTTATGTGGGAAAACTTAAGCAAGTCATATGCCATTGCAAATGCCCCTAAATTCCCCAATTGAAAATCGATCTTGCCTCTTGTAAGCAAGGAGGTCTAGAAGTTGTTGAATTCTATTCTAAACTAATGGGGATGTGGAGTACGTTAGAGAATTACATCAAGGCTCCTCATTGCATGTGTGGAAAGTGCAAGTGCGGAGTAGGAGACAAGATTGTGAAGATAATTGATGAAGATAAGACTCATCAATTTTTGATGAGTCTTAGTGATTCGTCCTTCTCAACAGTCCGTAGTCAAGTTCTTGTGCACGATGCTCTAGTGTCACTCAACGCCATCTCCAACATAATATAACAAGAACATAAGCACAGGTGAATTATGATGGACAGAGATCATTTTTTCGAGAATGTGCTTGCTTTTGCTGTAAAAGAACACTCAGCAATGGTAGAGAAGTCAACATGCCAGTATTGCGGTCAATATGGTCATGAAGAGGCAAATAGCTATGAAATTATTGGATACCCATCAAGTTGGGGCAACCGTGGCAGACGAACCAACCGAGGAGGTTGAGTAACATGAAATAGGGGTAAGGGTGCTAGGCATGAAACAACTTACGAAGAACTGACCCAGACTGAAGGCATGGCTGGCACAAGCAGCATAAGAGAGGCCAATCAGCTAGCTATCCCAAGTTTAACCACCGAATACGTCAAGAGGCTTTTGAGCCTCATTACAGTACTGAAGGATGGTTGTGAGAAACTTTCAGGTAAAGTTTTATGGATGTTTGACAACGGGGCATCTTGCCATTTGATAGGAAACTAAACCATGTTGCAAGAGACCGAGAAAATATTGCCAGTTTCCAATGGTTTGCCTAATGGAACCCATACCGTGGTGCCCCACCAAGGGATTGTGATTTTGGGAGGAAAATTAAAATTAAGTGATGTTCTTTATGTTCCCCCTTTACAATGCAACCTCATGTCCATTGCTAGGGTGTGTAAATACTTGAGTTTCTTATTGACATATTTTGATGATATTTGTCTATTCCATAACTGTACTTCAAGGACTCTGATTAGTGTGGTTGAGCAACAAGGAGATATCTACTAATACAAGGAAGGGTCACTGGGGAAGAATCAGGTGAACACGATCAATTCAAAAGTTTATGGCACAGATGGCTAAAGCATCCATCAAATGTAGTGTTGTCTTTTCTTCCCAATCGTTTAGCAGTTAATTTTGGTAGAGACAAGCATCATGTGTGTGAAACTTGTTTTCGCACAAAGCGAATTTGTGGAATTTTTTTTGTGAGTCATAATAAAGCTAATTGTGTTTTCCAACTTATCCATTCCCTTATATAGGGACCCTATAGAGTACCATCTTCTTGCGGTGCACATTATTTTTTAACAATTGTTGATAATGCTCAGACCTGGCAAAATTGACCCGAGACCCGAAACCCGAAACCCGAACCGAATGACTCGGACCCATACCCAACCCGACACCCGAAATATGCTCACCCGAAAGTGGACCCGAAACCCGAATTGACCCGACCCGAACCATACCCGATCCGAAATTTTCAACAACGTTGCTTGTTTTGGCATGATGAGCGTATTTCACCAAAAATTGGTTGACCCGAAATCGACCCGACCCGAACCATACTCGAGTCAAACCGAAACGACCCGAAATGTCACTTCACCCGAACATGACCCGATCCGAACTTGGCCCAACCCGTACCCCAACCGAATGACCCATTTGCCAGGTCTAATAATGCTAGTCGGTTCACCTAGGTTTACCTAGACTTGGCAAAACTGACCCGCGATCCGAAACCTGAACCGAATGACCCGGACCCATACCCGACCCGACACCCGAAATATACTCACCCGAAAGTGGACCCGAAACCCGAATTGACCCGACCCGAAATTTTCAACAAAGTTGCTTGTTTTGGCATGACGAGCGTATTTCACCAAAATTTGGTTGACCCGAAATTGACCCGACCCGAACCATACCCGACCCAAACCGAAACGACCAGAAATGTCACTTAACTCAAACATGACCCGACCCGAACTTGACCAAACCCTTACCCGAACCGAATGACCCATTTGCTAGGTCTAGGTTTACCTAATACGTGAAAGGGGTGAGACAAGCCAACTATTAAAGAGCCTTATTACTATGACCAAAAACCAATTTGGAAAGAGTGTTAAGATTGTGGGAAGTGCTAATGGATCTGAATTTACTTCAAGAACAATGCGAAGTTTTTTATCAAGGGAATTGAATTTTATGACAAAGTAGTTGATGGCTTAAGCCCTTTTATTTCAAGCCAACTTACCAGTCCAATTCTAGGAGGAATGTGTACTTGCGGTGAACCATTTGATAAACATAGCACCAAGCAAATTGTTGTCAGGAAAGACTCATTACGAGGTGATCTATTAGCGAAAACCTTCATATGATTATATACTAGTTTTTGGAACATTGTTCTTTGCAAAAAATAAATTGAAGACCAAAGATATGTTTGCACCTTCAAGTAGAAAGTGGTTGTTTGTGGGATACCCTTTTCGGCCAAAAAGGATGAAAAGTTTAGTATTTAGAGACACAAGAGTTTTTTGTTAATTGGGATGTGATTCTTCATGAACATTAAGAGATTTAATGTTTCCTTGAATCCTAGTAGAGGCCATGTCGAATAGGAAATGTCGATGCATGGATTCATGTCCTAGTGATTGGTTGTAGCTACAACCCCGGACCCAACTCTTTGCTGGTTGCCTTGAAGTCATGTCAATCCCTATCTAGGATCATAGGGATTTTTTTCTAAACATAATTTTCAAAATGATTCCGTATTTTACTAAAAATATAGTGGTGATTCTACTCTCCTTACATAGCTCAAACTTTATAAGCACTCCCTAAAACAGTAATCACATATTAGAGGTGAGATCCAGGCTTTAAGGTCGTGGCGCCTTCAACGACGATTCAATTAGGGATTGCTTAAGGGGTTTAAAAGCATTCAAAATAAAAATATTAAATTTTTAAAATTCAAATTTCACATAGTTAACCATCTTGTGTGACTCTAGTAGTGTTAGCCTAATCAATAAAAGGAGTAGCACCCATCATAAGGCGCATGAAATCTTTAGCCTTCTAGACTACCAGAATCACTGAAGAACATTGTGTCTTCCCAATTGAAAGATTTGCATTAGAATGTGATTACACAAGCGAAACTTCTTCGAAGCACGCCTCAGAGAAACCAAGCATTGTCAAAATCCATCCTATACTAAGGAGGAAGACCATATCTTGTGTCATAAGATTGTTCGTTGATAAAATCCCTAAATGTGCCTCTTCGAACCCTAGAACGTATACTTAGGAAATCTCATGTGTGCGCTTTGCATGTGGTATGAACACTTGTTGCCTATTCTTCTTTGTTACTCACATGATGCATGTATATGTTTATAATATCTCATATTTATCATCCACTCAGCCATATTAGAGAATCTAGCACACTTACATAGCCCAACATTTTTATATAAGCTTGCATAACAAGAGATATAACACAAAGTAATTCATGCATTTATAGTAGGTCATCAAGGGTAAATTGCATATATGCTTATAGAAAAAATTAAAATAAAAGCATGAAGAGCAATGGAAAAACTTTTTTGTAGAAAACTGCTTCAGTTGGTAGGTTACTAGGTGTTACAGACACCTCATGACTTTTTGTTGGAGCACAGCGGCTTGCCTCTACACCCTAGTAGTTGGCATCGGAGCTGGTTCATGCAGTGAGCCTCCTATTTGACTGTTGATAATCATATTCTATCTTCAATTCACTCACCTTATCGACGTATTTCAAATGGATTTTACAAGAGAGTTGGTGCAAATTTAGTGTGATTTTAAGTGAGACACAAGTATGAATTCAAGTGCAAAACTGGTTAAGTTGACCAATTGTCTCAAGTGCGCAAGCAGCTCGTTATTTCATAAGTAGTCTGGTCTAATTTGGACCTATTCTCTTCCTTCTTTCCATCCAATTGGTGCGTGCACAGTACCATCACTTCATATGGGCTTACTTCAATAATCACATCATGATTAAGAAAAGAAATCACGATAACTCGATTATATCCTCTTTGTGAACCCTCAGGACTTACCTCAATTCACATCTAGCAAGAACAAAACCTAAAGATCTAACTGTTTTTAAGTGGATGAAGACTAGTCCCAAAACCACCTTGAATGTTCGATAATTATAGAGAAAAGAGATGAATCAGAGAAGAATGGCTAGAAGAAATGCCCGTGCTCCTAGCAATAAATATTGTTTAGAAACTTACCGCCATCCCTATTTCAGTTTTAAGGGAATTGTTTGCAAGAGTTGCATCACGAGACAATGCGCTACCCCACTGATTACAATCTCATTCACTCATAGTAAATATCTTGTTTTCAAGTCTCGCGCTAGAAAATCATGCAAAACCCAAGCTTTTTACATTTTTTTGCAATTGTTTTCGGTTAAATGCTCTCAAAACCTTTTATATGTGGACCAATTATTGGGAATCCAAGCAGTTGTGTCACTTACCTCCGTAGCATAGAAAATTGTCATCATTGGGCGACAATGTAGAGGATGAAAGCATATAAACAATATGAAATCCCAAGGGCGCCAATTTGGTGCTTGCGTAAGTCCTCACTTTGGTCGAGCCCATTAAGGTGAAGGACAAAGTATGTGAATGTCATGGAGCATGTATTGTTGTGATTCCGCATGCTTACAGTCTATCGCCATAGTAATTACGGGTGTCGAACCTGAGGGGTGGCGGTGGAATGCAATCACTATTTACTAATCCGGATTATTTTATAAATTGAAATAGAGAAACGTACGTGGAAACTGAGATCAATACTAATTAACCAATTATCTTGGTTACTTTTATTACTAACTAATGAAGAGATCATTCATTCTGATTTGCAATTAAATAGCAAAATAACATAACACCCGAATGCTTATGTCATATCAAAATCTGTAAAGTTGACAAACCACTATCAATACATTCAGAAGTCTTTTGTACTCAATTCAGAACATGATCAGAGATGACTTAAAGACACAAGTAGTACCCAGAGTAAAGCATTCAGGTGAAAAACAACTGAAACAGAAAAGGGAGATTGAACATGTATCATGAATCTCAACTCACAGCCAGTGGCCAAGTATCAATTTGCACCAAGTTTAACGTAATTAAAACACAAAAACTGAAATCTTCGTTTAACCCAAGTACGATTGAAATGAAAGTAAATATGGAGAACTAGGAATAAACAACTGAGGAGTAGTAAAAACAAAATAAAAACCCTAAACTACTCTCCACACCCTGCCTATGCTGTCTTAGACCTCCATTTGAAGCCCCTAAAGAACGCCTAACTTTTCGTTGCCTCAGTAAAGTCTCGAATTCAATCCTTGCAAACAGCCAACTTGATGATGATTAGTAATTAAGGATAAGAAGAATTAATGGGTGAAGACAAGAATTAATTGTTTCGTGCATTTCTGGGTAACAAATGAAGAAGAAGAAGATAGTTATAGCAATCGAGGAGTCGCAACTCTCTGGATTTATGGTCTTCGATGGGAGAAAGCAGAAGAAGGGGATGAAAGTCGGGTTTCACGTGTGTTGCATGTGGGGGTTAAGCGAGAAAGAGAAAGGAGCGGTCTGTGCTCGGGACTGGGCCTCGGTGGGAGAGAGCGGAGGCTACAAACCAGGTGTATCTGAGGAGATGGTTGGGCCACGAAGATAAAGAAAGAGTAAGGCCCACAAAGCTCTGGGCGTGAAAGAGAATTGAAGTTTGGACTAGGCTGAGGTTTAGGCCTATTCGCTCCAGCTTGTTGTGGCCCTTTGCTTTGTTCTTTTTTTATGGTTCGACACTCCTTCCATCTCATTTTGCAAGAATTTTGAGTCTCTTATTTATTTTTGTTGAAATATGCATAATTCCTACAAAATAAACAAAAACATAACAAAATCTAATTTCATGATTTATTTTGAGCAAATATTAGATAATAAAAGCGTATAAAATGCATTAGTTTTAGGCTTAACAATACCCCAACACCTAAGTTTTGCTCATCCCTGAGTAAAATGAAACGAAAAATCCTAGAAAAAGAAAATAAAATCCTTTCTCACTTTCGTAGGAATCACGGTCGCACTTAACATGTGCAACAAGCCCTTTAAACCCCTAGGTGTCGAGAAAGGTCTCGTAAGGGTTTGCAGAAGATATATCCACAAAATCTATAAACAAAACAAACAACAGAAAAACGAAAATCTTTTTGGGGTTTTTTTTAGAAAAACTTGTGTATACAATGCCGAGGAAAATATATACACATCCTACTCAATCACAACACTCAAGCAACCAAAGCATTAGATCACATATAAATGCAATGTACAAATCAAGAAATCTTTAGTCCCCACTGATGATATCTATACACAATCTTCCACCCCAATTAGAATTTATGTATAAGCATGACTAGTACAACATTACTTTAGGAAAACGTGGAATACTTCCACTCATGACTTTTCAGGGCTGTATTGGGGCTAAGGGCTAATTAAGGGTAAGAGAGAGACAAATAATTTGGGAAATGAGGAGCTAAAAGCCATAGCTAATGAGCAACCCACACTTATACTAATTACAATGAGCACACACTCTCTAAACACACAAAATAAGAATACACCCTAATTAAATTGACCATTGGAAATGAGTATACATAATGATACATCCATGCCAAACACTCTTATTCACAACTCTTCTTTTTTTTTTTTTGAAATTTTAAAGATTTTTCAACTTTTTTTTTATTTTTCATTGGAAACCTTTTTATTCATTTATTTCTTCTCATTTCCTAACTTTTATTTCTCTTTTTTTGAAAAATAAAATGGATCAATGGCATGTATGAAAACAATACATCTCAATTCCAAATGATCACAATGATACGTCCCATCATATAGCCAAAATCAACTACCAACTACATAAATTACCCAAAAGTTACCCACTAAATATTGAAGTGTTGCTTCACTAGCATTGGCTTAGGGGTAGGAAATATGTTTAGGCCAAGGGCTAGAATGAAGGGTTTACAACAAAAATATTCAATGCTCAAAAGGGCTAGCAAAGGGTAAGCATTCAACACAAGGGTGACAATCGGCTATGTAACTCACAAAACAAAAGAATGCCTATATCGTATTATCATAATGCACATGCTAAATGTGATTTCAAAGAGAATCGAAGAAAGTTCTAGAGATATAATCATAGAAGGGACACACATGAAAGAAAGCGTGTGACTGAAAATGAGGAATTAGTCTATAAGGCTCAAAATCTCACGGGTTCATCTACCAAAGTCAAGCTTGCTTAGAATTAATGTCGAGGTTCAGACCGTATACAAACATCACAGTTTAGGACTAAGTTCTATCAATACACACCTTATCTATATCCAAGCTAACAATAAGGTACAAAAGAACATAGTCAATTAGAAATAACACATATATTCCCCAAAAACAGAACAAATTTTTTTTTTTGGATTTTCAATTTTTTTCGTCTTTTTTTTTCATATTCTTAAAGTTTAAGTTTCCCCACCCCCACACTTAAATCTCAAAATTTTCTCATTGGGAGTGAAAGGAAACATACAATAGAAAATAAAAACTAAAAAGAAAAACAAATATACAAAAACAAGACTCAAAAACGAAAAGGGCATAACTCAAAAACAAATATATACACAAAAGAGAAAGAAAAGCAGCCAACTATACAAAAAGAAAAAAAAATGAGAAAAAGAGACAAGAAGAGAAGAAATTTCTAGCAAACCACGTTAGGTGCTAAGTACACCTGAGCTATCTCATCATCACAATCACTGGTTAGGGCTTGGCTTGCAGAGTATTAGACACTCCATATCTTCTTTACTTGGCAACTCCATAAATTGCTTTAATCTTTCGTCATGCACTTTGAATTTAGCTCCACTCTCTAGGATCCTGAATTTCAACTATAGCATAGGAAAAAACATGTGAAATAATATAGAGACCCGCCCATTGGGACCTTGATTTTCCTGGAAATAAATGGAGTTTTGAATCATATAAGAGTACTTTGATTTTAGGGGCAATCTCTTTCCTAAGAATATGTTTATCATGAAACAACTTATCTCTCTTTTTGTAAGATCGAGTACTCTCATAAGCCTTGACTCTTTTCTCTTCAAGCTCATTGAGTTGTAGTTTGTGCTCCTCACCGACCTCACTCAAGTCATAATTGAGCATCTTAATGGCCCACCAACCTCTATGCTGAATGTCAATAGGAAGATGACAGGGCTACCATAAACAACCCTATAATTTCACATACCCAAGGGAGTTTTGAAAGTCGTCCTATATGCCCAAAGAGCATCTGCAAGCTTGTCAACTCAATCTTTTCTGTTTTTGCTCACTGTCTTCTCTAGAACCTGCTTAATCTATCGATTGCACACCTCAACCTGGCCACTAGTTTGGGGATGATAAGGAGTAGCAAGCCTATGGACTATAGAGTACCTTTTCAGTAAGGCATCAAAAGAACTGATATTAAAGTGGGTATCCTGATCACTGATGATAGCATGGGGCATGCCAAATCTAGCAAAGATATTCTCCCTAAGGAACTTCACAACCTCCTTAGCATCATTGGCCCTAGAAGGGATGACCTTAACCCACATAGAAACATAGTTCACAGCTAATAAAATATACTCATTCTCAAAGAATGATGGAAATGTCCGATAAAATCTGTACGCCATACATCGAAAATGTCCACCACAATGATAGGATTCAATGGCATCATATCTCTTATACTTATTCTACTCAACTATTGGCACCTAAGGCAACTCTTACAGTATTCAAAAGCATCTCTAAGTAGAGTGGGCCAATAGAAACCACATTGAAGAACTTTGGCTGCAGTCTTTCTTCCACTGAAATGCCCCCCACATGCCTGGTCATGACTAAAAGAAAAGACACTCCTTACCTCATTGCCAAGAATACACCTCCTAAAGACTTGGTTAGAGCAGTACTTAAACAGATAAGGGTCATCCCAAATAAAGAATTTCACGAGGAGGAAGAACCTATCTCTATCATTCTTGGTCCAATCGTCAGGGATCCTACTAGTAACTAAGTAGTCCACAATATCAACATATCAAGGATTAGGGTGGAAAACATATAATTGCTCATTAGGGAAGCACACATAAATACTTGACTCACTTTGTCCTTCATAGAGAATCCTAGACAAATGGTCAGCCACAAGGTTTTCAGAACCTTTCTTATCCCTAATCTTACAATCAAAATCTTGCAAAAGTAAGATCCATCTCACAAGTCTAGGTTTAGCATGCTTCCTAAAAAGAAGGTGCTTAAGAGCAGAGTGGTCAGTATAGATAATCACATGACACCTAATCAGGTAAGGTGTAAATTTCTTAAAACCAAAGATTACAGTTAAGAATTCTTTCTCAGTAACAATATAGTTGAGTTGGGCATCATTCAGAGTGTGACTAGCATAATAGATAACATGGAGATTTTATCAACACGATGTCCTAGAATAACCCCAATAACATAATCGGATGCGTCACACATCAATTCAAATGGTTC
This sequence comes from Selenicereus undatus, assembly GCA_017589665.1. NCBI lineage: Eukaryota > Viridiplantae > Streptophyta > Magnoliopsida > Caryophyllales > Cactaceae > Selenicereus > Selenicereus undatus. The sequence continues at coordinate 43,661,800 of JACYFF010031957.1, forward strand.
TCCCCAAATGGGAGGATGAAGAATAGGAGTAGAGGTTTAGGCTTCTTTAAACTTAGTAAATATCACAAGACACTCCTCAAAGAACTGAAATGATGCATCCTTTGCTAACAGATAGGTCAAGGGTTTCGCTATAGTACTAAAGTCCTTAATGAAACGACGATAGAAGCCAACATATCCAAGGAAATACCTCACCTCTTTCACACAACTGGGAGGGGAAAGATTAACAATCAGATTAGTCTTAGCCTTGTCTATCTCAATCCCATCTCTAGAAATAATGTTGCCTAAGACTATCCCCTTTTTAACCATGAAGTGACACTTCTCCTAATTCAAAGTCAATTTTTTTCCTAGCACCTTTCCAACACTTTTCTCAGATTAGGTAGATAGTCATCAAAGGAAGACCCAAACACAGAAAATTCATGCATGAAAATTTCCATACATTGCTTAACTAGGTTTGAGAAAATGAAAATCATGCATCTTTGAAAGGTAGAAGGGGCATTATATAGTCTAAACGACATCCTTTAAGGCATAAGTCCCAAATGGACAGGTGAAAGTAGTCTTCTCTTGATCCCCTGGAGCAATAGAGATCTGGGTATAATCAGAATATCCATCTAAGAAGTAATAGAACAAATGTCCAGCTAATCTCTCTAGCATTTGGTCTAAGAAGGGAAGGGGGAAATGGTCTTTTCTACTGGCAGCATTTAATTTCCTGTAATATATACAAACAGGCTACCCAGATTGAACTTGAGTAGGGACTAACTCGTTCTTATCATTTCTAGTCATGGTAATACCGGTCTTCTTGGGAACAACTTGGATAGGGCTAACCCACTCGCTATGAGAAATGGGACAAATAATCACCTGGTCTACCCACCTAAGTACTTCCTTCCTAACTACTTTCTGTACAGTTGGACTCAAATGCTTTTAATGGTCTCGGTGGGGCCTAGCATTGTCTTCCAAATGAATTCTATGTTGTATAATGGACAGACTAATACCCTTGATATCCCCTAAAGTCCAACCTATAACTTCCTTGTTCTCTCTGAGAAGGGCAACCAGTTTGTCCGCATGGTCCCGGTCTATGTCAAAAGCAATAATGGCAGGTAATGATTCATTGGGTCATAGAAATGCATACATAAGAGAGTCAGAAAGAGGTCTCAATTCAAGAGTAGGAGGGAAAACAAACTCATGAGCAAATTTAGAAACAACAGGAAGCAGACAGTTAATAGGAGAGCATGAGTCATCAAACTCAAGCACATCATATTCAAGCTCATCATCAACAAGAAATGATTCATACTCAGCAGTAAACATATCATCAAAGCATCATCAAATACCGAATCTTCTACCCAATTAAGAGTAGAAAACTCTATATCATCAAAACCAGAAGACTATCTGTACATGTTAAAGATGTTCAATTCAAAGGTCATGTTCCGAAAAGACAATCTCATCATACTATTCGTGCAATTGATGAGGGCATTGGCAGTGGCCAAGAAAAGACTCAGAATCACAGGGAGTTGACTAGCAATATTGGACTCCTTCTAAGTTTCAATCACAACAAAGTCCACAGGGTAAATAAATTCAGCCAATCGTATCATTACATCCTCAACTATACCCCAGAGCTACCAGGTCGATCTATCAGCTAATTGAATGATCATCTTGTTAGGTTTCAACTCACCTAACCCTAGTCTCTCATAGTTAGTGAAGGGTATCAAATTGACACTAGCTCCTAAATCAAGCAAAGCTATATGAATAAGTTGGTCCCCTATAACTATAGAAATAGTAGGGCAATCAGGATCCTTATACTTCACTAGGATTTGGTGAGAAAGGATAGAACTAGCGTCAAAGGCTAAGAAAGCCTTTTTAGGGACACTAATGGCTCTCTTGGTCATACACAAATCCTTTAAAAATCTAGCATATGGAGGCATTTGCTGAATTGCATCGAGTAAAGGAATGTTGATTTTGACTTGAGAGAAGGTTTCTCGCATCTTCTCAAGATGAGCTTGGTCTTTCTTTTTAAGCCTATGGGAATAGAAGGTAAACGCATATAGACTTTCTCAGAAGAAGAAGAAGAAGAAGAAGAATCAACTGAATCAGATGAATCTTGTTCTCTAAACTTTTCTTTGTTAGAAGGTGATTCAAGAGGTAGAGGAGTATCGGAATCATTGGGGACACTATCAGTAGCATCCCCTGACTTACTGGATGAACTAGTTTCTGGAGAAGAACAAGAACAAGAACAAGAATAAGAACAAGAAGAGTTGTGAAAAAATTTGTGAGGGTGCATGCAGTGTTCATTAGGATTTCTCACTTGATTATCAATTTCTCGACCAGACCAAAGAGATATCACTGCACTCACTTTCTTCACAGGCTCACTAGGGTTAGTACTAGAAGAAGAGCAGGCATGACTCTTAAGGTTTACCTCAGGTTGAGTTAGAAAAGTACCTGGCTCCCTAGAAGATGATGCTAATTGGGAAAACTATTAGACCATCATTCTCATCATTATTTCCATATTAGCATTAATTATTATCTCCATATTACTATTAATTCTCCTCTCAATTTTATCAATTTTAGTATAACTAGAAAACACTCCAGGCTAGGAGTTAGGAACCATAGTATTTGGTCCATTACTCCAATAAATGTTAGGGTGATTGCTCCACCCTAGATTATAATAAGGGAAAAATGGGTCGTTTTTGGGTCTTTGAAAGGCCATACTCACTTGCACTTGTCCAGTTGCTAACTGGTGAGCAAAATAAGGACAAGCACTCAAAGAATAGTCTAAGGCCTCACAATGAGAGTAGGACACCGTAGAAGTCTGAGATATATGGGGAATCTGGGTAGAAAATGTTTTCCAAAATAGCAATCTTAGACTCTAAGTAACTCACATCAAAGACAGAATGCAACCCACCCCTTGCAAACCTAGAACTTAAGCTGTCATTGCGAGCAGTTTCCCACTACATAGCTTTCTCAGCTAAGTCTTCTAAAACTTCTAAAGCAGTTGTAGTGGTCCTAGAAAGAAAATCACCTTGGCACATGGACTCTACCATGGTTCTAGTATGTTGCTCAAGTCTTTCATGGCACAATTGTGCTTGGTCTAAACCATGATGCGGACACTAGGCCAACAATTTTTTGAACCTATCAAAATATTTCCAAAATGATTCCCTATCTAGTTGCACAAATTAATTGATTTCATTCCTTAGCTTAATAGTCTTGGCATTAGGGAAATATTTTCTTAGGAACAATCGTACAAAATCATTCCAAGAGGTAACAGAATTAGTGGCCAAGCCATACATCCAACATTTACCAGAATCTTTCAAAGCAACAGGAATCAATTTCATTCGCACAACATCAATCGGGATATTAAGGAAATGGATATCATAGAACATACTTAGGCCCTGTTCTTTTCGTGGGGAAATTCACCCACCCCACACCCACCCACTTCTTCGCCCCTCTTCCCACTCTTTCCCACACTCAAAAAAAATACCACTCCTTTCCACATTCACCCACTTCTTCCCACACCTACATAAAACAACCATTTCTCATATTTGAAACTTTTTTATAATTTACGTACTTGTGTGTACGAATAATCTGATAGCAACTATGAGCAGTTTTAATTTTTCGGATTTTATGGAACATTTTTGTTTTTTTATTTTTCATTAATTTTTTAATTTTTAATTTTTTAAAATTTTTTAATTCTATTTTTTAATTTTTAATTTTTTTATAGTTTTAATTTTTAATTTTCTGTATTTATTTTTAATTTTTAAATTTGTTAATTTTTAATTTTTCGGATGTTATGGAACAGTTTTATTTTTTTTCTTTTCCATTAATTTTGAATTTTTTTAATTTTTTGATTCTATTTTTTAGTTCTTAATTTTTTAATTTTTTAATTTTTAATTTTTTTGTGTTTATTTTTAATTTTCAATTTTTTAATTTTAATTTTAAGTTTTTTTAATTTTTTTGTATTTATTTTTATTATTTTAAAAAAATTTAAATTATAAATGTTTTTTGTATTTTGTTATTTTTTATTCCAGAAAAAAACCAAAGAAAAATTCCAAAAAAATAAAAAATAAAAAAAATTATATAAAAATAAAAAATAAACTCAAAAAATTAAAAAAATAAATTTTTTTATTAAGAAACTTAAAATAAAAATAAAAATTCAAAAAATTAAAAAATCAAAATTAAAAAAATTAAAAAGTTTTAAAAATTAAAAATTAAAGAAATTAAAAATTAAAAATTAAAAAAATAAAAAACAAAAAAAAATAAAAAAATAAAAAAATAAAAAAATAAAAAAAAAATTATAAAAAATAAAAAAAATAAATAAATAAATACAAAATACAAATACAAAAACACAAAAATAAAAAATAAACAAAATAAAACAAAACAAAACAGAATAAACAAAAACAAAAAAAATTTATCATTATTAATTACTATCACAATAAAATTATTACATTATAAAAGAAAAAAATATTAATAACTAATATTTCAACTTCATTCAACTACATTCAACTTTCACCCACACTCACCCACTTGTTTACTGAGTTTATCTCACTTTTATAAAACGTTTCGTTTCTAAGCAAATTTAGTTGTGCATGGCAATGCGGGACCGGAACTAGATCGAGGCCCTAATGCCTGAGCTGAAGAAGATGCAAGCTTAATACTTTTCTTAGAGTAAAAACAATGTTAGCTGCTGTTTTAAATTAATTGTGACATCAAAGATTGAACCCTTGTTAAAGTTGAAGAATTTTTCAGGAACGTTGTATTAATTGTCTCGATATCCAACCTATTACATCAAAAAAGTGAATACGGCGGTAATAGCCTAATTCAGGCTCCGTAGTGACATAGGATAACGATTAGCAATAACAAACGAAATCATAAACCCGGGATGTTAAACACAAACGCACACAAACATAAAAACACACACACACACACACACACACACACACACACA
>JACYFF010031957.1:43714308-43737937 GCA_017589665.1 Selenicereus undatus
ATATACATGTTTATATATGTATATATGTATAACTACCCAGGTATTGTACCTATTTGTTACGAAGTAAACATTATGCATGTTTAGCATAATACAAGTATAACGATGTCGTCCACATTAATTAGAGTCCAAAGATCGGATGTCTTATAAAAGAGGGTGCGCAAAAGGCAATATCATCTAGTTCTTACATTGATCGCGCCATAAATAAAGTACAACATACATCTCAAAGGTTCGTAACGGTTTGTCTGCCTAAAAGCAAGCAAACAAGATAAACAACATGGATCACTCGTCTTCATCGGGCTCATATTTCGTATTTCAATGTAAAGGCATGTTCAACTTCTCACTGAGGAAGCGTATCTTTTGCTTCAATCTCTGATTCTTCGGCTTCAGCCGGTCCATCTCCTTTTCCGTGTCCTCATTTGCCTTTTGTGCCACCTCCAATTTCGAAATCACTTTAGCAACAACAGCTTTGAACTCTGGTGTCTACCACAGCAACACTGTTTGGTTGAGCTGCATCCATAGATTTTTGACTCCTGGAAGAGCAATCTTTTAAATTGGATACACGAAGTCCAAGGCCGTAGACCTTCCCCTTTTCCTCCAAGCCAACAGATTCCATTCATATTTCTACCTCATTTTATTGCTTTTATCGGTACTTCCCCGCTTCAATTTCTTGAGGAGCAGATCCTATAGCATCAGTTTAAGCTGAGGTTCGAGCAAATTTCAATTTATCCTTTTTTTTTTTGAACTTCTACTGGAAATTAAAAGTGAATAAAAAATCATAAGATGGTTGTTGACAATGTCATTGACATACGAACTTTATAAACACAAGCTAAGCTTGAAATATTAGAAAAACAATATCCTATTTTTTGCCATATTCAACAAAGACATCATGTATTGGACTGGCGTACTCTACAAAGATGAGATCATCATAACCCATGAATTTTTTTTTTAAAAGTAACCTTATAGCAAATTTGAACTATAAGAGCGTCTAAAGCTAATGGGGTTGTTTCTTCTTATTAGCCATGAACAAAGTGATCCATAACTATTAGAAAATGGTTGAAAAAATTCATAGGAGCCAACCAATATTTTGCTACATTCCACATCCTCATTACCTTCGAAAAAAGCCCAAAATAACAAATTTCATATGCTGCTTAGAGCCATAATATGCATCTTCTCATAACCCCAATTTCCCATATCTAGATGGCTAAGCAGCTTTTTAGCTAGAACTTGGAGGGTCAATCATCCTGACATAATCCAGTGTAACCTAGTATGGAACTAAAAGGACTAGAGCAGTTTTGTAAGATCCAAAGAGACAGAAAATGGGAATGAATTTGAGTTCATAAACCAGAATATTTCATTGTACTACTGCTCAAAACCCAGTATCAAATTAGAATGATACCTCATTGTACCATTGCAAATGATTCAAAATGTAAATGAAGACCCGCAAAAGACACATTTTAAGTAGCAAAATCAAAAAGGTAAACTAAAACAACAAATAATTGAATAGTTATATAGTTCTGTAAGCAATCGAGAAGCTTACTTTATAAAATTTAACCCAAATCAAGAAAGGCCAACCAATAGTTGGGTTCGATTTATAAATTGACGGCTTAACTACCTTAGAAACCCTAGTTCCTTGTCAATCTAATACAAAAAGGGGATTGATCTAAGAGGAAAGATACATTAGAAACGTTGAGAGTTCTCTAAATAGAGTTTTCTATACAAAACCGTAGGTCTCTTAGGCTGTGAGATCGTGAAGGCTCTTCATATAATGAGTTCCTTCTTCGACCAGTGATTTAACGCCAACATTCGATCGTCTTCCCCTGTAGGATCAAGATAAATGCGTTTACGTTTAATTCGATATACTAATTCCTTCATTGGTATCAGAGCCAATCGGCTTGTTTTCTGGTTGGATTATCTATAGATTTCTAGAAATTTGTGCCAAAGATTAGGTTTATAATTAAGTTTATTCACCTTAGCATTCAAAAACTTCATGCTTTTATTTTATATGGAAATCCTTGATGAATTTTCATAAAATTTTAGGTTTTGATAGAGCTTGAAGATAGCTTTAATTTGATATATTGCATCTATGATTCTGTTTAGCATATTGTGAATAACTGAGGAATGAAATTCTAGGGTTTATCGCATTTGAAACCCTAATTTGATTTATTGAATCAATGATTTCGTTCAATTTTCTTGCAAATTGATGGATAGGCTGTGTGTTTTGTTCAATTTACACGAAAACCCTCAATTTATCAGTCAATTTGATCAAAATTTTGCATGAATTGTGTCAAAGCATTTGCTGCAAATTTAAGGTTCCTTGGTTGAGTGCTAGAACTTGATTTTGTGCCAAATTCGGTTGAATTTAATCTCAATTGATGTTGAACTCATTGTTTAGCTTGTGTTCTTGTGTAAAATAACTCAAGAATTCGATGCAATCTGGCTTGTTTTTGGCCAAATTTTTGCAAAAGATTCCCGTTGAACCCTAGGGTTATGGTTCGTGTTTTTTTTATCTTGTTTTTGATCCATTTAGGGTCATTTTTTTTGGGGGAAATGGCATGTGTATCTCATTCAACATTAAATTTCATCCCATAGCTCTTGAGTTTTGCGGCCCCTCGATCGAACATGTGGCTGGAATTTGGCAAAACGTCGCAAGAAATTTCTAGGGTTATGGCTCACGCTTTGAAATGGATTTTAATCCATTTGTGTGGTTATTATTTTGCAATTTCTTTGCGGCTTTTGTTTCCCATAAAATTCTGAACAAAAGCCCTCCATTAGGCGACACTAATTCGTTGAAATTTGGCAAGAATGTGGTCGGCGTCATGCATAGAAACCTAACAAAAATTTGCAGTTTTTCGGCCCTTTTTTTTGCTTAATTTATAAGTTGTTTCTTCATATTGTTAGGAATTAAAGGATTAAATAGATCCTAAAACTAGTTTGGGACAAATTCCACGAATCAATTTGATGAAAACAAGCCACAAATTCATGAATTGTGGCCCTGTTCTTGCACGCATTATGGGTGACCCATTTTCCATTGTTTTCGGGTTGTGTGACCTAGGGCCAAGGGTGGGGCGTGAGGCCATACACTAGTAACAGCATAAAAGAAGAATTTTTATCTTGAAAATTTTGGGGATTAAGTTGATTAGAAGGGTTGACCAATGGACCACCGGGGTTGACTAAGCATAAAATTTTTGAGAAAGTATGTGGGCATATGAATTTATGTAATTTGATTGATCTTTTTATGAGATTTCTCAAATATTCTCTTTTTTGTGAATATATATATTTATGATGTTTGATGTCATTTTTAGAATGAAATATTCTATTAGTCCTAGAGAATCTATTGTTTTGAGCATATTTATTCTATTAAATTCATGAGAGAGATGAGCATGTTCATTTGATATCGTTGGGATCAATTTAAGTGAAATATTATGTCAAATCTCTATGATATTTTTGGCTCATTTGATATATGTTAAGAATATATGTTTGATTGAAATTCATGAAAAGTTTGCTACGTATTATGAGAGTATGTTTCATATGTTGTAACCTCCAAATTGGATATGAAAGTTATATATGTACCGTCCCTAAATAAGTTAGGTGAGGAGATATTGAAATTTCTCAAAAAATATGTTTTAGGGAGCTTCATTAAATATAAAAATTATGCCTAAAAATCTCTAAATCATTTTTCATATATTTAAGGATATATGTTGGATTTGCTCAAAATATTCTAGAGCTTGGCATATCCTCTTTGATTAGAAATTTGAGAATTGCTTTCAGAATCTTTCAATTTGGGACGAGTGTTCCTGTAGCTTGGAATGAAGCAACAAAGTTAATTGTACTAAGACATCCATTCTTTCAGCGATGATTGGGTATGTGTGAACTTTCAACTCTAGGGTCTTTGTTTTTGTATATTACTATGTTAGTCATTGCTAATTTACATGGATATGTGTATGCTATAATATTACACGTATGTGTGCTTTTGTACTGGTTGCAAAACTTTTATGTTTGACAACCATCATTTCAGCTACCACAATCACTAGAGTTAGGTCTCTCATTATTAGGTTTGACAATTATAATAAGAAGCCATATGCCTAAATGAGGGAGCACTTGAGGCATATGCCAAACATGATTAGTGAATTGGTTAAAATGGGCTGTGAATTAACCAATGAACAAGAAGTTCATACCATGATCCGTTCCTTGCCTAGCAACTGGCCCATATTAAGATGGTCTTGTCTCAAACTAAGTATATCGTTACTTTCGAGGACATTAAGTAACAACTTGAGGTAGAGGAATAGCCGTAAGAGGCCATTGAAATGGCCAATGCATAAACACACATGTCAACATCTAATTCAATGGATGGTCCTAAAAGGAAGAACTAGGGAACTGGATTGGAAAGACTCAGTCAAATGAGAAAACTCTGCATTTACAATAAGACAAATGAAAATGTGCAAGGATGAAGGATTTAATGCAAGCTAAGTCTCAACTGTGACCAAATGGGTCAACATATTTGTGATTTTAGTGAGCCTAGGAAGTTACCTGAAAATATCTCCTAGTGACTTCTATGTTAATAGTCGTATTCTTCTTTGTAAAACCAATTCTATGTGGATTGTATGGTTAGGAATCCACACCAAAGAGCAAGTGACCATGAAGCTTTATGTTCGTACAAAAAATGTGCTATTTTTAAGGTACTTTTACGCCTGTTTTATGCTCGTTATAATCACATTTTTAAGGTTTTTATTTGATTTTATTTTGTTTTGTAGGTTTTGAATAATTTTGGAAAAATGCAAGAAAATGCGAGAAAAATTGACGGAAATGGAAATTAGACTGAATGGACTCGAACTCAACCCAAAAGCCCTTTTGTTGTTTGGCCCAATTGAAAAAAAAATAAAAAAGAGAGGAAACCTGCCCAAATAGAAAAACCGGCCCAACCCTTCTTTTCCCCAAAAGCATGCCTGGCACGTGATGCATCCTTCTCCCCCGCTGTCACGTATGCCTCGCGTGAGCGTCGAAATAAACCCCCCTCCCCTTCTTCTTCTCTCTCCTCACTCGACTTCAGCCCCAGAAACCCCGAAACCCAGACCACGAAGCCAGGGACCGAAATTCCTCCATTTTTTCACCTCTATCTCTCTACCCCTTATCTCTCTCCTTTGACCACTACCAGCACATCACGCCAGCGCATCGTGCCAGTACACCCATCACCGGAAATCTCGTACCAATCCCCATCTCGCCTCATCTCCTCTGTCCACGACTACCCCCAATTGAAGGGTTGAGGATTGAAGTTGGGCTGGGTATATAATGGAGGAAGCGGCCATTGAAGAAAAAAAATGAGGAGTTTTAGGATTTTAGGTTAGGTTAGACAATCTTTAGGTTTAGTTAGTTTAATTTTAGTAATCGTTTTCTCAAAGTTTAGACGCATTTCGTTTTAATTTCTAGGGTTAGGGTTTATTGTTAGTTAGTTGTGGGTTTCAATTATGATGTAATTAAATGCCGATTTTGTCAAATTCTAGTTGATATTTATGAATTGAGTTTCTATTGTAGTGATTTTGCTAAGGCGAGGCTAGGGTTGGTATGGTTGGCAGTGGTGTTGGCTAATCCTCTCCCCTGTGCCGAGTTCAATCATTCTCTATGTTGGTTTGCTCTCTGATCCTCTGATTTCTCTATCATTTGCTTCAGAATATTGCTGAACATTGATTAGCTTAATCTGGTTTGTTGAATTAAATAGTTGAGTAGTTTAATTGAGCAGTTTAATCGAGTGGTGATAATGATTAAGTATCGCTAATCAGCCTGTTTGATTGAATAATTTAGTTGATTGATGATCATTCCGATCCTGGTTTAATGAGTTAACTTGTTTTGGTTGAATGGTGATGATTGTTTGTGATGCATTTTCATACTCATTGTCTAGCTTGCTTCGTTTGCTTAAATGGATTATGTTGGTTGCTTAGCTGCAATAATGTCAAATGAAGGTTTACTTAGTTTAATTTTGTTAATGTTGAGAGATTATGATGGTTTGTTTGGTTGAATGATTACTAATCTGAATTTAAGTTAGCTAAATAAGTTGAGTTAGTAGTTGGTTGATCATTTGAAGTGGGTAGTTTAGTGCTTTAGTTCAAACAGTTTTGCTCATTACTCAGTAGATTGGTGGATTACTCAGGATTTGGTTTGATTCGATTTGGTTGTTAGAATGCGTTTAATAACTGAGTTCGATGACAAAGGTTTCATAATAGATATTTCTTCCAGTTTTCCTTTGGCTTACTTCTCTTGTGAAGGTCCTAATAACTACTTAGTTGAAATTTTCTAAATCGAATATCTCCGTAGGTTTAGGTAATATTAGTTTCTCAATGACTTGAGTATTTTTCATCGTCCCCAAGGACACGACCTTCAAGTACTACAACGGAAGTTGTACGCTTGCGGCTCCTTTTTATTCACACTCAAAATTTTTCCTAACACTTTACTAGGCTTCCGACGGGTTCTCACATGGTTCGGTGAGGACACATTTGGAGACAGCAACAATGTGGTTGTTGGAGGAATCCAAATATGCAAGTTAGTCCTACACAGTGGCCGATACCCTATACTATGTGAAATCCTACTTGCGCCTAAGATTTGTTGGAATAATGTTGCTATGTTGGTTGTATTTGACTATGTTCACGGCATTGAAGCCCAGCTATTTTTTTTTTTTAAGAACACCTTTAGTTTTGGTTCTGCTTTGTTTGAAATAGTTTGCTTGTAATGGATTTAATATTTGTTCCATTAACCCAATTGTTTATTTTTCCATATTCACATAGTTATGTGAAATGTTTAGTTGTCGTGCTAGACTAGGTCATAGGGGTCAAAAGCATATCTATGCAAAAGCTAGCAAAATAAGATTTGCTAGCAAACATAAGTGGAATAGGCCACTAGTGAACATAGCCTAGAAGGAGAAAGAATAAGAAAACCATTTAGTTTTAGAAAGGTTACTAAGAGCCTAATTTCCATTGAAGTTAATTCATTTGAATACTCATGGCCCAACGAATGTGATAAAAAGGCATAGAGCTTCTACGTTTCATCACATTTTTCTTGATTTTGTCTTGTTTATTTGACCTTGGACGAGTCTGAAGCAATAAGTTGCTTTAGAAAACATGCGAGCTTGGTTGAAAATGAAATAAACACAATAGGTTAAGGCCTCAATGACCAAATCATTATGAAAAATTTGTTGGTATTGTTTTAGTGGATATCATGATGAAAAGGGAATGGTATATTAGGTAACCATCCGTAAGAGTCTACCACAAAATTCTATTGTGCAGAAAGAAAATAGAATGCCCTTTGATATGGTAGGATATATAATTGCGCAAAATTTATGAATCTCATGTTAAGGAGATCTCCTTTTATTGCAATCTATGATCTTGCCCTTGTGTTTGTAAGGTACATTGCTACTACACTACATGAGTCATGGATTGAAGCCCAGTGCAAGGGTCTCTGGATGTTAGGAGTATATGACCCATGAATTCAGTCCTTTCTAACATTCAAAGCTTTTTGACTCATTGGATTATAAGACATTGGGAGTCCAACAAAAATTTAACAAATATATATCACATTCTGAAGAATAGATTTCCAAAGTAGGTTGGGAAAGGTTAAAACTTACCCCTATCAGTTATGAAAACTGAATCGGATCCCTTCATTCGAGTGGAAGGATTTAATTAATTATGAATAAGTTTATGATGAAGGTCCAGCTTAATCATCAACAGCGAATGAAAGCAATCTTATTCTTGCTCCAAGTGGAAGCAAATTCAATTCATGTTCCAAGTGGGAGTAAGATGATTGGTGTTGGTCTAACTGGAAGTAAAATTGATCGAAAGAGAAGTAATATGAGATTATATGAATTTTGGCTAAGAGATGGTTGTCAGAAAGTGTTCCCCCCATGACACTTCTACAAAATGGAAATGAGCAAAGATGCCCTTTGTGACCCTTCTAAGGACAAGTGGATTAGTGTATCGGAAGTAAATGTGGTGTAAATGAAGGTAAACAATTGGTTAACCTTTTAGGCCACAAAGGTATTTGCGAACATATCGATTCTTAAATTGTAAGGCTAATGACAAAGTTGGTATTAGGCTCAACTTGTTGCACAAGGGTACGCACAATAGGATAAGATCAACTATAAAGAGATTTTCCCTATTATTATGAGCTTTATCCTAATTACACCTTTCTTTAATTGTTATCGCTAGTTTGGACCTAAAGTCACATTGTATGGGTGTGCAAATATCAATCTCAAAGGGGATTAAGTGATGTTCCACTGAAAAGGATCATAAACATGAGGTTTGTTGACATGCGAAGCTAGTTGTTAGAGTCTCTTTAACGGATTGGTATCTTGTTTTACACAATGTGGTTACCTCTAACGGCCACACTGTGACTTATAGAAAAGAGGTCCAAAAGCTATTTTGTAGTTAAGTCATTATATGTGGATAACTTACTAATAGCTAGAAATGTTGTAGCGTTAGTTACTAAGTAAGGCAAAAGGCCTTATCATCATCTAAATTTGAGAGGATTCTATGAAAAAAGTAGCATATGCTATTGAAATAGAGTTTTTGATAGAATATTCAAAGAGGTAAACTTTTTCCTAAATAGAATGACATCAAAAGGCGTTTGAATAATCTAATGCACACAATTATGATCCTATTGGTACTCACATCAGTAAAGGTGAGGTCTTACAGTAAAATGTCCACACTGTATTAGAAAATGACTAGGAAATAAAACTTGCTTTGTTAGGCGTGTTTAGAAGTCCAATGTATAATGTGGTATCTTTAAAAAGATATCAACTGACCTTGAAACTAGCATAGCGGCAGACAGTTAAGTCATGAAGTACCTAGGAAGAACCCTGATTATACATTTTTGGTACGTAGGCAATAACTTACATCAAAAGGTGTGCAATGGTCTTGACTGTGGTAGGTTTAGAAGAGAAATGAACCTCCAAATATATCTTCCAAAGTCGCAAGAACAAGTCATTTGTTGCCTTATTATAGGAATAGTTTACGGCTCTATCTTTAAAAGCGCAAGAGTCTATTTGGCTAAAGAGGCACTTGGATTATTTGGTTGGTGGACCAAATATTAATGTCCACTAATGGTTTACTGGGACAAGTTATGATCAATGTACTAAGAACCTTGTGTATTGTCATAAGGCCAAACGGATTGGATGTACGGTTCAATTTTGTAAATGACATGGTGACACACAAAGAGAGTGAATGTAATGTACTTTCCTACAAAGAAAATAGTTATTGAGCCATTGAGATAGCCTTGGGAATATGCTTGTTGAGCTTATAAAAGCTTAACAGTCTTCGTAGATGACAACAATGACCTAGCAATTGTTCACTAATTATATTCCTGACGTTCATAAGTGATTGTCTAATATTCTAAAATTCAAATAAGTTGTTTTGCATACACTTATTATTATAATATTTGAATATGCATTCTTATTGATGGATGCTTGTTATGCGTTATTGAATGTGAAAAGTATGCTTGGCACACTTGAGGTTAGTCATCTCACATGGGTAAGAACCACTATTGATTAGAGTATCGACGCGAGATGAGACAAGATTTTAGGAAGAATTATCAGAAGGATAATTACGAGAACCTATTAACTTAAAATCATGAATATTGCCTTAATAATGATAAAAGATAATTATAACATATAATTAAAAATGAATTTTAACTAATCTACGTAAAAAAAGCCGGATGTGAGTTTAAGTTAATGAGTAGATTTAGGAACTCAGTTTGGACAATATGATGTTGAAATATCATCTATACAGCATTTTGGCTAAAGAACCAAAAGGCATATGCTCCGTGTGAAAGAAGAAAATGTTGTAACACATGTTTCATACTATGTGTGCAAGAGACAGCCAATCGGGTTAATATAAGTTAGATATATAGCTATATTTGCATGAGACCCCATAAGGTTTTGACCTTGTATTCATTACAACCAACTAATATTTTGTTGAATTCCACATCCTCATTACCTTCGAAAAAAGCCCAAAATATCAAATTTCATATGCTGCTCCGAGCCATAATATGCATCTTCTCAAAACCGCAATTTCCCATATCGAGATGGCCAAACAACTTTTTAGCTAGAGCTTGGAGGGTCAACATCCACACATAATCCACTGTAATCTAGTATGGAATTAAAAGGGTTAGAGCAGTTTTGTAAGATGCAAAGAGATAGAAAATGGGAATGAATTTGATTTAGTAAACTAGAATATTTCATTATACTACTGCTCATAAGCCAGTATCAAATCAGAATGATACCTCGTTATATCATTGCAAAGGGTTCAAAATATCAATGGAGACCCTCAAAGGACACATTTTTAGTAGCAAAATCAAAAAGGTAAACTAAAATAACAAATAGTTGCATAGTTATTTAGTTATGTAACTAATCTAGAAGCTTACTTTGTAAAATTTAACCCAAATAAGCAAATTCCAACCAATTGTTGGGTTGGATTTAGGGCATGATGCATCCATAAGGGGTACAAACCCAATCCACATTATAAATTGATGGCTTAACTACCTCAGAAACCCTAGTTCCTTAACTAGTCAATCTAACATAAAAAGGGGACCGATCTAAGAGGAAAGATACACCAAAAACGTTGAGAATTCTCTAAAGATAGTTTTCTGCACAAAACCTTAAGGATCTTAGGCTATAGGATCATGAAGGTTCTTCATATAATGAGTCCTTTCCTCGACCAGCGATTCAAAGCCAAGATTCGATCATCTTCTGCCGCAAGATGAAGGTAAATGCGTTTACGCTTAATTCGGTATACTAATTCCTTAATTGGTATTTGACCCAATTGGCTTATTTCCTGGTTGGATTATCTATAGAGATTTCTTGAAATTCATGCCAAGGATTAGGTTTATAATTCAGTTTATTCACTTTTGTATTCAAAACTTCATGATATTAGTTTTTGTGGAAATCCTTAATGAATTTTCATAAAATTCTAGATTTTGATAGAGCTTGAATAGAGCTTTAATTTGATATATTGTATGCATGATTTTGTTTAGTATATTGTGAATAACTATGGAATGAAATTCAAAGGTTTATAGCATTCAAAACCCTAATTTGATTTCTTGAATCAATGATTTCATTTAATTTTCTAGCAAATTGATGCATGGGTGCTTGTTCCATTCAATTCAGACCAAAAGTCCTTAATCTATTAGTCAATTTGATCGAAATTTTGTGCGAATTGTCGCAAATTTAAGGTTTCTTGATTGAGTGCTAGAACTTGATTTTTGTCGAATTCGGTCCAATTTAATCTCAGTTGATGCTGAACTCATTGTTTAGCTTGTGTTCTTATGCAAAAGAACTCAAGAATTCGATGCAATATGGTTTATTTTAGGCCAAGTTTTCGCAAAAGTTTCCGGTCGAACCCTAGGGTTAGGGATCGTGCTTTTGATCTTGTTTTTAATCCATTTATGGTCATTATTTTGGGGGAAATGGCCTGTGTATCGCATTGAGCATTAAATTTCATCCCATAGCTCTTGGGTTTTGTAGCCCCTCGATCAAACATGTGGTCGGAATTTGGCAAAATGTTGCCGGATATTTCTAGTGTTATGGCTCATGCTTTGAAATCGATTTTAATCCATATGCGGTCATTATTCTTGCAATTTCTTTGCGCCTTTTATTTCCCATAAGGTTCTGAACAAAAGCCCTCTATTAGGCACCACTAATTCATTGAAATTTGGGCGAAATGTTGTCGGAGTCATGCATAGAAATCTGACAAAAAGCTGTGGCTTTTCGACCAGTTTTTGCCCGATTAATGAGTTGTTTTTTCTTACTTTAACAAATAATGGATTCAATAGATCCTAAAACTAGTTTAGGACAGATTCCACAGATCATTCGATGAAAACAAGTTGTGAATTCATGAATTTTGGCCTTATTCTTGCATGCTTTTTGGGTGACCTATTTTCCATTATTTTTGGGTTGTGTGACCCGTGGCCAAGGGTAGGGCATGAGCCCCCCCTCCCCCCCGCACAATAGCAATAGCATAAAAAGAATTTTTGTTTTGAAAATTTTGGGGATTAAGTTGACTAGTGGGGTTGACCAATTGATTCTAGGGTTTGACTAAGCATAAAATTTTTGAGAATGCGTGTGGGCATATGAATTTATGTAATTTTACTGATTTTTTTATGAGATTTCTCAAATATACTCTTTTTTATGAATATATATTTATGTTGTTTGATGTTATTTTTAGAATGAAATATTATATGATTCCTACAGAATCTTTTATTTGGAGCATATTTGATTCTATTAAATTTCATGAGATAGATGAGCTTGTTTGTTTGATATCAATGAGATCAATTTAAACGCATATTATGTGAAATCTCTATGAAATTTTTGTCTCATTTGATATATTTTAAGCATTTATATTTCTTTGAAATATATGTAAAGTATGTTACGTACTATGAAAATATGTTTCATATGTTTTAACCTCCAAATTGGATATGAAAGTTATATATGTACCGCCCCTAAACGTGTTAGGTGAGGAGACATTGAAATTTCTCAGAAACTATGTCTTCTAGAGAGCTTTATTAAGTGTAAAAATTATACCTAAAAATCTCTAAATAATTTCTCACATATTTATGGATGGATATATGTTGCATTTGGTTGAAATATTCTTGAGCTTCGCATATCATCTTTGATTAGAAATTTGAGAATTTCTTTCAGAATATTTCAATTTGGGATGAGTGTTCTAGTGGCTTGGAAAGAAACGGCAAAGTTAATTATACTAAAACATTCATTCCTACGACGACGAACTATATGTGGCTTTCAACTCTAGGGTTTATGTTTTTGTATATTAACTCTGTCAGTTATTGCCAAGTTACATAGATATGTTTATGCTATAATATTACACGTATGTGTGCTTTTGTACTGATTGTAAAACTTTGATGTTTGGCAAGCATCATGTCAGCTACCGTAATTATTAGACTTAGGTCTCTGATTATTAGATTTGACAATTATAAGAAGAGCTCGTATGTCTCCATTAGGGAGCACTTGAGGCACATGCCAAACATGATTAGTGAATCAGTTAAAATAGGTTGTGAATTAACCGATGGACAAGAAGTTCATGTCGTGATCCGTTCCTTGTATATTGACTGCCTCATATTAAGATGGTCCTGTCTCAAACTAAGTATATCATTAATTTTAAGGACATTCAGTATCGACTTGAGCTAAAGGAAGGGCGGTAAGAGGCCACTGAAATGGTCAATGCATAAGCACACATGTCAACCTCTATTTTAAGGGTTGACCCTAAAACGAGGAACTAAGGGAACTAGATTGGCAAGACTCAGTCAAATGAGGAAAATGAGCATAGACAATTAGGCAAAGAAAAATGTGCAAGGAAGAAGGATTTAATGCGAGGTAAGTGCCTCATCTGTGAACAAATAGGTCACCATATTCATGATTTCAATAAGCCCAAGAAGTTACTTACTAATATCTTCTAGTGACTTTTGTGTTGCATCGTATTCTTCTTTCCAAAACTAATCCTATGTGGATTGTATGTTTAGGAATCCAAACGAAAGAGCAAGTGAACATGAAGCTTTAATAGGCTTCCAACGGGCTCTTACAAGGTTCGACGAGGACAGATTTAGAGACAACAACAATGTGGTTATCGGAGGAATCGGAATATGCAAGTTAGTCGTATATAGTGGTTGATACCCTATCCTATGTGAAATCCTACTTGCACCTAAGATTCGATTGAATAATGTTGCTATGTTGGTTTTATTTGACTATGTTCATGGCATTGAAGTCTAGATATATTTTTTTTTTAAGAACACCTTTAGTTTTGGTTCTGCTTTATTAGAAATAGTTTGCTTGTAATGGATTGGATATTTGTTCCAATAATCCAAGTGTTTGTTTTTCCATATTCACATGGTTATGTGAAGTGTTCATTTCTCGTGCTAGACTAGGCCATATGGGTCAAAAGCATATCTATGCAAAAGCTAGCAAAACAAGGTTTGTTAGCAAACATAAGTGGACTAGCCGATTAGTGAACGTAGCCTGATAGGAAAAAGAATAAGAAAACCATTTAGTTTTGGAAAGGTTACTAAGAGCCTAATTTCCATTGAAGTTAATGCATTTGAATACTCATGGTGCAATGAATGTGATAATAAGGCATAGAGCTTCAATACGTCATCGCATTTCCCTTGATTTGGTCTTGTTTATTTGATCTCAGATGAGTCTGAAGCGACTAGTTGCTTTAGAATGCATGTGAGCTTGGTTGAAAATCAAATAAACCCAATTGATTAAGGCCTCAATGACCAAATCATTATGAAAGTTTGGTTACATTGTTTTAGTGGATATTATGCTGAAAAGGGAGCAGTATATTAGGTAACCATCTATAAGAGTCTAAAACAAAATGCTATTTGTGTAGAAAGAAAAGAGAATGCCCTTTGATATTGTAGGATAAATAACTGTACAAAATTTATGAATCCCATGTTAAGGAGATCTCCTTTTATTGCAATCTATGATGTTGCCCTGGTACTTGTAAAGTATGTTGCTACTACCCTACAATAGTCATGGATTGAAGCCCAGTCCAAGGATCTTTGGACCTTAGGGTATACGATCGATGAATTCAACCCCTTCTAACATTGAAGGTTTTTTGACTCAATTGGATTATAAGACAGTGGGAGTGCAACAAAAATTTAACCAATATATATCACATTCTAAAGAATCCTTCTAAAGTAGGTTGGGAAAGTTAAAACTTATCTTTATCAGTTATCAAACCTAAATCAGATCCGTTAATTCGAGTGGAAGGATTTAATTGATAATGAATATGTTCATCATTAAAGACCACCTTCATCACCAAGAGCACATGAAAGTGATCCTATTCTTACTCCAAGTGGAAGCAAATTTAATTCTTTTCCAAGTGGGAGTAAGATAGTTGGTCTTGGTCTATGCAGAAGTAAAATTGATCAAATGAGGAACAATTTGAGATTATATGAATTTCTGCTAAGGGGTGGTTGTTAGAAAGCATTCCCCTATTGCACTGCTCCAAAATGGAAATGAGCAAAGATGCCCTTTCTAACCTTTCTAAGGACAAGTGGATTAATGTATCAGAAATAAATGTGCTGTAAACGAAGGTGAACAATTGGTTGACCTTTTAGGACACAAAGCTATTTAAGAACATATCGATTCTTAAATTGTAAGGCTAACGGTATAGTTGATATTAGGCTCAACTTGTTGTACAAAGGTACACACACTAGGATAGGATTAACTAAAAAGAGATTTTCCCTGTTATTCTGTGCTTTACCCTAATTACACCTTTCTCTAGCTATTATCGCTAGTTTGGACTTAAAGTCACATTGTATGGGTACGCAAATACGAATTTTAAAGGGGATTAAGTGACGTTCAACTGAAAATGATAACAAACATGAGGCTTGTGGACATGTGAAGTCAATTGTGACCTTCTAGTCTCTTTAATCGCTATTAGATTATCGCTAGATTGGTGTCTTGTTTTTCACAATGTGGTTATCTCTAACGACCACATTATGATTGATAGCAAAGATGGCCAAAAGCAATTTTGTAGTGAAGTCATTATATGTTGATAACTTACTAATAGCTAGAAATAGTGTAGAGTTAGTTGCTAAGTAAGGCAAAAGGCCTCATCATCATCTAACTTTGAGAAGATTGTATGGAAAAAGTAGCATATGCTATTGAAATAAAGTTTTTGATAGAATATTGAAAGAGCTTAATCTTTTTCCTAAACAGAGTGACAACAAAAGGTCTTTAAATAATCTAATACGCACAACTGTGATCCTATTAGTACTCAAATCAAAGAAGGTGAGGTCTTACAATAAAATGTCCACACTCTATTAGAAAAGAACTGGTAAGTAAAACTTGCTTTGTTAGGCATGTTTAGAAGTCTAATGTATAACGTGATATCTTTAAATATATATCAACTGCCCTTAAGACTAGGATAGTGGTAGACAATTAAGTCATGAGGTACCTAGGACGAACCCTTGATTATGCATTTTTGGTGCAAAGGCAATAACTTGCATGAAAAGGGGTGCAATGGCCTTGATTGTGGTAGGTTTAGAGTAGAAATGAACCTCCAAATATGTCTTCCAAAGTGGCAAGAACCAGTCATTTGTTGCCTTTTTATAAGAATTGTTTATGGCTCTATCCTTAAAACACAAGAGTCTGTTTGGTTGAAGTGGCACCTGGATTATTTGGTTCGTGGACCAAATAGTAATGTCCAGTAATGGTTTACTAGGACAGGTTATGTACACATGTACCAATAACCTTGTGTATTGTCATAAGGCCAAATGGATTGGATGTAAGGTTCAATTTTATAAATGTCATGGTGACAAGCAAAGCGAGCAAACGTAAAGTACTTTCCTACAAAGAAAATGGTTATTGAGCCATTGAGATAGCCATAGGAATATGCTTGTTGAGCATATAAGAGCTTAATAGTCTTCATAGATGACAACTATGGCCTAGCCTGTTGTTCACTAGTTATTTGCCGGATGTTCATATGTGAATGTCTAATGTTGTGATATTCAAATAAGTTGTTTTGCATACAGTTATTATTACAATGTTGGAGTATGCATTCTTATTCATGGATGCTTGTAGTGTCTTCTTGAATGTGAAAAGTATGTCTAGTAGACTTAAGGTTGGTCATCTCAGACAAGTAACAACCACCATTTATTACAGTGTCGATACGAGATGAGATAAGATTTTAAGAAGAATGATCAGAAGGATAATTACGATAACCTACGAACTTAAAATCATAAATAATGCCTTAATAATGGCAAAAGATAATAAAACATATGGGTAAAAATGAATTTTACCTAATATGCCTCAATGAAGCTAGATTTGAATTTAAGTTAATGAGTAGATCAGGAACTCAGTTTGGACAATATGGTGTCCAAATATCATATGCACAACATTTTGGTTAAAGAACGAAAAGGCTCATGGTCCATGTGAAAGGAGAAAATGTTGTAACACATGTTTCATACCATGTTTGCAAGAGATAACCAATTGACTGAATATAAGTTAGATATCTACTTGTATTTGTGTGAAACCCCATAAGATTATGGCCTTATATTCATTGAAACCGACTAATATTTTGCTGCTTTCCATATCGTCATTACGTTCGAAAAAAGCAAAAAATATCAAATTTCATATGCTGCTTAGAGCCATAATATGCATCTTCTCATAACCGCAATTTCCCATATCTAGATGGCCAAACAGCTTTTTAGCTAGAAATAAGATCGAGGGTCACTCATCCTAGCATAATCTACTGTAACCTAGGATGGAATTCAAAGGGTTAGAGCAGTTTTGTAAGATCCAAAGAGATAGAAAATGGCAATGAATTTGAGTTCATAAACTAGAATATTTCATTGTACTACTGCTCATAAGCCAGTATCGAATCAGAATGATACCTCGTTTTATCATTGCAAAGGATTCAAAATGTCAACGAAGACCCTCAAAGGACACATTTTCAATAGTACAATAAAAAAAGGTAAGCTAAAACAACAAATAATTGAATAGTTATTTAGTTTTGTAAGCAATCTAGAAGCTTACTTTGTAAAATTTAGCCCAAATCAAACAAAGACCAACCAATAGTTGCGTTGGATTTAGGGCATGACACATCTATAAGGGGTGCAGGCCCAATCCACATTATAAATTTATGGGTTAACTACCTCAGAAACCCTAGTTCCTTAACTAGTCAATCCACTACAAAAAGGGGACCGGTCCAAGAGGAAATATACACCAGAAACATTAAGAGTTTTGTAAAGAGAGTTTTCTGCACAAAACCCTATGGCTCTTCGGCTATGGGATGGTGAAGGTTCTTCGTATAATGAGTTCCTTCCTCGAGCAGTGATTCAAAGCCAAGATTCGATTGTCTTCTATTGCAGAATTAAGGTAAATGCATTTACGCTTAATTCAGTGTAGTAATTCTTTCGTTGGTATCAGAGCCAATTGGCTTATTTTCTGGTTGAATTATCTGTAGACATTTCTTGAAATTCGTGCTTTATAATTCAGTTTATTCGCTTTTGCATTCAAAACTTCAGGCTATTATTTTATGCGAGAATCCTTGATGAATTCTCATAAAGTTCTAGATTTTGATAGAGCTTGAAGGGGGCTTTAATTTGATATATTGTATGCATGATTTTGTTTAGTATATTGTGAATAACTGGGGAATAAATTTCTAGGGTTTACCGCATTCAAAACCCGAATTTGATTTCTTGAATATTTGATTTC
Source organism: Selenicereus undatus (assembly GCA_017589665.1). Lineage (NCBI taxonomy): Eukaryota > Viridiplantae > Streptophyta > Magnoliopsida > Caryophyllales > Cactaceae > Selenicereus > Selenicereus undatus. The sequence goes on from JACYFF010031957.1 coordinate 43,732,523, forward strand.
ATTTAATTTTCTTGTACATTGATGTATAGGCTACTTGTTTCATCCAATTGAGACCAGAAGTCGTCAATCTATCAGTCAATTTGATCGAAATTTTGTGCAAATTGTGGCGAAGAATATGCCGCAAATTTAAGGTTTCCCAGTTGAGTGCTAGAACTTGATTTTGTGTCAAATTCGGGCCATTTTAATCTCAATTGATGCTAAACTCATTGTTTAGCTTGTGCTCTTATGTAAACTAACTCAAGAATTCAATGCAATCTTGCTTATTTTCGGCCAAATTTTCGCAAAATATTCCCATTGAAGCCTACGGTTAGGGTTCATGTTTTTGATCGTTTTATAGTCATTTTTTAAGGAAAATGGCCTGTGTATCTCACTGAACATTAAATTTCATCCAATAGCTCTTGAGTTTTGCAGCCCCTCAACTAAACATGTGGCCAGAACTTGGCAAAATGTCGTTGGAAATTTCCAGGGTTATGGCCATTCACTACAAATTTAAAAAAGGTTGTTTCTTTCCACACTTAAGTTTGCTTCTAACCGCACTTACAAGTGTGGAAATAGGGGTTGCCCACACTTGTGTTAAGTGTGAGGAGTGTATGTGTGGAGAAATTTTCGCTACACTTGTGCCTAGTGTGGATAGAGGTACATTGCCCACACGTAAAAATGCGGAAGGAGAGCCCATTACCCATACTTTATGCGTAGGTAATTCAAACTCTGCCTGCATTTAAAATTGTAGAAATATCAAATCTATCCACACTTACAAGTGTTAGTATTAATTTTTTTCAAAAAAATTTAGTGCCCGTAATTAATATAAAATTTAGTACTTCAAAAAAGAACGTACGCATTTTGCTTTGAAGTACTAGTGTCTATATTAATTATGTGCACTAATTTACACAGTCAAATAAGTTACTCGTTGCAAAATTTGTGGCAAAAGATCTATACGTACACATCATGCATAAAAGTCAAAATTTATTAAAAAATGTCTATTAATAGCTGAATTTATTGGTAGCTAAAAGAAGACAACATTGTTTACACATACATACATAATAAATAAAAGACTAAAAGACTAAAATAAATGTAGTTGCGTCCTTCCAGATCTGAATCAACAAATTAAGTATCAATATTTACTAACTATAGCTCTCTTTCAAAAGCAATGTCATTATGTCGATTGTCGAATAAGATGTTGGGCACCGTGAAGTGCAACCTATTCAAAAAATCAAACAAAAAAAAGAAGAGTTAATTAGAAGAAAGAAATAATTAGGGATATTTATAAATAAAAAAGAAAGCTTACGAGTTTTCTTATAAAAGACAAATTCTAAAGCTGCATTCGCATGTGTTGAGGAAGATCAGGCAAGACGATGAAAGGGCGGTAGGAAGCTTCTGTTCCAAAGACAAGAGTGCAATACGAGTACCACCAACATGATAGGGGCATCACTACAACTGAGCGCATATCAGAGGCAGACCAAGCACAAACACAACAAAGGCAGAGCAGCCACATGTAGTAGTTCAAAGGGTAGTATGGTAGTTGGAGAATATCTACTAAAAATAATGATCGGAATAAGAAAAAGAAGATACTAGTCTAAAATACACATCACATGGGCTGCAAGAAGTTTTTGGACACCCCAATCTATAATCACAAACCCAAACCAGACAAAAACCCAAAAGCTTTAATAACTAGTATCAACCACAAGAAGCCTATAATAAAAAAGTTAAGCACAAAATGATAGTCAAGAAGGCACTCTGAGAGGTCAAGATTTACCAAATTATACTACAAATATTTCACAAACAATGATGCAGTATTATGTCTTCACATCTATAAGAAGGTGCTAATTCATTTTTCTTAATATGTAGAATGTAATCAACAACTGCTTAAAAGATGGAGTGATAAAGTGACAACTGCATGAGACTACTAATTCAAGATTTGAAGTGGGCATAATTAAAGCAGAAGCAATCCTTAGGTCATAATCTAACTAGAAAGAAGCTAACTAACCAAGCCAATATGCAATCCTACCTGGGACTTATTATCAAGGATTACCGCTATGCACCCTTACCCCAACAATATATACTACATTGTTTTCTTCTTTTTTTGGGCGGGGGAGGGGGGTTGTTAGTCCATTGTTGTTTAAAGAAGACTTCCCATAATTTTATCCATTTTGGGCAAATTTTAGCATATAGTCACATTCAAAATAAGGCTAAAGTCCAATTTCTTATGACAGGGAGACAAAAACGAAACAAAAGCAGAAAAGAAACGGTTCATCATATTTTTGTACAAGATTACTTCTAGTATTGACAAAGAAAGTATGGCATTTTGACTGAGTTGATTCAAATTTATGGCCAGCCAGAGAGTGACTCCATATAGAAAATAGAAAAATGGATGAAATGACCACAACACTCCAACTATTTCTATCTTTATCAAAGTGTCACCACAAAACCTCTAGGTAGCAATCAGTATAAGTGCTTTCAAGTTGAACAAGTTACTTGTAAATCTTCCTACAAGCAACCATATTTTCCCTAATCATCATATGGAACCCAACTTCATCCTTCTAAGTTGCATGGACAGAGCACACAAATCAGTTAGTAAAGAAATCAGTGTGCATAAGAAAGCGATTGTCAAAACAAAGAGCAAAGACCTTCACCACTTGGAAAATTTAGCTGTTCCTCATGTAATTGTAGCTTGATCTATAATCTCCTTTAGCTTTCTTCAAATACGAATATGTTAGCATTGGAATTTCCTGCCCAAAAAGCTTGAGTAAGTAACGAACACTTAGATGTTCATAAAAATTGTAGAGGTCACTTAGAATTTACACACCCAACAAGTCAAGCACACAAAGGACTATAAATTTAATGCTAAGCACAAGCCCTCTCACAACCAGAAAAACAAATTTCAAGACAACTCTCAGCCTAAGCACCAACTGTAATACTCTAAGTTCGAACAAATACCCAAGAATGAAATAGATTAAGCAAATAGATGCTTTAAAGAACAAAACAAAAAGATTGAAGTCAAGTTCTTACTTTGATGTCAGAGATGGTTGTATTGGCGGATGGATCCAGCTTGCCATACTAGTGTGAGATTAAGCCATTCTCTACTCTTTTTCTCAAGGTATTTATCTTTTTATTTATATGATCAAAAGCAAATAACTTTTTTTCCTCTACTAAGTAGTTGTTAATCTACTCTCTTCGAACCCCAGACTATTCTTTACGTTTTTCTTGTATGAAATTGTGTATTATGTTGAAAGGTACTAAAATTCAACAAAATTCATACAGAACAAGTATCAAACAACCAATCAAACTCTAGTTACACAAAAAAAAAGCATATGAAACACTCACATACAAAATCTCATAAGCCATATAATTCATAACATAAGATTCCTATCAAGAACACCAAAGGCATAATAATCACAATCCACATTGCCCAATTGACAGAGTATTGACATCAATGTTACCGTTATGAGTGAAGCAGTGTCCACAATCTCCTTGTTTCTCACTTTGGAGCTATGTCCTTTTCAAAGCAATGGCCAGACCCAAAAATCCTAACGTGATGAGGCAATTGGTCCACGATTGGCCAAATATCTGCGTCAACTGGGCAATTTGGCAACCTAAAACGATAGTTATAATGCATGAAATTATGAAATTCACCCAAAAGGCACATGAATTTGAGATTGGGGCAGCGAAAGAAGAAACCCTAATTGCAACAAATTACAAGATAGAACGAGAAGCTTCTTACGAGATGTGAGGGAACGAGCAAGCAATAGTTTTTGCAAAATTTCAGGATTCGGTTGAATGTTAGTACCCTAATCAAGCCCAATAGATCGTGTTTGAGAACAATTTGAAAATGCAAGACCCTTCGAGATTGAAATGGAGAAGGAGATGTGAGGGAACGAGCAAGGCGATAATTCTGATGGCATGCGAAGAAGAAAACATTTTTTTATCCTTCGATCCAAAAAACAGGTCGTGCAAGTATGACTACTACCGAGGAAGCTTGGCAATAAGAGTAAAAGATTTGTTTTTTTTACTAATAAAATATTCTCTACATATCACGGCAACGGTTATAGCCACATATTTGTTCCACATTTCATTTAGGTGTGGGCAGACATGTATGGTAGGATGCAACATATCTTGTAATGATTATTCTTGCAATTTCTTTATGCCTTTTGTTTCCCACAAAATTCTAAACAAAAACCCTCTATTAGGCGCTAGTAGTTTGTTGAAATTTGGTCGGAATGTGGTTGGAGTCATGCACATAAATCTAATAAAAAGCTGTGGTTTTTTGGCCCTTTTTTTCTCGATTTATGACTTGTTTTTCCTTATTTTTAGAAATTGAAGGATTAAATAGGTCCTAAAACTAGTTTAGGACATATTCCATAGATCAATTTGATGAAAATAAGCCGTAAATTCATAAATTGTGGCCCTGTTCTTGCGCGCACTCTAGGTGGCCTGTTTTCCATAATTTGTGTTCTGCGACCCGGGGCTAAGGGTGGGGTATGAGGCTAACAATAGCATAAAAAAATGCACTTGTTTTGAAATTTTTGGGGATTAAGTTGACCAGAAGGGTTGACCAATTGGCCATAGGGTTGACTAAGCATAAATGTTTTAAGAGAGTACATGGCCATATGAATTTATGTAATTTGATTGATGTTTTTATGAGATTTCTCAAATATTCTCTTTTTGGTGAATATATATTTATGATGTTTGATGTCATTTTTTGAATGAAATATTATGTGATTCTTGGAGGGTTTTTTTATTTTGAGCATATTTCATTCCATTAAATTTCATGAGATAGATGAGCATATTTATTTGATAACATTGAGATGAATTTGAGTGAAATATTATGTGAAATCTCTATGATATTTTTGGCTCATTGGATATATATTAAGTTTATATGTTTGATTGAAATTCATGAAATATGTATTATGACAATATGTTTCATATGTTGTAACCCCCAAATTGGATATGAAAGTTATGTAAGTACCGTCCCCAAATAAGTTACGTGAGGACACATTGAAATTTCTCAAAAAATATGTTTTTTGGAGAGCTTCATTAAATATAAAAATTATGCCTAAAAATCTCTAAATCATTTTTCATATATTTATGGATATATGATGGATTTGCTTGGAATATTCTTGAGGATGGCATATCCTTTTTGATTAGAAATTTCAGAATTTCTTTTAGAATATTTCAATTTGGGATGAGTGTTCTGGTAGCTTGGGATGAAATGATTAAGTTGATTGTACTAAAACAGTCACTCCTACGACGACGATTAGGAACTATACGTGAACTTCTAACTCTAGGGTCTAGGTTTCTGTAGATTAACTTTGTTGGTTATTGCCAAGTTACATGGATATGTGTTAGATCTTAGAGTATACTTCCACAAGAGGGGGGGTGAATTGTGGTGTCTGATTTTCGCGTTATAAGTAATAAACA